>JARHVA010008670.1:0-270000 GCA_037957365.1 Torreya grandis | reverse complement strand
TCACTTGTGGGGGTATCTTTCATTCACATTTTACATTTTTTCCTTTTATCTTTTCTTTTATTTTGGCAATATTTAAGGATTAGTAGACTTGAATGCTTAGGAGTAAAAGAAAAAGATAATTTCTTATTATCAAGTGGAAGACTAGAGGTTGAATATTCACTACTTAAAATTATTATATTCCCTTCTTTAAATTTTCAAAATGATTAAATGACTTTCTTTCTTGTTTGTTATATTTGTGAGCTTGTTGTGAATCTCTTTTAGCTCACAATGTTTCTTTTTACTCTTAGTAACTTTTGTGGGTCTTGAGCCAATATTTAATATGACATTTTTGAATATTTTAGTTATTTTTTAAGCTCTTATAATTTTTTTATTTTTATGTGTGAAAAATGATTTAAAATGTGAGCATTGTGTTGCCCAAATTAAACCAACCTTCTTGCTTGAATAAGGGTAGAGCATGGAGCTCATGATTATTTTATAACATCTAGAACAGATTTTTTCATAGGGTTGGGATGGGAACTTAGACTTTTTCATGAACCATCCTCCCCTTTCTCCTTTATGGAAAGGTGTTTCTTCCATCCTATCGGCATATTGAGGAATAGTTCTCCTTTCCTCAAATGGTATTGAAAAGTATGTGCTCTCCCATTGTGTAGGATTTGAGGTATACACATAAAAGTTTATCCCATGAGCACTTCTCCCCATCTCTATTTTATTTTAATTACTTAGCTACCTTGGGATAGTTTTCACTATTACTTGTGTTTTGGTTTGATAGAAGAAAATGATATGTGAAACCCTTAATTTAGGGAAGACTAGATCTAGCTACACATATTCCTTCCTTACCAAGTTGTAAACCATGTTTGGACTTCTTATATTCCTTTCCTCTTTGGTCACTTTTACTTCATGAGCTCATCTCACAGGTTGCCTAGAGTCTCACACTTGAGGATGGAATTATGATTGGGAGGTGAATATTTCCTTCCTTAGTTTGTGAGATTGTTCAGAGCTTGTTTGGAGAAGAATATCTGGAGAGCTTGTTGGATGGGAAACTTGTGAATAATTTTTATATTGAATTAAATGCATTTTAATTTTTGTATTTATTTGAATAAATTGAAGGATACTTTGTAAAAAGTAATTGGCTCAATTATGAAGATCTTCTCTCCCTTGTACTCTTTTGAAAGATAAAATATGTGAATTTTTATAATTAAAATAAATGTTTTATTAATGTAAAGAAATTTTAATTGTGATCTTTATATTTTTATTTATAAGTTTCATTATGATGAACAAAATTTACTTTGTAATTTCACTTAAAAGCTCATAAAATTGCATGTATAGGTTAAGGCCTTGAAGAGGCTGCTATGGATTCATAATTTTTATGCTTATGAAAATTAATAAAATTTTATACAAATAAACTTTCAATAATCTATATTCTATCACAAACCTACAATAATTCATGAAATAATTTTATGAACCTTAGAACTAAAGTTATGAATTTTTTAAGATGTATTATTAATTTTGCTCCTAATCATTAAGGAAGTTAGCCTAAATTGAATAAATTTCACTACATGCTTAACAAGGTATAATCAAGCCCAAAATAATTTTCATAATTTTATGAGTCTAATGGATATTTTTTAAGAATTTTTAGATTATTTGGGTGATAGTTGTGAATTTTTAAATACTAGTGCTTAATAAGGTCAAAATTGCCATAGACCTTCCAGTTGTAAGGCAGTAGACCTTGTTGTAGGATAGTTGCTTAAAATTATAATGGTCAATCACCCATGTGATGATGCTAAAAAAATTTAAAATTAAAAAAATTGGTGGCCTTTAAAATCATTGCAGTTTTATTTATATTACCGTGCATGTGATAGGCCCTTAACCATTGGGTTGTGATCTGCGTTTAGCCATCAATGGAAATTCATGGTCTAAATTTGACATCCAACCTTTTCCATCAAGATATTTTTGATAGTGGTTATTTATTCAACATTTCCCTTCAATTGTTAATATAATTTATAGAAAGAAAAATAAAGACAATATAAATTTATTATAATCTTTTATAGCTTTTAACGGACTACCTAAAATTTCACCTTGAATCTAATATAGCATCATAAAAAAATTGATTGTATTTTACGTCTAAAAAATGTAAATACGGTTATACGATCATCAAATTTAATCCTTAAATGGAATAAAAATTAAAATTTCATTACGATAACCGTATGAGGCTCACAAGAGGGATTAAAACAAGTTATGGTTATGATGTGATGTCAAGTCATAGGATGCACAGCCTACACCGAGTTGAAGCTATAAACATTCCAAGTTATCTCATGGACCTTCTCAATCACAACACCAAATATAGAAAAATTGTACTCATTATTAGTAGAACACCTAGATGTTCAATAGACTGAATAGACAAGGGTATTAAAAATCTAAGAGATAGGATATACAACTCGATAGATGGAAAACTAGGTCAATGCAGACTTAGGCAAGACACACATGGTCTATTAGCATAGGTGCACCGAGTGCTATCAGAGCTTCATTAGGGTGTGAGCCTATCAAAGGGACTTGTTATATTTGTGAGTTGCTTAAGAATTATGCACAATAATTATCACATAGATCATAAAATTTTATAAATTATAAGGCACCAATGTCAAATCAAATGGAGAGCAACATATGTCATTCCAAAAAGATGTACATATAAGTGGAAAACCACCAAGCAGAACACCAAGCTAAGATCATTGAGACCACAAGTATGATTAACAAATTATCTATTTATGTTTTGTTTGCACCTTTATATCCCTTTCAATTGTCAAATGTTGTGGGTTGGTGGCTTCTAAGTAACAATTGAGTTGGCCATTGGGGCCAAGATGTCTAACAACTCACTAGTGAATTATTCTATGTTAGACTTGGGTGGGATCCCCACCACTATGGTCTTAAAGTCATACCCTTGGGATATAAAAAAAAAATTGACCATCACAATAAGGCCATCGAGTGTGATGATGACCTTGGCATTTAAGGTTTAATAGACCAATATCACTTCACATGATTTTTTGTGATGCATCTTAAGTAGACCGTGTGAAAGGGATGTTAGTTGTATGCCATCACTATGAATGATAGATCACAATAGGATTCAAATAATGATTCATTAAATGATCATCCCATTATGTGGGAGTTTGCCAATGTGTTTTTGAGTGAGATTCTTAGAATTCCCCCACCTCAAGAAATTGATTTCAAGATAAACCTTGTAATTTGGGTCAGGCCTTTATCCATAGCACCATATTAGATGACCACACTTGAGCTCTATGAGCTCAATATGCAGGTAGAGGAATTTTTTAGGAAGGGCACATCTTATTATTTCCCTTTAGAAAGAACATGTTATCTTCATGGAGAAGAAAACCTGACCACTTCAAATTTGTATTGAATATCACCAACTAAACAAAGTAACAATAAGAAACTATCACCCATTTCCCATGATCGACGACTTGTTTAATTAGATATAGGGATCCAACATTTCATCTAAAATAGATCTAAATTCTAAATACCATTAGCTACAAATTATGGAAGCAAACATCCACAAGACCTCATTTTGATTGTGTTGTGGGCATTATGAGTTTATAATTGTACCTTTTGGTTTGACTAATACCCCAACAATGTTCATCATCCTCAAGAATAGAGTCATTCACACTTTTATAGACCATTTCATGTTCATCTTCCTTGATGAAAATTCATGAAATGAGGAGGAGCACGAGGATCACATACGGTAAGCTCTACAATTACTACAAGAACAAGTTATATGGAAACTTAGGAAAGTGTGCATTCTCATAGTCGAAGGTGCAATATATTGGGTATGTTATTTATGAGGAGGGGGTATCAATAGATCCCTCTAAGATTTGTCCAATTATGGAGTGGCTAGTACCTATTAACATCTCAAAGGTCATAGCTTCATGGGATTGGTAAGTTACTACCACCAACTTCATGGAGAAATTTTATTTAGTTTCAAACCCCATCACTTCCCTTCAGACAAAATGGTAGAAGTTTTTCTAGACATACAAATATGAGTAAGCCTTGTAGTTATTGAAGGAACGTATCACTAGTTCACCCATCTTAGTGGTTCTTGGTCCACATGGTGAATTCCCTATTTTCACTAATAAATCCTTGGGTGGTTTAGGATCCATCCTCATACAAGAGGGAAGGTTAGTTGCTTACAAGTCCAGGAAACTCAAATACTACAAATTGAAATATTTGACACATGACTTAAAGATTGCATCCATAGTTCATGTTTGTTTGAGATGGTGGCATTTCCTTCTTAGTCATCATTTCATGTTGAAGGCATACTACTTGAGCCTACAACACAATTTTAGTCAACATAAACTTAACACCTGTCAATGGCGTTGGATGGAACTTTTGTGTGAGTATGACTTTGAGAACCTATACACTAAGGGAAAGTAGAATATGGTTGTAGACACTTTGAGTAGGAGATGCTACAAGCTAGAAGACACAAGGCTATGCACATATTTTTGAATTTGAATATTTGAATATATTCCTAAGTAAAAATTCCACCATGAGGTGCAACATATGCTTGATTCACAAAGTACCCTAAAATGTAAGTATGTGGGATTCACACTTGAGTTAGATGGTCTTTCGCATCATAATGGGCACATTTATGTGCCTTCTTCAGGTGCATTGTTGATATCAGTATTTTTAGAGTCTCATCAAGCCCCTTATCAAGCACATCCTAGATTGAATAAGACACATGCAATGTTAAGACAATTGTATCATTAGTCCAGTTTGTAATGCAATACTATAGACTTTGTAGCTAGATGCCTTGAGTGCCAGAGGGTCGAGATAGAGCATCAACATCTCACGAGATTTGTATACCCTCATGACATTTAAAAATGGAAGTGGAATACCATTTCCATGGACTTCATATTTTGTCTACCTAAGTAATCCTATTGCCATAATTTGATCACGGTAACTATGGATAAGCTAATGAAGGTAGCTCATTATTTTCTTCAATGAATACCACGTAAAATGCCATACTGGTAGCAAGGGTTTTATTGGATGACATAGTTCAACTACAAAACATTCCATGTAATATTATTCCTTATCAATATATTATTTACAAACCCAACTTTCGAACCACTCTACGGGAGGAATTAGGCACTCGACTCAATTTCAGTACTTCCTACAATGTTGAGACAAATGGTTAGATAAATCGATTCGAGTATATTTTAGAGGACATGTTTCACATGTACATTATGGATCAAAATTCTCATTGAGAGGACTATTTATACCTAGAAAAATGTGCATATAATAATAGCTACCAGAGTTCAATTGATATGGTGTACTACAAGGCATTATATGGTAGAGAATGTAGGACACCTTTGCATTGAGATCACCTTGAGGATATAGTTATTATTGGTCTTGACATGCTTCAAGATATGGAGTGATAAGTTATCTTGATTAAATAGTGCCTTCAAGAGGTATAGGAACAACAAAAGAAGTATGTCGATACGAAGATAATTGATTGGAGCTTTGCAATAACAGACAAGGTGTTCTTGAGAATGAGACCTATTAATAGCCATGTATATTATGGAAAGGTTCTAAGTTTGCACCTCATTTCTTAGGCCATTTAAGATATTAGAAACCATCAGACCTTTAGCTTATCATCTATCCCTACCACCTAGCCTATCACATATTCATGACATGTTTCATGTTTTAGTCTTATGACAATATATACCTGACATTAACCATATTCTAGATTGGATGACATTGTAAGTAGAGGCAAACAAGAGTATGGATTTGGATCCCAATCAGATATTAACATGCAGGACAATGGGCCTTTGAGGCCAATAGCTAGACCAAGTTAGGGTCCAGTGGGATCATTACAATGAGATGGATACCACATAGGAGGATATAGTACCTTTAAGGGCCCAGTGTCCCTATTTATTTTAGTGACTTACAAGAAGATTACATATGGGGAGGGGGTTTGAAGCCCAATTTTACTAGATTTCCTTATAGTTCATTGTACTTTTCCTTGAAAAGACGTGTATTTATTTTGAGGCACTAAGAGCCAACATTATTGTTATATTATTCATGATAGTGTTAATTTATCACTTAATAATGTGTATTACTCAACTTAGTTAGCTAGTGTATTATATTTCATATTGTTTATGGATGTGGTTGTTAAACATGTCACATTTGTATTTACTTCATGAGACACAATTGAGATACTTTTATTAATAAGATGATCATACAGACATACATATCTTATTAATCAAAGTATCTCAAATATGTCTCATGAAGTAAATCCAAATGTGACATGTATAAATATAGATGTCTTGTGTGTGTGTAATATGCTTAATGAGTGTATGTTGCTTTAGTTATCATAAGATGGAATTTTTTAATGTGCACATGAGTGTGTAGGTGAAAAAATTGTCGAGGGGTGGATACTTGAACTCAAGATGCATATGTTGACCAATGCCCATCTTGATTGATTGAAATTTTTCATTGATCTCCTCTATATAAATTATTGTATTGTAATATTATGTATTATTATTGCATAGATATAAGTTGAATCTCATTCTAGCCCATTCAATATCTTACCCATGGGACTCAAGTGGACTCTACAAGACCTTAGGATATTGTGTTGAGTCTCTTCAACGTCAATCCACTTGCAAAACTCGGATTTTGGGTTGGAAGCTCAACAAAGGTGGAGTATTGGACATGTTTTGACCTCTTTTAGGATTTTTAGGAGCCCTTCAACTTGGTAGATGGATGGGGAAGCATATTCTTGAATTTAGGAGATCTTAGATTCCTCTTCGGTGGCATTGGATATAGCATGAGTTATTTCTTGTAAGAGACCCATGTGAGATGTAAGGGATAGTTATTAAATTTTTATGGAGTAAAGAGAGAAGACTTGAAGAGCAAGTCTTGTGAGGATGAGGATGGAAAGTGGCAATACCCTATTAGGTGATCTCCTGAAAGCTTTTCCTATAAGTAAGAGGATCTCTTTACTTGTGGAAACTTCTTTCATTCACATTTTGTAATTTTGCCTTTAGCTCTACTTTCATTGCAAGATTTAAGTTTTAGTAGACTTGGTTGGAGGCATGAAAGGAGCAAAATAAAATGATAGTTTCTTATTATCAAGTGGAGGACTAGAGGATTAGGATTCAGTACTTGAAATTATTATCTTGCTTGTTTTAAAAGTTTTAAATGGTTGAAAGGCTTTATTTCTTGTTTTAGATATGTGTATGAGCTTGTTGTGACGCTCTTTTAGCTCACAATGTTTCTTGTTACTCTTACTAACATTTGTGGGCCTTGCGTCAATATTTATTATGACATTTTGAAGCTCTTGGAACTTGCTATTTTTTAATGAGTAAAAAGTGATTTATAATGGTAATGTTGTTTTGCCCAAATTGGCCTAACCTTCTTGCTTGAATGAGGGTAGATTAGGGAGCTCATGAGTGTTCTATAACATGTAGAGCTTATTTTTTTATAGGGTTTGGAAAGGAACTTACAAGACTTATTCATGAACCATCCTCTCCTCTCTCCTTAAGGGAAAGGTGTTTTCCCTGCCCTATCAACAAATTGAGGATTGGTTCCCCTTACCTCAAGGGGTATTGGAAAGTATGCACTCTTCCTTTGAGTGGGATTTGAGGTATACACAAATTTTTATCCCATGAGCTCTCCTCCTCCTCTTTATTTTATTTTAGCTACTTGTTTGTCTTGAGATAGTTTGCACTCTTACTTGCATTTTGACTTGACAGAATAAAATGGTATGTGAAACCCCTTAGTTTAGAGAGTACTAGATTTTCCTACGCCCATTCACTCCTTACCAAGTTGTAAACAATGTTGGACTTGTTATCTTCCTTTCCTCTTTGGTCACTTGTGCTTCATGAGCTCTTGGCTTGGGTGTTGCCTAGAGTCCCCCACTTGAGGATGGCAATATGGTTGGAGGTGAGTGTTTCCTGTCTTAGTTTGTGAGACTTTTTGGAGCTTGCTTGGAAAAGAAGACTTGCAGAGCTTTTTGGAAAACTTGTGGAAAATTAGCATATTGGCTTTCATGCCTTGTATTTTTTGTATTTATTTAAATAAATTGAAAGAATTTTTTTTAAATGTAATTGATTCAAGTATGAAGATCTTCTCTCCCATGTACTCTCTTGAAAGACAAAATGCATGATTTTTTGAAATTAAAAGAAAGATTTTATTGATGTAAACAAAGTGTAATTCTAATCATTATATTTCTTATTATAAGCTTCATTATGATGAACAAAAGTCTATTCAGTAATTTTCTTTGAAAGCTCATAAAATTGCATGTAGAGCCTTGAGGAGGTTGTTATGGTTTTATAATTTTTATAATCATCAAAATTAATCTCAATTTCCATAAATGAATTTTGGAACAATCTAGACTCTATCACAAATCAGTAGCAACTTGTAGAATAATTTTATGAGCCCTAAAAATAAAGTTGTGAATTTTTGAAAATGAAATATTAATTTTGCCCCTAATCCATTAGGAAATTTTATGTAACAAACACAATATAGGAACCTTAAGACTGATATCTCTTGCCATTTTATAGATAGATGTATTTAAGATATTTGTACTATTCTATTGAATAAATGCAGATAATATCATTTATGTTACCTCCTCTCACTACCCTCCTTCAATCCACCAACCCTCACTTCCTTGGCATAATTTATATTTATGATTTCCACTTTCATTCACTTTTCAAAGATGGTCATGGAATATGTAAATCTATCACAAGCATTCTCCTCATAGAATTTATCCAAGTCTTAAGATGGTACACTGCAATAGCAACAAAACAAACATAATGTTGGAATTGACACTTCACAATATATAAAATGTACACATGGATTCAAATAACAAAGACGATTTAAACTTATACTCACTCATTGGAGCCACATATTTTTATTGAAGGTGTTATCATATCTCAACTACATTTCTGTGTGCATTAAGTCATTTAATTGTGTGGGGTCTTTACTCAAGTGTTGCCTCAAGGCGAAACCAAAGTATGTCTCCAAAAATATTTTTATATCTTTGTCAAAACTTTCATTTCCTATTCAAATTTTCCAAACAAAACAAGTGATAATTAATGTATATCACAATGTCTTCAAATATATTATTCACATGAAATGAAAATCTATTTGAATTTTTATAATTAATTACCTTTTAATCATATTTGATGTGGATCAGAAATTCAATTGATCTATCTATAAGAAGCCAATATTATTTTCTTCCCTTGGTCCATTTAACCTTCACTATATTTGCTTCATTCACTTCTTCCTCCACACATTTGTTAGCATCATTAACATTGTTGCCATTATTATGCCCTATACTAAAATAAAAACTATGTATTAATGACACCAAACATAAAAAAACATAAACTTTGTATTAATAATTCACACTTTAATTACCGGAAATAAATGACATGTATGGTGCATCAATACTTTGCTTGTATCAATCTCCTTATTTTCCCCATACACATCAATGTTAGATCTAGCAATGGACCCTTCTAAGTTAGATACTCAACATGCACTGAACACCATATGTATATTAGTTTCAAACAAATATTTATGCATATATCATAATGGTGTGTGGAGGGTAGTAGTTGTATGGGCATCTGGAAAATAAATGATTGTTTATGTGGATCCACAATGTTGATGTCTTGCACCAGAACCTATTTTCCAAGAACAAGATGACCATTAAATTACAAAACCATTCATATTCTTATCAATTACATTTATATGCCTCTATACATACCAAACATTGATATGATAATGTTTTGTGCTTATTGTCACTTTGACTCTAGTTTGTTGGCCAAGTGGCAAAAAACTTGTTTAGCAAGTAGAATATTAATGAGAACAAACTAAATATTCTATCTCTAAACTCAAAATGTGATTTATAAAGTATTAGTTTACCAATCATAATGGATGGAAGGAATTTAGGTAATCTTAGCAATGGTGTTTGGGACAAATCACTATCATAGTGATGCATTGGGATAAAGCCTCCCTTCTAGTATATTTTAAGCACTAGTTGTTTATGTCATTTGTAGTATTTTTCTCATCAATTTTAGTGTTTTTGGTGGAAATTGCCACTATTCACAAGCTTGGAAATGATTAATCATGTGAAACATCATTGGATATGCTCACCAGTGCAAGAACTTGTCCATGATCATCTTCATTTCAAGATATGTTCTTTCATTTGTCTTTCCTACTTTGTCAAATAAAATAGTAAACATGTTATTTTTTTAAATTAAATCAATTTAATAAAAACAAATGTTCTATATAAACAAAATTAAAGTTGTGTACTATCGCAATGTCATTGTCAATTTGACACCTAAAATCGGTACATTCCTTCAATTTCATAACTAATGTGAAGGCATGGCACCATCGTGTACTAAATTCACAAACATATCATGTCATAATGATAATGTCCTAAGTCCATCATTGTAGTCCATTTGACCACTTTTCATTGAATCATTTTTGTCAAACAATTCATAGACCTTATGTATGTTGCTACATTTTGAGTACAAGACTATCAAGGGTTTTGCAACTACAACACATGATAGATATCCACTTTTGGTTATGCTTTGACAGAACCACTAAAGTCACTAACGTATCCAACCATACTGCGAAAATAATTTCCTTTTCACAAAATACAAGTAATTGTCCTAGGCCCATTCAAATTAACTTTTGATGAATGTAGATACACTTCTATAGCAACCATGAATTGTTTGCAACCTTGATACACTTATGTAGCATAACATTTTATGTAGCGAAATTCAAATATTAAACAAATACATTACAATAAAAACAAATGAGTTTAACAATACTTATGACACCATGATGATAACTGCTTATGTGGGACCTCATCTACCAAATCGACTCCCTCTTTTCTTAAATCCACTCCCTCTCAATGTTTTCCTCTGTCAAAAGCTCCTCCTTGCAGATGTCATTTCTTCTCCAATTTTTTTTATGCGCAAAATTGAGGGGCCCTTTGTGTTTTTGTTTTATGATCTTATATACATTGAAACTTCGACATAACTTTATGAATACAAAGCAAAAATCCATGTCTAAACCTTGAATTATAGTAAAGCACATCATTTTTTTGATTTGACATTCTATTAAAAATAAAAAATGAAAAAGCATTCATGTCCAACAATCTGAAATTGTTAGCGTTATCAACCTATGTCGAAGTTTGATCAAAACATTGTAGTAACCCAACTGTTGTCTATTGGGGGTTTTATCTACTAAGCTTGACTCCACCTACAACCATATCTCACAAAGTGTTTAAAGTCAAGGGGGAGATTAGCAAGTCAATAAGCAACATGAGATAAATATCCCTAACCCCGACCCTCTTATTTTATGCATGGTCAGATGAAAAATGTTGTATGTTTAATTTTATTTATGTTATAACACGTTATTATTATCATTTACTTTGTGTTTACATCATTGTTACGACCCTTGGCTTTGTCATGGTCCTTGACCTAATTGCTATAGTTCTTAATTACTATCTAATGACACGTCAATCCTAGTAAATTCTTCTACCCTTCTCTAAATAAAGATTACATGTGTAGGTCCCTTTTTACTAGGCCCATCACTAAATAATAGTTATTTACCTCAATCGGACAACCTCAAATTGTTTTGTGGATTGACAAACTTATATGTTGGATCCAACTTGTCGACTGACACACTTATATGTTGAGTCTAAAATGGTCATCTACCTTTTACATATTTAAAAGCTTGTTGTATGTAGACCCATTTCTAGGCTCAATATATTTTGGTCATAACAACTCAATGATATTTATAAGGAAAAGTAAAAGAAACCACAATGATCTGTATGGTTCCTAGGAGGTGCATGGTGGACAAAACTACAATTATTTAAACTAGACGAATATGTTCAAACAAAATTATAGAATTGTGGAACATGCAATGGAATCTAAATAGTATGTGCAATGACCACTACACATTTAAATGCAGAGAGATTAGCATAATAAAACTAATTCTATTCAATGGAAATATTATAGTATAATACATATGCATACGATGCACAATACATAATGAGAATTCCCATGATCAAAAGGGAAGACTTGAAATTGATTTGTCTAGATTGTTAATGACCAAAAATGTTGAGAATGAGAACTCGCATGATCAGAAAGGGGAAGCACTTCTTAACTGATTTGCCTAGTCTACAATGTGACTAAAATGATCAAGAGATTTGGGTACTATAAGCATGCTAACATGTGAGAGAGATGGCCATCTTTGATGTAGGTTTGATGCCTTGATGTCGAATAACTTACAGTATATAACATTACAAGAAAGTAGTTACAACAAATGGGGGTTACAAAAGAGGATGTTAGAAGAACAGTTCCAATTTTGCAACGCATGATAATTCACCTTCTTACAGATGTGACAGTGGAACTTCCAAATGTGCAGTACGCTGATAAGGGTGCAAGCATGACACAAGCTCTGAAAGTGCCACTTGGCATGGTGCAACATGGCATGCAATCTCCACGTGGTTGTTGAGTCACTTCATGGAAGTTCACAAGGATGTTGTAATGGTTGAATAAGGGGTGTACATTGTTGTGATGAAGCACAAGTTATGCAAGAGCACATGAGCTATGTGATATGCCCCTTGGTGTTAAGAGTGTAGAGAGTCTCCACAAAGGCTACAAAGTTGTGCAAGTTGTGCATGATGCACGTGTATGTGTAACATTGTGCAGTGTGCAAAGTGTTTCCTTAATGTTTTTACTCAACTCACAGTTTTCCAATCAAGTGGAGTGATGCTTAAGGAAGATGTAAAACACTGGGATGATGGCATAGATGTCAATGTGAAGATCAACTTGTGAAGAAGTCATTGGTATTGTGCACTACCTTGGGGTGTGCCAATCGAATGGAATGTTTCTCATGGAATGTAGATTGTGATGCCACCCACATGGGGTAAGCCATTTGGATGTCACAAGTCAACTGAAAGTGGTGCGTCACTGCTCATGTTGTGCATAGCACACATGTTTTGTGCTTGACTGATGTTGCGCAGATGCTTGGCACAAAGTGGCATAGTGTTGTGTAAGTTGCACACAATGCGAAAAGGTGGTGTTGCAAAGAGCAAAGTTGTGTCAACCGGTGTTTATATGGTTTATCCATATTTGGCGCGAGGCAATGGGGTCGTTGTCCCTCAACTCCACAAGTGCCAAGCCCTTGCCACTTATGTGCCATGTGCCTCTTGGAGTGGTGTACACAATACTTTGCAAGTGAAGGGAAAATGAAAAAATAGTAGTACAACAAGGTAGTCTTGAGCTCTAAACCCCTCATGTGATCAAATTAAAAAAATCATGAAATTGAACATAGCTCAAATTTGAAACAAAAGTGATAGATTTCTTCATCATTGAGGAGGTTACAATGTCAAAATGCTCAAATCTAACTAACTAATTACATATTTCATTACAACCAACTCCCAACCATTCCACATTACTCTAATTGCTTTTGCATTTCCCATTATATCAAATACATTTTCTCTTATTTTCCTCATCCCAAAACAGTGCATTTCTCATAATTACTCTATCCTCAAGAATTACATGTCAACTTTGAAAATGTAATAAGGTAAAATGTAATAAGAAAGGTTGGGGAAAAGAGTAATTGCATGGTTTTTCATTGAAGGAGAGGGAAATAATACATATGCATAGAGTTCATGAAAGCAGGATCATGGCTATGACAAAATGCATAGATTTACACTCCTCATTGTACCAACATATAATGGAACAAAAACTATTGGAATGAGATGGTTTAGAATGAATCATTTGAGGAAATAGCCTCCCTCCCAAATGACAATTAAATTCATGCTTGTTAGTGTCAATAGATAGAATTTTAGCCGAATATAAGTTGGCAAAGGTAAACGGTGTAATGATTAGCACTCTGATTTAGGAGCATCACTACCTCCTTATACATATGATCTATTTTTGCATGTCTAGAGTCTTTAGTAGGTTGTTTGGTCATTTTAAGTCTCTAGAAAACATTTTGAGGTGTTAGTTTTGTCTCAAATTTGAATTTGAGGTGTTTTGGCATTTTCCTGTCAATTCCTCATTTGAATTTTTGAATCTTGGTTTAGGTTTGTGGAGCAATTGTCACGCTAGTAGGAGGTCCCTATAGCATGGGCTTGTGGTGTAAGTTGTTAGTGGCCCCTAAATGACTCACATGATGAGTCACCCTAGTGGTTAAGTTAGGAGTTAGGCAGTTTTGTACTTCTCCAACGTACAAAGAGAAGTTAGAAGTTAGTTAGGGTCAGTTTTGAGGTCTTTTTTAATAGAGAGTTGTCTTGTGTAAAGATTCATTCAATGTAGAGAGTGTGGAGGGGTTGAAGTTCGAAGGAAGAATGTGGAAGAACCCCCAAAAGAGTGAATGAAGATAAGTTTGTTCATTTTTAAGACAAAATTTATGTGTGTTTTTGTACATCTTCAATAAACTGACTGTGTAAACCAATGATGTGGGAAGTAAAATGAATCGAAGTTTTTGAGCCTTTTGTAAAGATCTATATGCATGTTTTTCTGTCTTTGAAGATTTTTTAAACCATTTGTTTATTTGTCTATATGACCCTTCATGTGAGGTCAGTTAGCAAGCCCTGTTGGAAATCATTTTGTATGTTAAAACTAAAGTACATGATGTTTATGAATCAATATGCTAAGTGACATTGGTTTGGTCATGTTTAACTATTGGAAAGCACATTGATAATGATCTCAAATCTAGTATGGGTTATCTAGTCATGCTTTCAACATATTTCATGTAACCTCCATTAAGGAACCTATAGTGTTCAATGCATGTTCATACAGTCAAAGCAATTTCTTATTGGAAGCGTAGAACAAAAGTGTCATGAATGGTATATGTTTAGAGATTAAGTTGTGGAAACCTTGTGCAGACAGTAACCAACCCTCAGTTTGTTTGAAATACCTTGAGGAACTAAATAGAACAAAGAATTCCTTCTCAGGTCAGTGCAACCATGTTTCTCTGTACACAATCCACACAAAACTTGTAGTACTCTGATTGACAAAGACTTCCAATGGATATCTAACAGTTGGAAAAGGTGTATAGAAGGTAAGTAGACATAGAACAATACTCACAGTTATTTGAAAACCTCTAAAATGCACATTAAGGAATTATTTCTAGCCTCGGGTAGTTACAGTGTATGATAACCCTGTTCTAGGGTTTTGAACTAAAAAATAGGTTTTCCCAGTGAACTAACCGGTCAAAAATCCTATAAAATGGTTATTAGTTGGGAAACGTCTCTGAAGACATTTTGAAGTTTTTATACCGAAAGTGTACGTTTTCGTACTGGTGTAAACCACTATGTGTAGTTTGGGGAAGAATAGACCTAACATGGGTGAACAATGAGCTAAAAATGGCTAAAAGAATGGTCTAATAATTGAATTAAGGCATGAAACTTTGTGAAACAATGGAAGACCATAAAGGGTATCTTAAGATGAAACTAGTTTTACAATAGGATACTGTACATTTCCGTACAAGTAGAAAAGGGTGAAAAAAAGGCTACTAGAATGTGTCTTGAGAAGGTAGAGGTTGGTCTTTGATGTAAGTTGAAGATTTGAGTGATTTGTGAGTTTGGTAGAGATCTCATAAGGCCTTCATGAGTATGACAAAGTCTATAATCACTTTCAATTAATCTGAGAACTTGCCTTGAAGTCTGAGGTAAAAATGATTAAGTAAACCACTGAGTGTAAATGAGTATTATTGTTTAAGAGCAGTAAATGGGTAGTGTTCATCAAGTCTAGAGGAGTCTATAAGAGGGAATGAAGGCAGTAAAAAAGAGTTGAATGGAGATCAAAGAAAGGACAGAGCATGTAGGAATAAGATAGCAAACAAAGAAGAATGGAGATCTTGATTGACCTTAGAAAGGTTTCATTGCATGCTAGAGCCAGGTATGGGCAAAGGTAAGAGGTTGTACATGTTTTCATACATTAGTGACAAGTTTGCATAGACCTCTGCATCACAATCCCAAAGCATTAACATGGATTGTGGCATATTGAATGTTAGAGGTCCCTGCAAGAAGGTGAAGCAGTGGAAAACAAGGTAGTTAAAGTCAAAAGAAATTTATCAACAAAGGGTAGTTGATAGGAGATGTCAAAAATCCTGAATATAGGGCATCGAAGAGTAGTGGCAAGGACATAATCCACCACGCTCATGCCCTAACTATTAGGGAAGCAAAAAATGTCTATTGCAATCAAAGAAACACACTTCCCACTTAGGGCATGAACATGTGGCTTGCAACCAGCAGTGCCTATTGTAAGATTAATACTCCCATTGGTCGAGATTCTCTACAAACCAAGTACTCAAAATATGTCTCCATAAGATAGAGCTAACCCTTTGCAAAAATAATTCAAGGAATTAAAATTGCCCAAAATAATGACATCGACCATTGTAAAATATTGAAAACTTTTGATCAAATCAAGATATAGATCTCTTTCAATGTGAACAAAAGATGATGAATCCAGGGAATTAACATATTGCAATAAAGATATCCAAAATAGGTGGGACCCCTCTAAACTCGAAGCCACATTTATATAGATTTTTGAAAATAGGATATGTGCAACACTATCGATTGGAGGCAATCATAAATGAAGGCACACCTTGGATCTATGAGCATTGATAATTTATAAATCAATATGCAAACAAATCTCAAAATTCTATGGAAAATGTAATCCTAGCTTGAATGGCGAGTTTTCCATATACTTAAAATTTCCAAATAAGCTCAGGTTTCATTTAAAACAATATTTGAATTATTGATAACATTGAAATAGATGTGAAGTTTGTTCCTTCTAATAACGAAATTAAAAAAAAAGGAAATGAAAGAGAGTATGAAGCCCAAGCATTCGACATATATAATTACACCAGCTTGGGGATGGTTTTTCATCAACCCTCCATGAGCAAATATCATCTTATTGTGCAAAATGTGTGATTTGATCTTATTTACAAAAAGAAAATGCTATATTTTCCTAGGTCATGCCTCAAAATGATCAGTTTTTGGCTAGGTTGATATAGTTAGCACTTTTGAACTTTTAATGAGAATTAAATCATTTACCAAATCAGGAGAAATGGTAGTCAATTTGACTAAATGTTCTCTGCTTTCCTTTTCCACTCTCTTGCTCTGGAACAGATCTCTTCTTACTGTACAAACAATAAGAATACAGTGCAAGGCGATAGGCATCCTTGCTCAACTTGAAAATTTGCATAAATGGGGATCGTGTTTATGGCATATTTAATATGACGTGCTATGACTTGCACAAACTATATTAGATAGAGTTTGATATTTACAAGGAAAACTTCTAAGGCCTGTGAAATATAAATAAATGGTCACAGCACGAGAGAATGAATTGTAATTATCAAAAATATTCAATTTCTTAGCATTCTTGCCAATCATAAAGGAATGTGCCCCTAGAAAACATAAATTCTATTGACCAGCACACAGGGCATCTTCAATTTTTCTTATGACAAAACCAAGGTTATTTCTCTTTTCTAAAGCTTTAACAGCAACTTTGTGTGCACGCTTATTTTCTTTAAGCAGGTTATATGATTGCATAACAGCCCAGCGTGCCTGGTTTGACATCTGCCATGATAAATTAAGTAATATTATTTTCTAGTGCAAGAATAAAAAATTCTTTTAGAACACCTTGTTGATTAACAACAAAGATTTTAGAAACCTGTGCAGTAGACCACGGAGGTCGAAGAAGAGAAACAATGGCTTTGAATAGATTCTCATCACTTTCACCACCTACTGCCTCCCCATAAATAAGTGTTTCGGCTGCAATCCCTGCAAAAAGGACCATACAGTACCTGGACATTCAACACAATTGATCTTACTTGTCTGAATCTCAAGAGAAATAACTGCAGACAGATTTCAAAAATATGAAGTGCGGAACATAAGCTGAAAATAAGGAGCAAATTATTCTGTAGGCCGTGGTCCTTGTTTCACATATTAAAATGCAGCATTGATAGCAGTTGAGAACTTGAGATAGTCAAATTTACTTTGAAATCATGATTCATAAAAATTGTTCATATTTAAATCCAGAAAGCACCTATCAAAAGATGCACTAGTCAACCGGCCTTCATTTAACTCAGATTCCAGTGTTTTGTCCCAAAACTGAGTGCCTGCCTGCAATAGATATAAAGTGCAGGGAATTAACTGTACATTTGATATTAAAAACCTAGGAGAAAACGTTGCAAAATTAGAGATATTGTCAGCATACAAGAATGTCGACTATATTTATTAGCCATAGAGAAGATGTTGAAAGAAAAATGGCAACTCCAAACTTTTGACTTATTTAGGCAACTAGTGAAAATAAAGCACACAATAGAAGATAAATTAATATAGTGTACACAATAAGTGAAAATAAAGAACAGAAGGCTAAGGGGGTTGGGGGTGAGGAGCCAAAAGACATGCCACCTCCTCCTCCACAGCTTGTGGTTGCTCCAATTGCTTAGTTGCTCTTTTGTTTTGTTTTTGCCCTTTAATGGCTTGTATTCTATGTTTTCACTGCTTTTTGGTTGAAAAAGCTTTTTTTTCGAGTTAAAATTTTCGAGCTTCTCAGCGTTGGCTGATGTGACTTTGGAATGGGATCATTCCACTCATTTTTTGTATGAATAGCTTTGTAACAGTGTTATATTAATACATTGAAAAGCTTTTTCAATGTATGAATAGCTTTGTAACAGTGTTATATTGATACATTGAAAAGCTTTTTCAATCCAAAAAAATAAAAATAAAGCCAACAATAGAAGATAAAGCACACAATAAGTGAAAATAAAGCACACAATTGAAGATAAACTTATATAATGTACAGCCATATTTACAAGGTCAAATAAATATGGCAGAACAATTATCAAAGGTAAAGATGACCCCAACGCTATTGCTCTTACACTCCTCCAGGGGTAGAGTGAAAACTTTATAGCACAGCAGGTATCAACCAGCAATGGTGTGAGACAAAAAAAGGCCACTATCATTTAGATAGAATGGCCTTGGATCTAAATGTTACTCTAGCAAAGCAATCGTTTTCAGCAACCCTTTTAATATTGAAACAAAATATAGTCCATTATGAAACACAAGAAAATAGCATAAACTAACACAATCTTTAAGAGCCTTGGCACCATTGTTGACCCTAGATATGCATATGAGGAAAACATACAAAGATTGTCTAAGTCTGATGATGCACGAGTGAGACATGCAAGAGTCACTTGGATACTTGTAATTTGCATTATCAAGAGCAAGCGTGAAAAAAAGGGAATGATGCACAGGATAACAAGGCATGTTTGATGCACACTGCATGAGTTGAAACAAACTTAATTTGACCAGACATGTTTGATGCACACTGCATGAGTTGAAACAAAATTAATTTGAACAAGAAACATAAAAGGGAAAGAAACACAATGAAAGAGAAGCTAATAGATGACAAGCATCCAACCAAGGAGAATGTGGATTGTGCGGAATTGATCCAGGATAGACAAGAATATGCTGTTAGAGAAATGGAATATACTACTGCACAAGATAGGTCGAAGGATCAAATTAAGAGGAATATGCTGATGCATAGAACAAGTGGAATGACAGTTGGCAAAGAAGGAACACGTGTTGCAAGGAATCTAGTAATATTATAAATACAGGAATTGAGCTCTCGTTTGGACATCTCAAACAGGTTAAACATTTACAGATGCTAAGTTAGAGCGATTGGAGAAGGAATGGAGTTAGAGTTTGCACAATTCATGATAGATTTCATTGTATTATGTATGTGAGCAAAGATCATCCTTTGATGGCAATGACTGTTACGTAATTACACGTATGCTTTGTAATGAAAATGTGAATATGAAAGTGAAAATAAATTCTTTGCCCAAGCGTTGTTCTATGATGATGTGTATGTTGTATACAAAATCTGTTCCTTGTGTCATATGTTTCCTTTATGATGATGATGATGCGCTTAGTTATCTTTGTGCATTGTTCTCATTACTTCTCAATGTTCTCTTGTTGTGCCTCAGGTGAGTGTCTAAGTCTTTTGGCTTAAGATGATATGTGGGCATTGCAAGTATTATATTTGTTGCATGAGATCCGGTCTCCATAGGGCCTCAGAAAAGATTGGTGAAAAAGCACAACCTTTTGGTTTCGTTGCCAGGACACCACTTGAATGAAGTATAGAGATCAGAGTTGTTGATGGCAGGATGCATCACCATCAAGCGTGTGGAGGCATGGATCAAGGCAAAAATGCTTGACCTTGGAAAGGAAGCATCAGGGAGTAAGGGTTTGCCACCAAAGAAGTGGATGGAGAAAGAGATTTACAGTAAGCTGTATGAAATATTCTTTGCAGAGTTGTCAAAATATATCCATGCTTGGTTAGTAGCCTATGTGGTCAGTGATAGCCGAAACTTTGGAAGAAAGTATGCATGGACTGAGGATTAGTTGAAGGAGTTAAAGAATCCACATGAAAAGCAGACGAGAGTTATTTATTTCTGGTGGACAGTGGCATTCAGCAGATACTTGGAGTTTTCAATTTTGACACATACAGGTCCTAGCGAGTCGGAATTTCAGTTTCTGAGTGAGCCTAGAGGCTCGTTTATTGCACAAATTTCAGAATGGACTAAGATGTTGACGATTGATTGGGGAAACACGGAATGAGGAGGAGCTTCTGTCCGCACATGGGCTAGGCAAATTGCAAGTAGAGTTGAGTGAAATTTTGCACAAGTTTAGTGAAGAGAAGAACTTCTAGTGATATGGACTCCCTAAGTGGAAAGGAGGAGAGAAAACGTAGATATGGTGAGAGCAGAGAAAAAGTGATATCTGCAAAGCATCCCAGGAAGGACTGGCCAAGTTAGATATATGCCACTGGAACTTGTAATAAGTAGGGAAGGCACATCACTGGTTCATGTAAAGGAGAGGGACACCCCTGTGAACGTGGTGATCTGCACATGGAAGATTCCCTAAGTGAGGAAGATCCATGGGAGAAAGAAGGATGGATTTCACAAGTTGATGTAAAGGATGGTATCGAATGAGCAATTGGTGGGGAAGAACACTAACTTGCCAAGAACCAAAACCCATGCACACCTAGATTTCAAGGAAAAAAAACGAGCAGGTAGTGTTGGAGTTAAGAGATCTGATTTGGAAAATATCAAAAGAGATAGTTGTGGAGCAAATTGTGTTTAAAATTCTAGTTGAGAAAAGTAGTACACAAGTGTCGAAAGCTCGCAACAAATAGTGAGTACGAGTCCTACAGCACCAAAAGGAGGGGTTGGAGTGTAAGGTCTATTGGTTGGAGGAAGCAATCCAGTGGTGAACCCTACAGTGGTTAGTCAGGGAGGTACCACGTAGGGAAGCATAGGACCGACAACAACTATTGTTAGTTGGGGTATTGGTGGAATTGGAGGGAGTGTAGCTTCTAGAAGTGGAACGCAGGAACAACCACCAGCGGTTCATCCAACAATCTTTTATGAGAAATTGATAAAATTGCATGATTATCATGGGATTGAGGATGCAGAAAATCACATCCATAAATGTAAGATTGCCTGGGAGGCTAAGGGAGTGAGTTCGCTAAGAGGAAGGCTAGTTAGTTTGCGATAACGTTGCTGGATCATGCGCATACTTGGTACTGTAAATTTGATCCCAATCAAATTTTGGTTGATTTTGACCCACTGAACACTGTCTGTGTGAATTCCATGTACCTGAATTTGACCAACAGTGTATATCTGCTTTGAAGCAGATATAACATGATGCTATTGAGAGTATGCACACTTATGATGGGCGTTTTGAGACATCAAAGCTATCATTTGACATCCATCCATTGCAGCATGGGCAATGGTTTGTTGGGGGTTTGTTGCTGGCTTTCAGGAGGCAACTTGCAATGAAGACCTTTGTTGATGCATGAGAAGCATCTGATGCTGCTCTCATGATCAAAGTAGCTGGAAACTTTAACACAAGGATAAGCCTGTTTTTGGACGCACAAATTTCTAAAATAGAAACTCAGTTGCAAAATATTTTGACAAATAGTGCACGGGAGACATCTAAAGCTTTGTGGTGCGACGATTTTGAATCAAATGGCCACACAAAAGGGAATCGTACTGAGGAAACTACAAGTTGCGACATTATCTTGTGAAGTTTGTAAGGGTCACCATGGGACATGCAATTGTTTGTTGTTGTAGTGCGCCAAACAAATTAATGTCATGTGTTATTGCAAGATCTACGATTCAAATACACATGATACAAAGAACTTCAAAGATATTGATAAGATTAACGAGGCAAGGGAGATGGGACTATGCCAAGATACCACTATGTCGGGACAACAAACCCTGAGTGGTTACCAAAATCAAGGAAACTATTTCAATCATCTGCTCTTTAGAATGGTTGCCCACAATTTTCGCCATTGTATAATTTCCCTTGAGCTAGCATGGGAATGGATTCCCTTTTAATTTTTCATGAATGGCTACCTTTCAATTTAATGCGGGCAGGCGGGCAGTGCTCCAACCTCGCGTGTCCTCCAACCTCCTGTTGGTGAAGCTGCTTACTCAGTCGATGAAATCAACATGTGCTCCGATGGTTTTGGCAGGTTCTCTATTGGTTGTTTCCAAAGAAATTAGAACCTCCCACCCCCCATAATTTGGATGTCGCATACGAGCAAAAATGCGTCCATGAGAGATTTTTTCTTATTTTTACAATTTTGACTTTATATGACGTAGGACTTTTGACATAACAACTTAACATACAAAATGACTCTTTACTCATTTTTTATTTTGACAATATGACTAAATGACAATGACCTAAATAACTGACTATGATCATGACGACTTTTTGACTCTTTTGACAACATAAATTGACTATTGATTTGACTATCGACTCATAAACCTAAATCTATAACTGAAAAATATTTAACTATGACTTTGACCATATATCAAAAAATTATAACTATTTTTGACAAATAACTCATTTTTTATTTTTATAAAAAATAAAGGTGACTAGACGTTGACTCATACGAATTTTGGACGTAAAATTTTTAAAAACAACATTTCTAACTTGAATTTTGGACTTAAAATTTGTATAAACAACATTACTAATTTAAATGACTCAACTCAAAACTTATGCACCTTTTACTTGACATAAATGACAAAATATAAATAATTAAAACTTAACTTTAATGATTCTCAATATTAGGACTGAATAATACAATTTATAACATATATTTGGACAAACTCTGACACATGACTTGACTTGACAGGGATATAACTGTGCGTGGAATGATAGTAGACTCTAGATCAGTAGTAAAAATGTAAGTACAAGCATCAAGTATGACAACTATGCACATTATACATTGGGGAAGAGATCTGGATCTTCAAAGATACATGCAAGCAATTCATAGCAGCCACAAGATGGTAGAATCACGGCTATGGAAGACCAAAAACACATAAAATGCGTTGGGCAAAGAAAATTGAATAGAAATTCCAGTAAATAATGTAAAGTCATACAAGGATCTAATATCTATATCTTTCTATGTATGAAAACATGTAGAAATACGGTGAAGAATATCTATGCACAGGGCAAACAGTTGAAAAACAATTTATTGTGGGTCAACGTGATGGCAAATAATATACAACAGAGATAAATTACATGAAACGGATTAAATGGTGCACAGGGTCTACCTACTACGCATGGCACAAGAATATAGGTGTCTGTCTAAGAAGACTGTAGAATAGCAAAGATACGCATAATAGAAGTGCATGAGTGCAATCCAAAATGGATCTTCCAATAGAACCAGGCTGCATAGCAAGAATCAGAATTACGCCATTCTACAGCTACGCCATTATTTTTGTTGAAACTCAAATTGAATAAACAATACAAACTAATTGACAGGACATGTATCTGGCTTTGATACCAGATAATAACTCTAGTTTAGATTATCATAAACTAAACACGCATGAAACAATAAAATTGCACAATAAAAATATTCTATTCGGGATTATTATTTGATTATACAATGATTACATATATAGCCTTTCCATTTCCTATAAACAAGGATATGAGGCTTATCAAAATATCCCATAAATCTCTCATGTATCTCTCATCCCTTTATTTTTGCACACACCCCTATCTCTAATATCTACGTGATTTGTTTTCACAAATCACTTACAAATATATCTAATTACATTATTTTTACACATAATATTAAACTAACCCATGTAAATTATTATGTGAGCACTAATGTTAGGCTATTCCTAACAAAATCGAGTAAACCCCATGAAGGTGTCAATGAATATTTTTCGGATGCACGTTTATTCAATCTTGCTATCATACCATCCTAGTACAAGGATATTGGTGAGTACTTATCTATTGCTTCTTTTCTACAGGATATACAGTTTGCGGAGTGGAGGAAACCAGCATTGAAGGCTCGAACAATCCAACTAATCCATGATCTTTTGAACAATATGGGAGGTTGTGCATATAGGCACCTTGGAGGAAATCCGGGATGTGCCCCTGGAAGCACGTGAAGGACTAGCTGGAGGCCACATGGGTCCCAAAACTATGCCAAGGAAGGTGATTTTTGCAGGACTATGGTGGCCGACATTGCATCATGATGCCAAGGAATAGGTATTGGGATGCAATACTTGCCAAAGATTCAGAAAGCCACTTAAAAGGAACTTTATGCCCTTATGGCCGTCACAACTCCAAGACATTTTTAAATGATGGGGTTCGGATATCATTAGACGATTAAAGGTCAGCAAGGCCCACCATTGCAAGTATGTTTTTGTTGCCACAATTTACTTGACAAAGTGGGCAGAAGCTAGAGTGTTTTGACAACAGTGCGCCAAGTTCAACCAAATTTATCTACAAGCAAGTGGTCGCTATATTCGGAATCCCAATATAGATTATTAGTGACAAAGGTGGACATTTTGTCAACAATATAATTCGGTTGATGGCTTATGAGTTTCAAAATTTCCATTCTCTCAAGTTTGTACTACCCAAGAGCAAATGGACAAGCAGAGGCAACCAACGAGGTTTTAATATCAGCAGTTCAAAAGTTGTGCGGAATAGAAGATGTTAATAGATGTCAAATGGGAAAAACGCTTATCTGCAGTGTTATGGGGCTACCAAATGACCTATAAAGTAATTACAAGCCACACACCTTTTCATCTAATGTATGGTCAAGAGGCAGGAATTCAAATGGAGTACTTGGTACCAAGCTTGAGGGCAGTGATGTAGAACCGACTCAGTAATGATGAGAGCCTAGTCAAACAGCTCATCTAGTTAAACAAACTAGATCAATGAAAAATAATGACTTAGTGGGAAATTGAACTTATGCATAAGAGATGGAAGAACTAATATGATAAACACCTCTAACGAATGAATTTCAAAGCAAGAGCTCTACTCCTATGGTATAACAGGAGGTGTGAAATTAAACAAGTGTAGTCTAAGGTAATATGGCTGGGCCCATTTAAAATCTTGGAAATATTTGAAAATGGAGCAATCACGTTAAAAACCTTGAATGGAACACTTGTTACAGACACAAGAACATATTAAAATGAGAACCGAAAATGTCAATATGATTGATATTGAGCCAAGTGATGAAGTAGTGCACCGGCCAACCGTTCAAAAAATAGATGTACGATCACTTATAAATCCAAAGTAAAAACCTTTCAAATGCAAGATCAAAAAAGACAGAGGCATAATACATCCAAACTTGGAACATATGCCTGCCTCCCAACCGCACACCCCCTTGAGTCTAGTGAAACGTACGATCAGCATATATCAGCCATAGGTCCAACAAATCTTAACTCTGTTTGTCTTCATCATACAATCTGCCCATTCTGAAACCAACTTATGGCCTGTTGCCCAAGTACACGCCCAAGTTCAACCTCCCTTGCCATATGTCCATACCACGTCCTTGCAGCCATACACCACCCTTCAACCCAAACCTTACATCACCCACTGTATGTCCATCTGCATCCCTCGCAGCATGAGTTTCCATTTGGCCACACCCCCAAATGCCATACATTTCTCCTTGGATGTACGCCCTACACCATATGGTTGCATTCCAAGTTTACACAACGTAAAATATGTTCTATTCAATAGTTTAGCACCATACAGTCCATTAAAACTTGTGATTTCAAACCTACAACCTTCATTTCCACTGTTTGATTTGCAAAGCTTACACTCAGATAATGAAACTGTATTGGAAAAATTCAAGGTTTTGCTTGCAGCTGAAGAATAGAGTTTGGTAAATGGGTTTTCAATAGCACGCCTAGCATCAAAAGAAATTTTTTGGTGGGGTTTCAATGAAGTAGAATAAATTCAAGGGCCAAAACCCTTGTAGGATGATCAACAGCAGGTGAGTTTTACTAATATATTTTTCGCAAAACTCTGAATTTACTGTTGTAATCATGCTCGAAAAAACCCTTCAACTTCAACAATAGCATTCTCTTCCATACATCCAAAGAATAATTTGGATGTCACATTTGAAAAGCTTGGTATGGTGAGAGAAGCTCTCTAATTCCCAAACCAGCGACTACAACCATTCCAAAGTTGGTACAAACTTCTTTGGTAGCATGCACAAGTTTGCATAGGCTACAACTAAGAACATGAGGACACATAAAGTTGGTGACCTCACACCAAAGACTAAGACCAAGGTGTTGCCTGCACCTAAAAATTATTACTTGGGAGAGCTTTTGGCCACAAAATCCCACATGTTGGGCCAATAAGCATGAACGCCATGAATTAAAATTGCATTACGAAGAGCAAGGAAGGATAGGGTGTCGAAGATGCCCTACTTCAACTAAAAGGGAATTTGAATCCTATCCAGTTTGAATAGTCTCTAGTTACAATTATGAAAGCCGATGTTCTTTGGTCTATTACATAAAAAAAGGAAGCAAAAATCACTTAATGCAGTGTAGAACTTCACAAGGGTCTTTGAAGTACCTTCTCACTGGCCATCAGTGAGCAAACCGACAAGTCAACCTAAGGTTACCCAAGCCTAGAAAGACCACATAGGGCAGCAATTATGTCAGCCAGAGGTAGTGCATAAGAGTTGGTCCACATGTGGGCTAGAGAGTGTAAGGGTATCAAAAAGGAATATTTGGCTTCAGATGAGTGGCATTGTGCCCTCGATGTGATCCGCAATAAGTGGGCAAGTGCCACTCGAGCATCAAATATTGTGATGTGGATAACAATTATATGCTTGGCCTAAACAGGGGTGAAATATATAATTGGCGGGGTTGTAATGTCCCCTTTTTGAGCGAGCATCAGAGTTGGAGGTTTAGCCTATCATCGGGTCCTCGTAGGCTAATAATGGTGTTTAGAGGGCCTAGTGTTGGAGTTAGCTATTTCTCCAGTTGGCAGTTGGCAATGTTTTCATCTCCAGATCTTTGGTGTATTCAGAGACAGTGTTATTCAGGGTGTTATGGGTCAGTTTTATATACTTACTATTTATAGTTAGTTGTATGATAAAGGCCAACCTTACTATTTTTAGTGGGGCACTCTGGTGAGCAGAGAATGCAGTGGGCTACCTCCTAGTGCAAACAAAATTGATTTATGAGGTTTATTTATGGAGTTATAATATTATAATTATTATTAAAGTCATACTTTAATAATAATTAAATATAAAGTGAATATCATTAATGATGATTAATGACTTTATAATATATGATTTCACTTAAGTCATAAAATCATTATTAAATATCATAAAGGGAGACACAGGGACTTTATTTAAAAGGGGGATTTAAATGCTTTTAAAGTATACTTTATAATAAGTGTTAAAGTGTTATTTTAAAGGGAAGATATAAGTGATTAATAAGTATACTTTATTTCATTAAGTTGTGCACCAAAAAGGAGTGAAAAGAAAATGAAATTAAAAAGTATATTAAATAAGTTGAAGTCAAATGCAGATTGAATATTATTAAAAGACATTTTGAGATTTTTCATGGATTATTGATCATTCATTCAACTTGGCTTGTGCTTTGGCATTTTGGAGGTGAAAATTAGGGTTTTCAGCTACAAACGATCTTAGAGAGCATAGCTTCTCTTTGAATCGAGCTTTCCGAGAGCGTGAAAGATCATCTGAGATTTGTTAATTGGGTGGCTTTAATTCAGAAGTCACATTGTGCATTAAGGAGAAGATTAACACCAAATTTTGTAAGGGTTTGATGTGCATATTAGAAGTTATTGTTAGCTGCTACAATGGAGTGAACAGTGCCATGCTATAGTACCCATGCTACAGTGATTCACAACAGTAATAGGACTTGGTTTTGGCATTGCTTCATCAGAACTACAAGGGTTTTTAGGTGGATCACCCTTCATTTGGAGGCAATTTTGTGGCTTGGCTTCATAATTTGATATTCTGAATTTTGTTACAGCGGGCTGGAATTGTGTTCCAAAGGTTGATATCATCATAATTTGACGTCATTTGAGGTTTATAAGCTTGTTGGGTCAGATTGCCCTTCATATCTACCTAGGCGATTTCATTATTTGGCTTGTCTTGTCACTTTTTGGTATGATTTGTGAAATTTGGGTTGTGATCAGCACTTTCAGGGTTCATCAGAGATTTACCAGCACTTATTTGGAGGCTTTGATCATCATAATTTGGAGGCATAAGGGTTTGCAACCATTGTATGGTCAAATCGCTTCATTCTTAGCATAGAGCAATTCATTTTGGAGGAGCTTTTGGCATTGGTTTGGCTGGAAGTTGTGATCAGACTTTGCATCAGTTATATCAGCAGTGTTTATCAGTCATATCAGACCTTTATTGATCATCTACAAGTGCTGTTTTAGTCATCTATCATCAAGTTTGACATTGTACCTTGTCTAGACAATATTTCATACCAAGCAGTTAGGGTTTGGTGCAATATTTGAGCATATTGGCATATTGTTTGAGATCTGATTTTCAAATCAGATTGGTCGGATGTAAACTACAGCGAGTAACATTTGTAATCAGCTTTTGATTTCAATAAAGAAATGAAGCTTTCATTCCGGATATGTTTTCATATGCTTTGTATGAATTGTTTGGTTCAATAATGTCATCAATTCTTGTTATTTGAATGTATGATTGCAACCTTTCCATCTTCATTGCACTACAAATACATCATTGAAAGCCACATATCAAAATTCTAAACCAAATTCAAGGAAAACAAATCAGAAATTTTCAGATCAGCAAGGAAAATTTGAGTTTAGATAAGACAAGGTTCTTGCAGCCTCTTATTTGCCCAGATTCACAAGTTCCTCTCCTTGAAATGCAAGGTTTTCTATAGGACACAACATGCAAACAAGCTTGAAGTACATTCACATTCACCAACTGAGGGACACTTCACTTGTGATAGTTCTTACAACCCCACTTGGCCATCAGTATTTCATTGGAAATATATTGGCATTCCCTTAGCCACCAAAAAGGATCACTCCAAATGTAGGGTTGTAGTGAAAAAAAGAAAACTAACCTACCCAGATCAAAGGAGGACAAAGAAGGGTCAGAATCAGAGGAGGATGACGGGGTCTATGATGGGAAATATGATGGGCTACCAAATTCTCACATTACCACCTTTTTTGAATATATAAGAAGGGTCAGAATCAAAGGAGGATGACGGGGTCTATGATGGGAAATATGATGGGCTACCAAATTCTCACATTACCACCTTTTTTGAATATATCATGGTCACTTCCTCACCTTTGGGCAATGTCAAGCAGCAAGCAGTAAAGCAATAGATATAAGACAGGTTGAATCAATTGGGTGAACCAATTTGTACAGATTTGGATAATCCAGTTAGCTCCTTAGCCCCAATGTCGCCAAAACCTAAACCAGAGCAGACAACAGAGCAGGTCCAGTTGTCTGTTACTCCTAACTTTCGTTTGAAAGCAGGTCCTAAGACAAGACCTCCTGAATCTCAAGTTCCAAAGTACCCTGATTTTGAGGTTGTGCATTTGTTCCTTCCAAACCCAAATCATGCCAACCCCTATGAGACTTTGTCTCAATTCTTATTCTCTATGGGACCCATGGTCCAAATTCTTCAAGGCATTCGTGATGTAGTGGGACAGTTGGATGTGACTAGTGGACCATCCCAAATTCAAGTGTTTTTGGATGTTGTTCTTAAGCTATGAAAATTTTGTTAGGAAACTACTTGACACACATTAATCTAGCAACATAGATATAGCAAATATGCACTGAACTAAAATAAGAACGCAATATTGTATTGAAATAACAGAAGCACCCCACTTGGCCATCAGTATTTCATTGGAAGTATATTAGCATTCCCTTAGCCGCTAAAGAGGATCACTCCAAATGTAGGATCGTAGTGAAAAAAATAAAATCAACCTACGCAAATCAAAGGAGGACAAAGAAGGGTTAGAATCAGAGGAGGATGACGGGGTCTATGATGGGAAACATGATGGGCTACCAAATTCTCACATTACCACCTTTTTTGAATAGATCATGGTCACTTTCTCACCTTTGGGGAATGTCGGGCAGCAAGCAGTAAAGCAACAAATAGAAGACGGGTTGAATCACTTAGGTGAACCAATTTGCACAGATTTGGATATTACAGTTAGCCCCTTAGTCCCAGTGTCGCCAAAGCCTAACCCAGAGCAGGTTCAGTTGACTATTACTCCTAACTTCCGTTTGAAAGCAAGTCCGAAGACAAGACCTCCTGAGTCTCAAGTTCCAAAGTACCCGATTATGAGGTTGTGCACTTGTTCCTTCCGAACCCAAATCATGCCAACCCCCATGAGACTTTGTCTCAATTCTTATTGTCTATGGGACCCATGGTCCAAGCACTTCAAGGCATTCATGATGTAGGGGGACAGTTGGATGTGACTAGTGGACCATGCCAAATTCAGGTGTTTTTGGATGTTCTTAAGCTATGAAAATTTTGTTAGGAAACTACTTGCACGCAAATTAAACTACAAACATAAATATAACAAATATGCATTGAACTGAAAGAAGAACGCAATATTGTATTGAAATAACAGAAGCACCCCACTTGGCCATCGGTATTTCATTGGAAATATATTAGCATTCCCTTAGCCACTAAAGAGAATCGCTCCAAATGTAGGATCGTAGTGAAAAAAATAAAGCCAACCTACCCAGATCAAAGGAGGACGAAGAAGGGTTAGAATCAGAGGAGGATGACGGGGTCTATGATGGGAAACATGATGTGCTACCAAATTCTCACATTACCACCTTTTTTGAATAGATAATGTCACTTCCTCACTTTTGGGCAATGTCAGGAAGCAAGCAGTAAAGCAACAGATGGAAGCCGAGTTGAATCAATTTAGTGAACCCTTGTATAGATTTGGATATTCCAGTTAGCCCCTTAGCCCCAGTGTCACCAAAGCCTAAGCCAAAGTAGACAACAAGTAGGTTCAGTTAATCGTTACTCCTAACTTCCGTTTGAAAGCAAGTTCTTCTAAGACAAGACCTGAGTCTCAAGTTCCAAAGTACCCTGATTATGAGGTTGTGCACTTGTTCCTTCCAAACCCAAATCATGCCAACCCCTATGAGACTTTGTCTCAATTCTTATTCTCTATGGGACCCATGGTCCAAATTCTTCAAGGCATTCGTGATGTAGTGGGACAGTTGGATGTGACTAGTGGACCATCCCAAATTCAAGTGTTTTTGGATGTTCTTAAGCTACGAAATTTTTTTTAGAAAACTAATTGCACACACGCTAATCCAGCAACATAAATATAACAAATATGCACTGAACTGAAAGAAGAACGCAATATTGTATTGAAATAACAGAAGCACCCCAGTTGGCCATCGGTATTTCATTGGAAATATATTAGCATTCCCTTAGCTTCTAAAGAGGATCACTCCAAATGTAGGATCATAGTGAAAAAAATAAAACCAACCTGCCCAGATCAAAGGAAGACGAAGAAGGGTTAGAATCAGAGGAGGATGACAGGGTCTATGATGGGAAACATGATGGGCTACCAAATTCTCACATTACCAACTTTTTTAGATAGATCATGGTCACTTCCTCACCTTTGGGCAATGTCGGGCAGCAAGCAGTAAAGCAACAGATAGAAGACGGGTTGAATCAATTGGGTGAACCAATTTGTACAGATTTGGATATTACAGTTAGCCCCTTAGCCCCAGTGTCACCAAAGCCTAAGCCAGAGCAGACAACAGAGCAGGTTCAGTTGACCATTACTCCTAACTTTCATTTGAAAGCAAGTCCTTCTAAGACAAGACCTCCTGAGTCTCAAGTTCCAAAGTACCCTGATAATGAGGTTGTGCACTTGTTCCTTCCGAACCCAAATCATGCCAACCCCTATGAGACTTTGTCTCAATTCAAACTGGCTATGGGACCCATGGTCCAAGCACTTCAAGGCATTCATGATGTAGTGGGACAGTTGGATGTGACTAGTGGACCATCCCAAATTCAGGTGTTTTTGGATGTTCTTAAGCTATGAAAATTTTGTTAGGAAACTAATTGCACACACACTAATCCAGCAACATAAATATAACAAATATGCACTGAACTGAAAGATGAACGCAATATTGTATTGAAATAACAGAAGCACACTACAAATTATCACGGGTCTCTTCAAGGGGGCAACCTCCTTTTAGCACGGCTCAATACAAAATATTCAATAGAAGATCTTTCCTCTTACACAAGTTCCGTATTTAAACTAATCTATCTAAGACAACTATTCCTTCCCATATATGTGGGATAATTACAAATAGCAAATGGGACAACTAACAAAGCATATGCATACAAGCTTTTATTAATAACACCTGATACAAACTAAAAGAGATAGTACGAAGGGGTGCTAACATGCCCTCCCCCCTTAAAAGCTTTGTCCTCAAAGCTTGAGATGAGGAAAATACTATTGTAACTAGAGTAGGAGTTCCAACATTGCGTCTTCTGGTTGCATGCCATGCCATTCTACCAAAATCTCTGTGATAGCATGGTTGTGGAGCTAGCAGGAGCGTCAGTCTAGGATTGAGTTAGGTTCCAAGAGGATAGAGCCTTCACTATCGAGCTCAGGGAGTGCAACTTACGCTCCAACACGCTGACCAATTACCACCTTTAAACATGAGACATGGAAAACAAGATGGATCTTGGATGAGGAGGGAAGCTCCAACTTGTAAACCACAGTAAGGACTACAAAACTTGGGTGCTAGTTTCTGATGATCCCTCAACTTCGAGGATTGCTTATAAGGTTGTAGCTAGAGAAAAACCATGTCACCTACCAGTGTCGATCAGCTTGTTGCTTCATACAGTTATGTGCCAGATGGAGGTTATCCAAGAGAGTATGAAGGATATATGCACATGTGTTGAGTGTGGCATCGATTGCTGGTACCTTAAAACTTCATGGAAGGTATGTCTGAAGAGAGGGCAGTGGCTGACCATAGATGGCCGCATAAGGTGTTAACCTGGTGGCAGTTTGGCATGTGGAGTTGTACCACCATTCAACGAGTGGTAACCATTTGACCTAATGAGTCTGATAAACAAAACCAAAGCAACATAGATAGGCCTCCCAGAATTTGTTGGCAATTTCAGTTTGACCATCTGTTAGTGAATGTTAGGTGAAACTCATTTTAAATTAGGTGCCCAAAAGTGACTAGTAAAAGTGGAATCACGGTCACAAACAATTGAAGCACGTATCCCATGGAGACAGAAAATCTGATCTAGAAATATTTGGGCAATTGTGGAAGCGATAAAAGGATAGGCGAGGGCGCAAAAATGGGCATACTTGGAGAGGCGATCTACCACCACTTGAATCGCTGATTTCCCCCTGACTTTCGTAGTCTTTCAACGAAGTCCATGGAAATATTGGACCATACTCAAATGGAATAGGCAAGGTCTAGAGCATTCCTGGGGTCAAGACTGTTTCCCCTTTCTTACGCTAACAAGTCTCACATTCTGCCACAAACTGTTTGGTGTCATGTTTAATGCCCTCCCAAAAAAATTTTGACAGATCCTTTCTGATGTTTCTAAAAAACCTGAGTGGCCAGCTAACGGGGAAGCATGTGCTTCCGGCAAAATTGTCTCTCATAGTGCCAATTTGGGCACCTATACTAGACGACCTTTGTGCCACAATTACTGACCATCCAAAGAGTAAACTGTAATTCAGCCAAGACGAATGATTAGTGGTCACTTGCTAGATGACCCACTGAATTTAGGCATCCAGGGACCATTCTTGTTGTACCTTATGCACCCACTCCAGAATGGGGAAGGACAATACACACAAAGTTTTATGTTCTTCATACTTGCAAGACAATGCATTTGCATCAACATTGTCCTTACCTTTCTTGTAGGTAATCTCATAGTCATAGCCCATCAGTTCGGTGACCCACTTTTGTTGCCCGAGAAAAAGAGACCCTTCACTCCAAGAAGTACTTGAGAATATGGTGATCAGTTTTGATGCAAAAGTGTCTCTTGACCAAGTAGGGGTGCCACTTGTTCACTGCATGAAGGATGGCTAGCGTTTCCTTCTCATATGTGGAGCGAGCAAAGATTTTTTGTGTGTCTCGCTGGTGAATGCGAGGGGTCGACCTTCCTGCATTAGGACAACACCAATGCCACTAATTGAGACATCACTATTAATGACAAAGGGTTTGGAGAAGTAAAGCATAGCCAAAACTAGCATAGTACGCATTGTCTATCTAAGAACTTCAAAGGCCTTTTTTGCCACCTTTGACCATTGAAAGGCATCTTTTTCAACATCGTTGTCAATGCAGCTGCAAATTTCCCATTGTCTTGGATGAACTTTCTATAATATCCAATGAGGCCCGAAAATCCACAAAGGCTCTCAAGTGTTTTGGGTTTAGGCCAATTTTTCATAGTCTCAATTTTTTTGGAGTTCACTTTGTTTGGGTTTAGGCCAATTTTTCATAGTCTCAATTTTTTTGGAGTTCACTTTGAAGCCTTCCTCAAAGATGTGTCCAAGATGTTCAATTTTCTTTTGGCCAAAAGCAAACTTCAACCGTTTGGCACATAACTGGTTATCAAAAAGGAGTTGGAAGATTTGTTTTTTAGATGCATCAAATGCCCCTCTCAAGTATGGTTGTAAAAAGGGATGTCATCAAAGACTACCAATATGAATTTGCAGATAAAATGGCAAAAAGATCTTGTTCATTAAGCCCTAAAATGTTGATGGAGCATTGGTGAGGCCAAAGGGCATGACGAGAAACTTATAATGACTATCATGAGTTTGGAAGGTTGTCTTAGGAATATCGTCTTGCTTGATGCATATCTAATGATAGCCTGACCTTAAGTCAAGCTTCGAGAAGAAGCAAGCGCCATGCAATTCATCCAATAGCTCATCAATTATTGGAATGGGAAACTTGGACTTGATTGTGAGTATATTCAGTGCTCGAAATTCAATACAAAAGCACCAAGCCTCATCTTTTTTCTGTACCAATAATACAAGGGAAGAGTAAAGACTAATGTTGCGTCTAAAGACTCCCTTTTTCAACAATTCTTGCACCATTTTTTCAATTTCATTACTCTGTAGAAATGGGTACCGATATGGATGAATGTTTAGAGGTACATTGCCTGAAACAAGCTAAATATCATGATCTTGTGGCCACTATGAAGGTAACTCTTTAGGTTCCTCACAAACAACTGAATGTTTAAATAATAGTTCCTGTAAGTCTGGCAAGTGGTTGGGATCAAATGATTCATTAAGATGGACAAAACAAAGCTAGGTGAAAATCTCATATGTAGCAACTTCTCCATCCAATGAGAGCTAATGACACTTGTTGATCCCAGAGCGAGTCCTTTTAAAGTGTGTTGTTGACCCTTATCAGTAAATTACATCCATAATTAAGAAAATTCCCATAGGATAGGACCTAGTGTCTAAGGCCACTATGCTCTAAAAACTACAATGCAACCTCCTAGACGTAGAACAAACATGCCTGATTTCAAATTATAATACCCCACTGAAATTCATACATTGCGGCATTTTCCCTTACAAGGTAAGATTCCGCCACTAGCTATCATGACTTCAAAACTTGAATAAGTATACACCTAACAAACGACTTGTTTGGCTAGCCGAGGGTCAATGAATTTATATGTGCTACCATAATCAATGAGGATTGTGAAGAGATGTTTCTTAAATTACCCCTTGATCTACATTGTTTGTGGAGTGGTGATGCCAGCCAATGCATGCACCTAAATTTCTAGCATGAGGTCTGCCCCGATATCAGGTTCTTCCTTTAAGGCTTCTGGTGCATCTTCCCATTCATCAAACTATATAGGTGACTCTATATCAAGTAGATATAGTTTTTGCTCCACACAATGGTGGCCAAATGTTCGCAGTTGTAACATAATATTTTTTCCTGTTGGGCTCACGTTACAGCATTTGTTAGGTGTTTGATGGGAGTAATTCCCAAGTTTGGAAATGTTTCCAAGTCATGGTGGCATGAAATTCTTGAATGGTTGGGATTTGAAAGACATGTGCTAGACTATGAACTTTTCTTTGGCCAACGTACCTAACCCAATGGCTACAATCATATCCTAAGGTTTGAACATTTTCAACTTGGTTCTAATTCCCTCTTTTAGTCCACTTGGGCCAAAGCAAACCAATAGGACTTCACAAAAATTTGACCATAGCTGAATACCATTGGCTTTTTCAAACCAATGAAACCACTGGATAGCTTTTTTCTCTAGGTTGAAAGAGGCTATAGGTACCCTATACTAAAATAGGGTGTCGTGCAAACCGAAATCCTACCTTATAGATCCAACTGGTATGATATTTACAATCAAATTTAAGAAAATCCAATTTCGGACCACGTGGCATCCTCCCTGGATTGGATTTGTGTTCAGAATTGTTGCTCGAACTAGTCTGCGAATTGCAACCACTTAGTTCATGGAAGTGTCCATGCTTGTCTATTTGGCATTGATGCTGGAGAGTTGGGATTGGAGGTCATCCCATATGACATGTTTTTCTACTATAAGGAAGCAAGCTATGTCTCCATGTCCCTTGATCAGGTTAGTATCACCATGTGGGGGCGGGAGAGGGATCCGGGGTTTTCCAGAAAGTGTTACTGGAGTTATATACCAAAATGATCAGCTCAATCAAACGACTGCAAGCACCCCAACTTCGATAAAAAATATAGACTTTGTTTTCCTCTAGTAACAATTGATAGACTTATTGCATCATATCTAGATAATTGTTTAGGAATATTTTGATCCTTTCTAACTTTCGTAGTTTATGCACAATGTCGAAATAGTCTAAAACATTATGACTACTGTGGTTACTGTGTTTCCAACAAAAATCCATTGCAGATCTGTGACTCCAAGAGTGTTAGGGTTATGATAGGGAAGGTACTATAAGGTGTGTTTGGTTTGTGAGCTCACAAATATACTTATCACATTTATAAATAGTGTTAGCGCAATATTTCAAAGCTCTAACTATAGAGAATTGAACCATCCCGTAGCCCATTATCCCATCTCCAAGATACAATGCGAGTAACTTCCCCAAGCTAACCTCTTGCTAGTTCATCACAAAATACAAACAGCCAAAGGCTTCCTATGGCAAAATAGAAACCCTAGGCACTTCCTATATTTTGAATGGTACGTGGAAGCTAAAATCTGTATAAAGCATTGTCTAAGACCTAGGTATTGGAGGACACCCCTCACAATGAGTCAGCTTAACCAATAATGACAACTTTTTGTGAGTTTTAAAACTGTTAGAACATAATCTCTAACCTAAAAACAACAAAAAATAGGTAGTTCGGGTGCAAAATGCTTAGGTTGCCACTTTTGTTAACACTTGTTGATCACCAAGATCCCAATTGGACGAGCTGAAATCATATGGTGGACATTTGCAAAGAACCCTAAAGTATCGAAGTTACTGCGGAACACAACCCTGGAAAGTGATATGATACTAGATGTTACGAACTTTCTTACACAGATTAATCTAGCAACAAAAATATAACAAATATTCATTGAATGGAAAGAAGATAGCAATATTTTATTTAAAAAACAAAAACACACTACAAGTATCATGTCTCTTCGAAGGGGCAACCTCCTTTGAGCACGGCTCAATACAAAATATTCAATAGATGATCATTCCTCATACACAAGCTCTTTGTTTAAATTATTCCACCCAAGACAACTACTACTTACCATACATGTGAGATAATTACAAATCGCAAATGGGATGACTTACAAAGTATCTACATCCAAGATTTTATTAATAACACCTAATACAAACTAAAAGAGTTGGGACGAAGGGGTCCTAACAAATTCATGCAAGAGGATTGTCATCTAGCTTATGCAAGGATCTAAGATATCAATCAAGGATAGCATGAAGTCAACACATTGGAGATGCATGCATAATGGCTACCCACTCGAGTTCCCTCGTCTTTTACTTCTCCGCTGCAAAATATATTGAAGTCCCTTATCACCATTGAGGATGTCTTTCAATATCATTACTTGTTGCTCTAGTGGAACCCGTTTCAACAACGGCGATTGGATGATGAACAGGATACTGCTACTTCCACTTTTGCCAAGCTACAGACTCAACTGGATGATCAGTGTGGATGTTTTCAGGAGCAGCTAAGCCAACAGACTCAGTTCAAAAGGTTGTGTAGGTTGAGAAGGAAGTGGCTGTAGTGACAGTCAAATGGAAGCTCAAGGGAAGGTCAAGTTTCAGGTAGCTGAACAAATGATCAAATGTTCACGAGAGTGTGAACTCGTAGCAGCATACCAGTGAAGTCTATGCCCTTCACACTGAACTTTAGCAGCTAAAGTTTTAAAAAATAGCTTCTTCCAGCTCCCCTCCAGCTGGCGCTTCTCTCCTTCCAAGAGCCTCTTCCTCTTTCCCTTCTCCATCTTCTTAAACTCTTTTATATGTGGGTTGTCAGATGGGACTCTGACTTTTCTAACGGGGGTGGGGGGTTAATGTAGACAGCCTTTCTCAATATTAATGTAATTGTTGTTTCTAGTCAACATCAGGTAGTAACAATTTCCTATTCGGTTAAGCGGTTGGAGTAACTGCCCACCACCACATTTTGGTATTCAAATAGCATGTTGCCTAATTGTATCAAGTCCTCCTTGAAATAAATGAATTGTATTGAAAACTATCTTTATAAATACAAAGCTGCTATTATTCTGACCCTTTGTTGTGCCATAGTATGTTATGCAATTATTGTAATGTACATGTTATTACTAGTCTAGTATCTTTGTAATCATCTTACATTTTGGTGCTGTTGCTTTAAAACAATCTTCGGGTCAAGCCTAATTGGGATTTAAAGAAATTGTGAGTCAACAACTCTCATTGACAACCACACATAAGATGGAAAATTAATGGATCTACCAATTTAAGAAGTAGTTGAGAAAAAACAACAAGAAGACGACGACCTCTAAAAGGACTTTCAAGTACTTGTGAGATCTATCCATATAAGAGCATCTGAAAGAACTCTCATTCCCACTAAAACTATATTAGGAAACTTGGTTGTAACTGAAGAGGTAGACCAACTGCTTGACCATCTACCAAGACTATTATAAAGACAATGAGATATGCAATAAAGGATACATTAAGCAAAAAACACAACTTTGAAGGTAGATATGCCAATGAAATATTTTCAAATAACATAAATGTGATAATAAAATCACTCGTTTCTTAAAAAGCACCAAAAACAAAAATCTAAACTTGAAAAATGCTTACAATTCTCTTTATTCATGATGCATAATATTTTTGTCCACAAATCCTCAAACTACAAGCACATGGTCTAGGTCTCCTCCAAGTCCACTTGATAAGAGTTGAAAGGTAAACATCATTACTAAAATATTGGTATGAAATAGATGAATTCAAAGATATAAAAAATAAATGAGATCCAAGCACTATTGAGATATAGAGACTGAAAAATTGATTTGCATGTTCTATGTTGCAATACTCAATCAATACCTGTCCTTGTACACCCATCTGCATAGCTTGCCATGGCTCCAAGATCACTCCACGTATTGGACATCCAAGAAGATAGGCTGTGCAAACATAAGGTTAGTTTATTAGCATATAAAATTGAATGTATGCCAAGCACAAGCAAAGAAAGTATCAAGAGTAAAATTATTATATATCAGAATGCCTGAATATTCATCATTTCAAATGAGACGTTATAGAAATAAATCGAGGAAGAATCATACAATCAGATGCTTTACAATTTTGAAATAACAGCCTGTCTATCCATATCATATTGTTTTCTGAAAAATTGTGTTGTTACCCTGGGCATTTGTCACCTTTAAATTTTCAGTCAAAACTAGTTCTAAGCCTAATAAGGAATGACAAAGCCCAGAACAAAATTGACAAGAAACCTGGAGTGACTCCCTCATATGATAAAACATATTTGAGACTTTTCATTCATTATTCACCACAAGTAAGAAAGGGGAAAAAGAGGAAAAGCATGGATATTTTTAGGCTTTTCTCCACTTTTTACTAGAAAATGGAAAAGGTGACCAAATTGTATATTACAAGATGATGACCAATTGACACCCTTAAACCCAAGAAGATTATGGTCGGGATAAATGAGACAAATGGTGTGATAGTATAAGAATGATAGCTCGTGGTTAACACAGACTAAAGAAATAAGTAACATTTCACCAAAGCCCTGATCGAATTAAGATAAGTTAGTTGTTGCCTAGAAAACAGTTGTGGCTCAAATTTCACAAGTTTCAACGAATAGTCTTTTGATAAATATTTTCAACTTCAGTTACATAGATACAATGGTCAATCTTTATGGAGATATCATCAATAAATTTAGGATACAAAAAAACCTTTTCTATTCATCAACCATTACATTCAAGAATTGCCTCAACAGTGAAGATGATTTTAGAGAACCTAACATATATCATTCTTTGCTAATTTCCAAAAGCGAAAAACACACAAGTTTACTATGCATGGTTTTTTTTTTATTGATTAATTGTGGGATTGAATGGACCCACACCCATCTAGAACACAAACCACCAATACGTGAATCATAGTGTTCCCCACTCTAGGTCGCTTGACTACTGGTAGGATTTGAACCTAGGCTGCCCCAATACAAATATATCCACTTAACTATAACACCACAGCCCAGGGGACTACTTTACTATGCATGTTGATGCAAGAACATCGCTAGAAAAATAAGCTTGATCTTGCATGTGTGAGACCATTCTATGGTTTGGTTAAGGCAACATCATTTTGAAGACTATTTTGTTGAATTTTGAGGAAATGACTGTGTTTGAAATCATCTTGAGATGACCATTTTGGAGATCACTATTTGGTCTCACGACAGCGATACCTTGTCAAATACCATGATATCTCTTTTGGTGTTGGGAAAAAAAATTGATCACCACAAGGGAAAAAGATCTGAAAGCATGAAGACCAGGAAACACTCTTCAGTATGAACTCACTCCAATGGATATAAAACACTGCAAACAGATAAAGAAAGGATCAAGAGATCATATCAATATATCTGTCATATCAAGAATCTGATGGAATTATCTATCAAGAGAGTGACTCAAGAATCAATATACAAAGGGAGATGAGGAGTATAAATAGCTTGTACAAGAGTAAGCTCCCCTTTCCTTGTTGGTCAAGTGGCATATGTGAGTGGGACACTTAGAGGTGGCATCAATAAATGATGTGAAAATTAAATTCTCACTTATCTTATTCTATGCCTAGATAAGTGTGACTAAGCACACTTAGCATAAATAAGTTAACCTAAGTTAACTTAATATTAGTGCATGTAGAATAATGCACTAGCACCCCCCTTAAGTGTAACTTAGGGAGGCCTATACAAAAAAAAAGGCTAAGAATCCTCTGGAAATGGATCTTGGCAACTAGACCTAATGAGGTACCCATGTACAATAAAGTACACTCAAAAAAGTGCAACACACCACAAGGGTCTCTCAAAAAACTAGTAGAACATAAAGACACCAAAAAGTGAAAGCATTAATCCTAAATGACGCTTGGCGGGCTCGTGTGGATATATTAATTTCATTTTACTAAAGCAATCATGAGTATGATCAGATTTGCTGATACGAATCAGCCATGTTTGGGTGAAATCTATCATGTAATTGACTCTATGTTTGAAAAAATGTGGACCATTAGAACTATGAAAGAGAAAGATCCTTTAAAAATAGTTTTCAAGCAAGTGCAAAATATTCTAGAAGAATGATGGAACAAAATGACCACCTCAATGCATATCCTTGATTTTTCGTTAGCTCCAAAATATTATAGCACTGAGATACTTGTTTTTCTTAAAAGGGTGGCCCTATTTGGTGATCCTGAAGAAGTTGATGGATATAAGGCAGCATTCACTAGAATCTTCCCTAATCTTGATATAGAAGACATACTTGTCAATGAGTTTGGGGAATTCATAGCCATGAATGGTCATAGCAGTTACACTCTTTAGAACAAGTTTAGTGACACTCATATGTGGCGGCACCTCCATGGCCAAGGATCCATGTACTTGCAGCCTCTTGCCATCTAAGATTTATCACATGTGTAGTGCTTCAGGCACTCCCTTGTAAAGCTTGATTTGGTCATCTTATTGTTAAGAATGTTGCTTAGTGGAAATCGACAAGCCTTGCCCAACTTCATGGCACTCCCCTCTATAACTGATATTTTCTCATCTTTTTCAAGTGTGCATGCTGGCAATGTATTTTTTGTTGAGTAGGAAGTATCAAGTGGGTGCCTTTCACTTCCTTCAATTCAACACCTTGTCCAAATGGGTGATGATTGGAGGTCTCAAAATTGATAAGGCCTCCTTGTTCATTGGCTCATTCCCCTGCCGTTGATGATATTGAATCGGATGTCTTTATTTTGCTTAAGAGTCTTCCATGGCATTGACAAGGACATATGTGTTGGTGGCACCCCCTCTTCGTTCTCCATTTGGACCCTATAGTCAAGAACACATGGGTAGAAGCTTAAGACCTCAGCCACTTCCATGTTGCTAGATAAGTGCCATTGTGGACGACTAGAACATTTGGGACCAACCCAAGTCCGACAAGCTTCAAATGTTCCTTTACCATCAATCTTAAAGAGATTGATAGTGCAGACAGAAGTACAATTTTTAAAGACTAATATCTAAAGTGCAACCTTTATAAAAAGAATTTCAGTGGGCCTCAAGAAAATGGAAGAATATTATGTTGTCTACATGGATGGCATTTAGAGAGATTTGAGGTTGCGATATCTTGTTAGTCGTACGAGGCTCTCCTCACCATAGATCTTGCCATTTCAAATCAAATCTTCTGGTTCATGGATATACATAGAAGATGCATGGCCCTGACCATGGTTCTTATACAAAGAAACATTGATGGACCCCTCCTAGTCTGGCTCTATGTAATGGAATCCTATTTTAGGCCCATCTGAATAGAAGAAGAGAGAATCTGAGAATGGTTTTAGTGTGCCCTCCACATGGAAATTTTCATTCCATAGATCGGTGCCAATGTTGATCATCCAACAAGAGGCAAATGCCTTCTCTCACAACCTAGCACCTTTTATGGTCCGATGAGCTATAAGAATAGGAGAGAGGGTATACCACGTGTGGAGGTTCAACTGACTTCCCCCCTTAGTCGTATATAGTGAGCTTCAGCTCTGTTTTGGAGAAGATATTTTTTCATTAGAAAAGAGAGGGTTCTTTTAGAATTCATTATTTTGGATCCGATCTTCTTTGGCCCGTATTTGTATACGAAAAAACTCCATGGAGTCTGATTGTAGGTTTTAACCTTGGCAAGGCTATTCCTATATCTCATGTTAGTTGATTCTTCAACTTGATTGTAATTGTGTATAGCTAAAGCATTGTAATAAGGATTTTTTGGATACTTCTTTGCCCCTAATTTGCATTTTTATGTGAATGATTCAATCAATTTATAATATTAAATTTCTTACCCTTTGCATTTAGTAGTGCAAACAATTAATATTATATCAGGTTTGGTAATTGTTGTGTTTCATCTTTCCAGGAGTAAAAAAGACTACTATTTTGGCACATCGCCCTTTTACTTTCTTTTCTTTTCTTTTATGCTTTTGCTTTCCCTCTTTCCCCTTTCCATCCCAAACAATCTTAAATAGTGTCAGAATATGAGGGCCAATCCAATCCAGAGGTTACCATGGGTAAAACTTCAAGGACTTCCCATTGTGATCTGCTTTTACTGTGGGTGCAACACTACAAGTAAATCAGGCAATCAAACTGGTAGATCAATTGTTTTTGGCATGGCCAGTGGGACTATAAATGAAATCGGTTTAGAATGACATAAATAGCTATATGCTAGTATCTCTATTGTTGGGATCTTTGTAAGGATTGTGGTCTTGATCGACAATTACCATTGCCAAGAAAGTACTAAGATTCGGTGAAAATATTAGGAAGATCTGTTCTCATCAAGAACATCATACTCATTCACCTAGAAACTTTGCAAAAGAATACCCAGAAGACTGAAAAGGATTTGGACGATGTCCATAATCGAAAGCTATCAAGGTCACAGTCCTAGGGAGTTCCTGCAATTATCCCCACTGACCCTAGAAAAATATCTTCTTCATTAATAATAATGGCAAGAGTCGAGCCATTTGTTTCTTGGGACTCAAGAAGCCTGCCAAGGATATTGCATTGAAACCACATACCATCATTAGCCTTGAAGGCACTCACTTCACATAAGAAAATTCCATGACCCCCATAGACCACATCCAGGGTGTGGCTAATTTTTGCATAGTCCATCATATCACAAAAACACATGTACCCTTTAGGCTGTTGGCAACATCTTTCAAAGGGAAATCTCTTAATTGGTTTAAAGGTCTAGAAGTTGCATCGATAAGCAACGGGGTCAAGTTGCATTGTATTTTGTGTGTGTGTGTCTATGTGGCTGTATGTCTGTGTGTGCACGTGTGTGCGTGTGTGCATGCGTGCATGTGTGTGTGTGTAGATATATATTCATAAAAAAGGTAAGGGAGACCACTTGTCCCTCATGGAACAGTTAAATGCCATTAAGAGAGTCCAAATGAAGTCAATATCATATTCAAGAAGACATGGGAGAGAATGCCCATTGAATTTCGTCCCCCTAGAAGGTATGGCCTTCTTGTATTATTTAAAAACTCTCAATACTGAGATTTTGATGATGATTCAGTCCATGGGAGGAAATACCCTATCTACGGCATATGATACTACAATCCTAACCGAGAATAGTCTCATCGAATTTTAGAAAATCACCCCTAGGCATGCAATCCCCCTATTTCTCATACCCACAACTCTCCACCAACCCTAGCAAGTGACCCATCTCCTTTACCTCTTTATCCTATAAGAACTGAGGTATCCGCCTCACGAAACTCAGCGAATATGGACAAGGTGAAGAATTTATTAGGAGGGGTATCTAATGACATTATACCTATCAAAAGACAATGCGCCTCAAATCCTCCTAAACCCTATCATGGAAATATCCCAAGTTATCAACCCAACTGAACCCATCCTACACCTCAAAATCAACAGATCATTCTAGTTTGGCCAATTGCAAAAACTCAAAGTTCCCCCTTTCCTAAACAATCCTAACAAACAAGTGTTCATGTGCAAAACAATTTGGAAGAGGAATTGAGATTCTAGTATTTTCCTTGCAACTCCACACGTGCTTCTTAACAATTTTCTAATCAACCATCATGAACATACCCATAGAGCACAAGGTGTTTTAAGCCAACAACTCGAAAAAATAATAGGGATCCAAGAGGCCAACACTTTTTCAAGTGAACATGCCCCATCATATTGGGAGGAACGTGACATCCATGTTGGAAACAAAGAATCATGGATTCCTTCAAGAACCAAAATGGAATTATGAAAGGGGAAAAGCTTGATTCATAAGGAGGTTATGCTTTTCAACATAACCGCAACCAAAGTATCCTTCATCCCAAATTCAAGGGATTCAGATGGAATGAAAGCAAGGCTTCCAAGATTTCATATAGTCCTGACCCCTGGGGACCACTAAACATTTCAAACCAAACTTTGTAATTTCCAAACTATCTACTAATGCCCAACATCAAAGAGCAAGTATGTTCGATGACATGAAAGTGTCATTCATCTCAATCGTGTGTTTTTAGAAATACTTCTACCCTACAAACCATGGGGTGATGATTTACCTAAAGCAAGCCCATGCTCAAAAAATCATAACAATTGCTGAAAAAACAAATGGTAGTTTCATAGTCACAAAAACAGAAAGGAAAGAAGATGTGAGTTCTCCTCTGTTCTCTTCTCTACATCATGTGTGGTCCAAATGGATATCATAGGGCTTGTTGCTAAGAACGGAAAGTTGTTTCTCACTCCTCATTGACAACTTTGATCAAAAAGGCAGGTACCAGTGACCATCAATTGCTTCATAGATAGGTGGTTTTGCAATATAATCGGCAATACCTCAGTAAAAGGTCTTGATGAGATGATTCAACTAGAATAATCTTATTTGAAAGGACATTCATCCCAAGTGTCAATATAAAATTTCCCCCATTGTTGGATAAATCTGAAGTAGGCTTTGGTAAAGATCAAGGGCTGAATCATTGAATGTACCCTCAAGCTCTCCTTAAAATTGTCTAAATCCATATATAGCATATAAGAAGATTGTGTACACTTATCCCAATATGGCTAGTACGGAACACCTTCTGACAAACTTTGAACAAAAAATTGTCAGATGCAACAAATCATCATATAGTTCCAACAGTTGAGACCTATCCTCGTTTTTAGAAGACAATCTAAGCATTTTCCCCTTTTGACAAAGTATGGCTCCTTGCAATCTTGGGCAGCAATCCAAGTGGGAAAATAAATATATTAATTAACATGTTAGTTAGTCCATTAACTATCGGTTAGTTATCAACCACCCCAACTGTATATAACTACATTTTGCAGAATAAAAGGATGCACATGCACTTCAATGTGTGCCTTCCAATTTTCTATTCATTCTTTCAACATTCATATTTGCTAACATTGGTATCAGGGCCACTATTCGACGAAGCCCTAGGAGAAGGGTACGAACAACAAGATATAAGCATTCGAGGAAGCCATAGTCGGGTATGAATGGAAAAGTGCCAAGTCCGGGGAAGCAGTAGATAAAGGGTAAGAACTATGAAGAAGAGGTCGTGATTGCTCCAAATCTCAAAGGAGGACAAAGATTAGACACAAAACCACACAACAGAAGGAAAAACACAGAAATTGTGTGAGGCAGGAGGGAAAAAAGATTGTCGCAGTGACATGAAGACTAGGAGTCAAGTTGAGACAAGTAGGGCACGTTTCAGATGAAACAAACTAGGGAAGGCACAAATTAGAACGACATTGCCAAGAAATCGTGCAGAAAGTTCGCACAAGATTTGTAGACATTGAACCAAACGTATCAAACATGAAGAAAAACCCGACTTTTTTGTGCAAACCTAACCAAAAAAGTTGTGGCAAAGGAATACAATGGGAAAATGACACCAGTTACACAAAAGGATACACAACATAAACTAGAACACAACCAGACAAGGACGTTAAATAAAAACATGATTTTAGTTGAAGAAAAAGCGTGTTTTAGGGCACGAAATCGACCGAGGACTATTGTGTGAACAATGGTCAACATTTCTAGATTTCCAGTCACGGAGGACTATTGTGTGTATAGTGGTCAAAACTTCAAATTATTTCATCATTTTTAGGGCACGGGTGGAGGATTTGCAATGGATTTGTAGTAAAACAAATTGTGATTTTCACATCTGCATTAGGGCACAGGAGGAAAGCATTTTGACTTTTATACACAATTCTACGATTTCATGAACATGTAAGTAGTTTTGTCACATACATTACAAGCAAATAAAGAATATAAATTGTATAGTTCCTTGTTGCATTGATTTTCAAGTCAGAAACTATACTTTCCCTATTACATTGATTTCTAGGTCAGAACTGTGCTTTCCCTATTGTATTGATTTCCAAGTCAAAGGTCACATATTGTGTGTAAAATGGCCAATATTCAAAAATTGGTTCTACTGAAAGCGCAAAAAATGACTGGCCAGAATTACAATGTTGGAGTCATAAAAATTTAACAATTGCAGAATATCAAAATTGTGATAAAATCAGTGTCAACACTAAAGCAAGACCTACTACAAAAATTTTAGATTATGACAAACGTCATAAGGAGGCCTTGTTGCTAAAGTTATCTGTGTCAGATGACATGATCCCTGAGGTTCGAAATGCCACTGAGACAAGTGCACTTTGGACCAGTCTGAAAAATAAATACTAAACTTCAGGGAAAATTCGAGTCCTATATCTAAAGAATATACTACTCTCTATAAAAATGAATGAAGGTGGGTCCCTATCAAAATATCTTCATCAGATGAAAGATCTTTGAGACCAGCTTGCAACAATTAACAAAAACATGGATGATGAAGACATGGTGGCTCTTGTTTTGAACAATTTGACACCCTCCTATGAATCTTTTGTAGAGGCTCTACACTTAATGACAAAAATTCAAACAGTGACATTTGATCAGGGTAGTTCTTATTTGCTGCAAAAAGAATACAAATAAACACAAATTCGTGAGTCTACTTTTGGACAGACAGAGAGTGCACTTGTTGCACAGTCGAAGGGGAAGCCGAAACATAATCTGAAGGGTCTACTTCCAAATATTAGGTGAAGTGTTATTATTTTCATAAGGTTAGGCATGCCAAGAAGGATGGCAAGAAGCGACAATATGCTCTTTCACATAACAAAAGTCGAAGATGCAGGCAAATGTGGCAACAGTTAAAATTGAACGCGATTCTGAAAAAGAATATGATCTCAAGGCATCATGCTCAAATGAAAATCTTACCAATTACTGGTTATTTGATTCCAATGCATCCAAACATTTCACATGTCACAAGGACTAGTATGTCAAATTTGATGAAAAAGCAAGTTTTTATGTTCTGGTTTCATTAGGTGATGGAAGATCACATGTTGTAGATGGGATAAGAGATATATGCATTGAGGCAAAATCTTTCTTTGTTTATAACCAGAAAGCACTCCCTAAGATACCTAAATCTAGTGTTGTCATTCCTTTGAAAGATGAGGAATCCAGATCATCTAGTACTCTATCAAGGACTTCAATGCAACAACCCATGGCTGATATTTCCCATATGCCACTAGTATATCAGCGACGCCAACATACATTGGTCAACACTCCCGCTGATATTCAGCGAATACAGGGTTCTTCAGTACATCGGAGGCCTAAGGAATTTTATTTCACTGTACAAGATGTGTGAAAGAATGAAATGCCTCATTCAAATGCATGGCCTTGGAGGAGAGGAAAGAAAATCGTTGATTCAACTCAAAAGCATGTTCATTTTGCTGCCATGCAAATAGAATATGATGGCTTGATGAAGAACAATACCTAGAAATTGGTGGAGTTACCTATAGGAAAATAACCAATTGGCTGCAAATGGGTGTACAAAGTAAAGTGTAAATTTGATGGTACTTTGGATAAGTACAAGGCTCGTCTTCTTGCTAAACATTTTTCCCAACAGGATGGAATAGACTATGAGGATACTTGTGCTCCCACTGCAAAGATGGTCACATTTAGATTGCTTCTCTCTATAGCAGCGTAATTTTGATGGAAAGTGTTTTAGATGGATGTCAAAAGTGTTTTCCTGAACAGAGATTTGGATGAGGAGTTCTACATGGTGCAGCCTGAAGGTTTTTACGTACTTGGTAGTGATCATCTAGTTTGTAGAATGATTTAGTTTCTATATGGGCTTAAGCAGGCTCCACAAGCCTAGTATACTAAAATTGATCGGCATCTACAAGATTCTGATTTAGGAGTATTTCTGATCCGATCCTTTACGTCAAAAGCAATTGTGATGACATTGTGATACTTATTGTCTACGTTGACGATCTTGCCATCATAGGTAGTAGGGCTATTGCAATTCAGCAAGTAAAATAAGATTTGTGTGTTGCTTTTGACATGACCGATCTAGGCCTTCTACACTATTGCTTAGGTGTAGAATTTTGGCAATGACCATCTCATTGTCATAGCCCAAGTCAAGTATGCCAAAAATTGTTTGAATATGTTTGTAATGACAAATTGTAATCCTATTTCTACACCTATGGAGGTCGGGCTGAAGTTATCAATGCATGATAATTCATCACCAATGAATGAATCACTTTACAAACAGTGGGTAGGTAACCTGATATATCTTATGTCCACACGACCAAATCTATGTTTTCTTGATATGTATCTTTCTTGGTTTGCGTCTCAATTGAAGCTCATTCATTGGACAACAACAAAACATGTTTTGAGATATGTCAAAGGAACTCTTGACTTTGGCATCCTATATCAGAGGGTGGTAAATATCATCTTGACAGGTTATACAAACTCTCACTAGGGAAAATCAGTGGATACTCGGAGGTCTACCACCAGGTACATGATGGTGGTAACTATCAACTTTACAGGTTATACAAACTATGATTGGGGAGGATCAATGGGTACTCAGAGGTATACCACCAGGTACATCTTTTCCTTCGGTTCAAGAGTTGTTTCATGGCAGAGCAAGCTTCAGCATGTTGTATCTATATTTTCCACTAAAGCAAAATACAAGGCAGCAGTCAATGTCAGTTGTGAAACAATTTGGCTATGTCGGATTCTAATTGATTTTTAGCTTTCTCAACCGACACCTACTATTTTTTTTTGTGACAATCAAGCTGTGTCGAATTTGGAGAAGAATCCAATATTTCATGCACATACCAAATATATTTAGATTCATCATCACTACATTCAACAGTCAATTGATTCTAGTGATATTTCTCTTCACTTATGTGCTTCTACAGTGCAGCCTACAGATCTACTCGCTAAACCTCTTGGTCCTATTTTCTATGTAAAATTCTAGGACAAACTTGGAGTTGTTTCTGGTTTAGACATTAACAAGGGTATTAAATATATTAGTTAACAGGTTGGTTAGTCCATTAACTAATGATTAGTTGTCAACCACCCCAACTATATGTAACTACATTTTGCAAAATAAAAGAAGGATGCACAAGCACTTCAATGTGTGCCTTTCAGTTTTCTCTTCATTCTTTCAATATTCATATTTGCTAACATGGGCAAGGTTAGTCTCAACTTCTTATTTATAAATGCATTGATGAGCCTTGTTGATCACAATTTCCTCAAAATGGAAAGGAGAGTAAAGATGCAGATAAAGGTCTTTATCCAGCTTATTCCTTGGTCAGGTGAGAGGACTGCGGTTTTCTGTCACCTACAAAGTAATGGGATGGTATGGGAAGTAGGGGTAACACAATCAATGAATGTTGTTGCCCATTGCATTGACCAATAGAATTCTCAATTGATTGAATTTCCACACATCTACTCTCATTCCCCATTCTATTCTTGGGAATGTTGGCAAATAGTGTGATGCTCCTTCCTTTGGCCCCCTAGTACATCAAAATTAGGAGGTTGTCTCATTTGTGTTAGAGGGACGAAATTCCCTGGAAAGGCACTAATATAAATGGCTCCTAGGTTGGCCTTGCACAAGAAAAGTCATGCTAGGGTTGCTTCCCACCCAGCTCTATAGGTAATGCAAAGTCATGAATGTCCTCCATTCATGTATGCAGCCTAAAGGAGGATGACAATGCTTGCTAGGCTCCATCAAGCCTACCAAGCACTCATAGGACAAATATTCCAAAGGAAAGCATGCTGCAGACCCACAAAGAAAAACAACATATCGCAATGAAGGTGTCATCACTTACTCTTCGCCCCCTTCATGGTTTGGTTTCCTCCTCTTCTAATATTTTCTCCAAGCCTCCACCTCATCTTTTGACTTTGTTGCCCAATAGACAAAGCACTTATGGGCCTTTACTTTCAAACAAGAATTCCCTATGCGTTGTAAGAAATGTAATGCTTGGAGCACTCCCTTGCAAAGCTTAATGTTTTGGCCCTCTTGTTGTTAAGTGTGCTGCTTTGTGGAACCCAACAAGCCTTGCCAAACTTCATAGTGCTCCCCTCTATAACTATCATTTTCTCATCTTTTTCAAGTGTGCCTATGGGAAGTATTGTTTTTGAGCAGGTAGTATCAGGTGGACACGTTTTGTTTCTCTCGATTCAACACCTCATCCAAATGGATGATGACCAAAGGTCTTGGATCTAATGAGGCTTATGTTTTCATCAGTTCATCCACCTGCAATTGATGATCTTGAATCAGATGTCTCTATTTTCCTTTGAAGTCCTTCATGGCATTGACAAAGATATAAGGGTTGGTGGTGACCCCTCTTAGTACTCCAGTTGGACCTTGTAATTCAAGAACACGTGAGTAGAAGCTTAACACCTAAGCCACTTTTGCACAGCTAGATAACCGCCATTGTGGAGGATCGGATGATGATTGGAAAATTTTGGACCAACCCAAGTCTAGCAATTTTCAAATGTACCTTTACCATCGATCTTGAAAGGATCAACGATGCGGACATGTGTATGATTTTCAAAGAATAGTACATTTAGTGCAAGCTTTATAAAATGAATTTTGGTTGGCCTCGATGCCTCAAGCAAATGTAAGAATATTATGTTATCTATGCTAAATGCATTCAGCATAGATTAGAGGTATCAAGATATTGTCGTTAGAATGGGGCTCCCCTCCCCATAGATCTTGTCATATTAGATCAGATCTAACATCTCGATCAGTCCATGGATATACAAAGAAGTTGCATGGCCCCAGTTCTTATAAAAGAAAGAAGCATTGACGGACCCATCTTGGTGTGGCTCTCTATAATGGTATCCTGTTGGAGGGCCATCTGGATGAGATAAGAGAAAAATTGAGAATAATTTTGGTGTGCCCTCCACGGGGAAGTATTCAGTCCATGGATTAATGGCAATGCTTATCATCCCACATGAGGCAGATGCCTTCTATCACAACCTAGCACCTGTTATGGTTTGGCGAGCTGTAATAATATGAGAGAGGACATATGACATGCGGTGGTTTAACCGACTTCCCCTCTCAAACATTAGAAGATGTAGACTCAAGGCCTACAACCTTCTCTTAAAGTACCTGGCTCAATTATCTACTTGGAAAGGCTCCTAGATTTCTGATCTTGCTCCTTTCTTGTGGAAACATAGCCTTGTCTCTTTATGACTCTCTTCTTTAACAATCTCTCTCCCTTGACAACACTAGGCTTCTAAACCTCTTGTAGAGCATAGTACTCGTCTTTTATAAGACATTCTCACTTTCATGTACCTCTGTATTCTTCTTTTCATCCTTATTATTTTGTACACAATGAACAGAACCTCATTCTCCCTTCTTTATTCACTCGTCTCTCTCTTTGATATGGGGCTTAGGCCTAAAGGGCTTATAACAATGGATTTATGGTACTTAACTCCTCAACTGAACCTTGTCTGATCATTCACCTGCATATTAGAAACATTTTCCACTTCCAAACAAGTAACACAAACCCTGAGCAATATCTATTTATCAATCCACCTTTCCTCTCTCAAGGCCTAATGGTTTGTAGCCCTGTTATAACACAAATTTTGATGTATTGGCCAATCTACGAAGGTCCTTGGAAAACTAAGACTAGTTTAGAATACCCATTATCCTTCTTCTGCTTCTCGCACAGTTAGATGATTCAACTCCCAAAGTAGACCTCTGAACTAACCTTCTTCCCTGTTAATTAGGCCTCCTCTAGTAGCTCGTTTTACCTGTAGATTCAGATGGTTTGACCAAGGTACAAAGGTTCAAAACGAACTAAAAGCACATTAGGATACCCATTAAGCTCTTCTTGCTTCATGCAAAGTGTTAAGACTCAATTCACTAGATAGACTACTAAACTCAACATCCTTATTCTCTATTAGGTCTCTTTAAGGCCTAATTTAGTGCCATAGTGCGAATTTCGTACCAAGCCATATTTAACCAAAACCCCTTAAATCATTTAGTACACATGAAATTACACTGGACTACAAATTTTCATCAAATTCGAAGGGTTGGAACAAAAGATATACACGTTGCAAAATTAAAACCCTAGGTTGGTTCTTGTTAAGTTTGTGCAAGGCCGAGAGGAATCAAAAGGGGATTATTTGAATTCAAAGCAATTTCAAACTCTTCTCAAGCATGGATAAAGTCTGTCCCAAGGTATTTAACCTTCTCCAATGGTTATTGGTCTAATTCAACACTCAAAAAGACTTCAATCACCCATCATGCAGAACTTCTAAGTGCATTCTTCAGGACTGTGTTAGCCAAGAGGTATCAAAAGACCCCAAACGGTTTCTAATCAATTTCTCTCACTTCTCACACTTGGATAAAGGCTGCTTAACTTGTACTCTGCTTCCACAATGACTAATTATGCATGAATAATCACAACAAATCTATTACATATAAATTTGCAGGAATCCGCGCTCATGCTACAGGATTGTATAGGTCAGAATGAGAATTTGCAATGAATTCAAGTTTCTGAGGTATTCTTAACCTTCCAAAAGGTAAACCACACCAAGGTAACTCTTTACAATACCTTTCATTTTCAAAAAATCTAATGAAACTCTCCAACACCTCTGCTCTGTTAAGTTTTGGACTGTATACTTAGCACAGAATTGTTTCTAAAGGACTGTATTGATGGTTTCACGTGCAACTTTTACTATAAGAGCTGTCTGACCCTCCAATAAACTCTAGTTCATTAGGTATAGACTCTTTACTAGTGTTATAACCCACAACAACTCAAATATATCACATTCAACCATCAAACATACATTATTCTCTTTGCATTCTTGATTGTAACACAGAATCATGACATGACTGATCTGTACTGCTTTGTGAATCACTTTATGTCCTGAAAATTCCATTGGATGGGCACTAGACAGAGACAAATAATAAATTAAGACTCACGTACTCCACAAGATTCAAACTTGACAAGATAGAACTTCTATTTATTTCAGATAATGTGTAAAACCTTAACCTGCAGCCAGACATAGTTTGGAAGCTCTGTTTCTTTTTCTTTTCTTTCCATTCTTGAAATTCTTTGTATTCCTTCTGTCTCTTCGAACCTCTTCCCTCCTTTTCTGACCTTCTTTTTACCACCACCTTTCTCTAACATGCATTGATATTCTTATACATCACTCAAACATGTAACTAACTCCTTATGCTTGTCCATTCCACACATGGAGGACAGTTATATAATGCCTTTTCTTGGCTATATTCTTCTTTTCCATGAATGGTACATTGAAAGACCCCTCATAACATTTCTAGGACCATTTATGACTCTTACAAACATTGATCCACTTTTATATTTCCCACAAGACTCCAAAATAACTCATAAAACTGATTTAGAAATTCAAATTTTCAAAATTGTCATTTTGGCGGGAAACTCTAGAATGAGTTCTAACACACACTTCGAAAACACCTAATGACTCTAAAGCATATCAAAGGACCCTACAAGACCCCTATCAACCAAAACCAACCAAAAATACCTATCATGACATGTTCAAACATGCTTACATTTCAATTTGCTTGTAATGCTCTGCATCATTAGATCTTTGGGCTCTGTTTAGAAAGAGGTTTTTTCACTAGAAAAGAGACAATACCTTTCAGAATTTGTTCTGTTGGATCTGATCTTCTTTGGCCCATGTTTGTAGACTACATAACTCCAAGGAGTCTGATCATATATTTTAACCTTGGCAAGGCTATTCCTATATCTCATGTTAGTTGATTCTCAGACTTGATCGTAATTGTGTATAGCTGAAGCATTGTAATAAGGACTTTGTGGCTACTTCTTTGGCCCTAATATGGATTTATGTGCAGATGATTCGATCTATTTATAGTATTGAATTTCTTAACCTTTGTGTTGAGTGGTGTGGATGATCAATATTAGATCATGTCTAGTAACTGATGTGTTTTTGCATACAATATGCCCTGACAATGTACAAAATGGGGTAGCAAATTTACACTTTTTCAAATTTAGGGAGATTTCTAACTATCCACGCCTCAAACATTAACCTAAGTACTTGAACATAATTGTTTTAGCAGTCCATACATCGTCCAATCATCTGAGGATACCTCCAATAAATCATATGATGTCTCTAAAGGTGTTTACCATATCCTACCATAGAATGTTGGGGCGTTCTTCAATCCAAAGGGCATCACATTGTACATGAATGACCCCCAATCTTTAGCACCTGTAGTCTTGGGCCTATCTTCCTTGGCAATCTTCATCTGATGGCAACCAAAGGACCCATCAGCGAATGAATATATGCTCTTCCCCTCCTGGTATTGTTTCTAACACTTCTTCTGTGAAATAGATCATGGATGTACACATTGTTTAACTCCCTGAAATCAACACATATATTAATTTCCCATGTTTTTTAATTCTTAATCACCATAGGATTAATCCACTGCACCTTTTACTGCTGAAATCAAAACGCATACTTAATGTTATATCCAATTCTTTCTTTACTTTCACTTTCACATTGGGATTCAGTTTGTATGGTCTTTGTTTCACCAGTCTGGCATCCTTTATGGTTTGAATTCTCATCGTTTACACCTCATCATTGATGACATTTAATTTAACAAAATTCATTCAAAAAAAATCTTATAATCTATAAATTCGGCTATTTTCCTCCCTTCTTCCTCCCAATAATCTCCTATCTTTGCCATCTTAGGATACTTTACAATGCCAATACTTTCTTCCCTTAGCTTAAGAGTTTGATACAAATATTTAATTTTGTATTCTTCAGCTGCTTCTATCAACTCTGTTTCCCCTTATTCAACTTCAACATCTAAATTTCTGGGGTTATCTTATTCCATCTCTTCTTGACCTTTTTGTATATTACAACACCGCAGTAATTTCTCAAGTTCAGTTTACCTTGTTAAGAATCCAATGGCTTCTCACTCATCTTCATGTACCATGTGGACATTTTCCTCTTTATATCTTGTGAATTGCTTTATCACTTTTCATGTGGCATTGTTATTAGTACCTTGATCTTTCTTAAAATTCCACAGATTCTATTATCAGGGTCTCAAAAATTGAACATGTGACAAAAAACTTCAATAATCTTTTCCCAATCATTTGTCTCCCTCTTTAGTTCTTGTTCTAGATACCACGTACAAGGCATAGACTCAAGTGTCAAGAAACAATATTGGACCCAAGTTCTGAGATTTTTTCTCCCATATTTTTCCAATAATTTGTACATTGTTCCATATGCTTGATTGGTTGTGTTTTTCCCATGTATCTTTGAATGTCCTTGTTCACCATCCATATTTATTTTCAAATCTAATCTTCACTGGCAGCTCTACCTCATTCCATGTGTTTATGGTATGTTTATATGTCCCACACCATCTTGTCCTCATCATTGTAAGTGTCATCAAAGGCTATCATCCATAGTTTTTCATCATGAAACACTCGCCTCATATGCCTGAACTAATCTTCTAAGTCTCCTTGTCCCATAAAAGTGGGAAGCTTCAGATGTGATGCCCCCCTCTCAATTTTTGTATACTCTTCAGCCCATTACATGCGCAATATTTAAAAATATGTTTTGAGACTCACACCACCCAATGGTCCTAGATTGCATTTGGAAATTTGTGGTAACTTTATTACACATGTTTCGTGATCCCCCATATGGTCATGCTTCAATATCTAACGCAGAATCGCTCTCAAGAGATTCACCTTGCAAACTTATGACTTCATCATCTTTCGGTTCTACATAGTGAATGTTGGGTATTGGCATCTCCCAATTACATAGACTCCTCTAATTTCATCATGTGATCAATGTCATGGATCATCCTAAACCTCTTTAGTCCATGCGACATCCATCCCAGTCTCTAGTGGTAAAAGTGAAATTAACACATTACCTTCCAATTTCATTTTTTCTGCTATGAGTTCTACAACAATATTGTTATCAACAAATTATTCAAGATTCAACGGGATCAGTTATGAGGCTTGATTCTCCCAAATGTCCATTACCTCTAATTCCACTTTTCTTGTTATTCCCAAGGAATCAACCTCTGCTCCTACTAGCCTTGTGGTTAATCTTGGTATTCCATCGGCCAGCACTATATCATAATTCGCATGTTTGAGGGTGGATCTCCCCATCACCCCATTTGGCAGTACATTTATGTCTGCTCATAGACCTAGAAGTCCATTTCTTATTTCTTGGCCATTTATTTTCAAATCTATCAAAATAGCTCTCTTTTTCCATTTTCGGCTAGTTCTATACAAATTCTTCCTTTTTTGGGCAATGTCTTTCCTATCCTTGCCCCCTATTTTCTATAACCTTTTACTATTTTCGTGTGTGTTCCACTAGTTACAAAATTGTTCCAACTTCTCTAGTAAATTTTGGGACTATCATTTTCGAAAAAAAATTATTTTCCTTGCTTCTTCTTGAAAGCACCTAGTAAGATCTTGCATATCTTTGTTCTGCGATGTTGTAATCATCTTGTTGGCATTTTTTTGCTTCAAAAAACTGAGATGCTCCTCTCCTAATGTTCTTCCCTGGGCACTTCAGAAGGACTAGATGCTTTTCCTTTCTCAATCCTGCCATTTCCTCACATAGTCCCTTTCCTAGTTGTCAATGCCAACCTAGAATTTTCCCTTATCTGTTCTTCATCTGGACATACAACCAGTTTTTTCAAAGTCAAGTCCTTTGAAAAACTTCATTCTGCCTCTCCATCTCCTTTCTACATTCCTCTAAATTCGTAGAAATTGGGTCTCTACTGCTATTACTACTAGACCCTATTTCCACCCTATTGAGTCCTCCCCTCCGACAACATCAGGGAAATTGTGTTCAACTCTCTGCAGCATGCCTACACAATTTCTCAAATTTGTGATATCCTTCTCAGGTGCTTGTCACTCTTTGGAGGTAGTTCATTCACCATATCTTCTGGTTTATTTTCATAATATTGTACGACCGTCATAGTTACCAAGTTTGGAAATCCGGATCTGTTTGGGAGGGCAAAAAAATCCGAAATCCAGAATTCTTGAAAAAAATCGAAAAAATCCAATCCGGAATATATAAATATATATGTGAACATAGTTTTATAAATATGCAAAGTCGACAAATACATTGAAAAACATTAATAAAATAATATAAAATGTTGATATCGTATGATATTTATGGTTTCTGAGCTTTTTTTGCTCAGAAAACCTAAAAGAATAAAATAAATAAAATAATATTTTTTTTGAAAAAAACCAGGGTTGACCCAGAAGAACTTATCCAGGTCGGCCAGAAGATCCAGATCTGTCCGGATTTGGTAACTATGATGATCGTAAAACAATTAAATGAGCTATGTGTCCACTCCTCACAAAATGTGCACTAAGCCATTGGCTCCTTCGCGAAATTTTCTAATTATCTACCCTTGCTACTCTGGATGCATACTCCAGTGCCTCTTGGAAGCTTCCAAATAACTTCCTATCCATTGATTCTTCAACTATGGCTGCAATCCATAAACAAACCCTTCAACTCTTTGACTTTCATTTACTGGTTTGTCTAACTTCCTCACAATTGACTTGAGTCTCCTATCATAGTCTCTCACTGTTTCATTTTTTCCTTGCAGGAAGTCTCTCATCTTGATGACACTTTATGTGGGTATCTCCAGATAGTGGTAATCATTCTTGAACGTTGCTTCCAACTCTACCCATGATAATTTAAGTTCTAAGATCACTTTCATATACCACTGCGAAACATCATCCCTTAATGTGCCCACAAAATCAAATATCTTCACCAATATGTTTGTAATCCTATGGATTTTCTGATAAAAATTTAAAACAAACAAATGCCCAACCACATCTTTTGTATCTTCCCCAAACATGTACAGCTTCATCCTAGTATGGGGCATGGAAGAGGTGGGTTGGGTCCTTGTATGATTTAAACTTCTATTGCTCGCCCCCCCCCCCAGACTATTTGTTCCTCCTTGGCTTGATACTCCCCCTCCTTGATTGTTGCCACCCTGATTGCTACTGCCACCACTACTAGAATTTACCATCTTCTTTTTTAAAATCCTTGGTTTCTTAGTGTGGTATCTTTTCCGCCATTGTCAATAGGTACGTCAGCCTCGAAATAATAGCTTCCCTCTTATCTTCAACGTCTTGTCTATAATTTAGATATGATTCCCAAATAATGTTACTATTTTCCCTTCCAATCAGAAATATTTATCTAAGTGACATGCATCTTTCTTCCCTTAGACAATCTTCTACAAATGATCTCTATGAATTCTGGCTTCTACTTGGGCTCTCAATATTCTGACCATATATTCCTGATTGCCTCTTACAATTGTGTTGCAGCACAGGGGATGATGCTTGGTTTGGGGAATTCATTTCATTAGCTCCTTTTTGCGGCTGGGATTTCGAATCAGAGTTTTTTCCTCGTGACTTTCCATGTCTCCTCCTCTTTCTTTTCCTTGTTCTACTTCTAAATTATCCTTCTCTACATCTCTATCATTTTCTTCTATGCCTACTACTGCTATACTTATATCTTCTTTCCTTATTTCTAAAGGGCTCTCTCTCTCTCTTCTCTACTTTCAATACTTTCTTCTAATTATACATTGACCTCTTCCAATGTTAGTTGTAAATAATTAGATGAATTGAATAGTGAACCTCTTGGTTTTACCACTTCCAATGGTGTCACTTCATCTTACTCCTCTTCTTCTATTATCTTTGTGGCTTCCTTTGCTGCCGCTACAAGTTATTTAACAGCCAGTCTCCTTTTTAAATAATTCTTCTTCTACTACCTCAAATGTAAAAGTTTCTTGCCACAATGCTTGGATTCCTGCTTTATCCTTTATTGATAATAGTGTTTCCTCTACTATCTCCTCTGTTAAATATTGTAATAACACTTAACTAGTTTTAGTTAACGTCTAAACTAATAACTTCCTGTAACTGTTGTAACCATGTTGTAACCAATTTGCATATCATAAATAAGATGTATGCACACATCAATATTTTCGTGTGCTTTCCACCATTTTCTATTTATTCGTTGCAGTATAATCTGCTAACACTGGTATCAGAGCCACTGCTCGAGGAAGCCAAGGAATGGTACGAGCGTCGACATGTTCGAGGAAACCTTGGTTATAGGGTACGAGCAGGAGAAGGGGAGAGCCATCGAAATGTCAACAGCAAACAGTCTCATGACAACACACATCACTGTCGACCATCAACAGACCCTACACACAGTCCTGTTCGTCACACAATCCCATTGATCATCCCCATTACTGGACACAGGGAGAAGACTACACAGTCGTTGTAGTTGCAGAAAGGGCTTTCGAGTCCCATTACACAGTCGGCGAAGCTTTCGAGTCCCATCATAGTCTATAGCGGGAGATACGTCGCGGCAGACACATGAAGGGCACGAATAAGAAGTTTCATACACATGGGAGGAAGGTACGCGGGAAGACGCACACAGTCATAGTCAACGTGGAAGGTACACGGAAAAATGCAAGCACAAGACACAGTCACAGAAGCGCACAAAGACAAACGCGAGCACAAGGAATATTGACGCAAGGGGGCACAAGAAACAACAATGCAGCAATAATAAATCTTGTGTGAAAATCGCGGAAGGGCAAAACCAAATCGTGGAAGGACAGAACCAGTGAGTTCATAATTTTCACAATTTTCTGATTTTATTTCATGCTATAAAATTTCTAGGTGGTTGAAAAATCTTGAATTGTTGTCAAATTCCAAAATCAAAAAGATCAAAATAGTTCAATTTTTTGGAAATTTTTTTACGTATTTTATTGGTTAAAATTTATTTTTCGGAGTGAAAAATGGCCAATATCTAGAATCTTGTCCTTCCTGAGGCCCAAAAATTAACTTGGTGGAGTCATAAAATCTTGACAATTGCGGAATTACATGATTGTGACAAGATAATACTTGACACAGAACGACTGCCAATGAATTTTGTTGATTATGACAAAGGTCATAAAAAAGCTCTTCTTTGTTGAAACTTTCTGTATCGAATGATATGATTCCGAAGGTTCGGAATGCTACACAAGCAAGTGCACTATGGACCAATCTCAAGAACAAGTACCAGACTTTGAAAAAGAATCGAGTACTTTATTTGAAAAATTTGTTGTTTTCCACAAAAATGACAAAAGGTGGGTCTCTGTTAGATCATTTATTATAGATGAAAGATCTCCGTGACCAATTGTCAGTCATCAACAAAAAGGTGGATGACAATGATATGGTGGCTCTTGTTCTGAATAGCTTGACACCTTATGAATCGTTCGTGGAGGCCTTGCACCTGATGGCAGAGAGTAACACTCACTTTTGATCAAGTGAATTCATATTTGCTGCAAAAAGAACACAGGAAGACACTTCAGTGAGCCTAGTTCTAGCCAATCAAAAGGGAAATGGAAAAGACATTCGGATACGTCTTCATCTTCCCCAAAATTCAAGGTAAAATGTTATTATTGTCAAAGATTTGGTCATATTAAGAAAGAATGCAGAAAAAGACAATATGATCTAACACATAACCAGAAGGCAAAAGGGCATGCAAATGAGGTAGCAGTTGAAGCTGAATCTGAGGAAGAATATGCTCTCATCGCATCATGCTCTGATGAGAGGTCTGCCAGTTACTATTTTTTTGATTCCGGTGCATCAAGGCATTTTACATGTCGAAAAGACTGCTATGTTAATTTCACTACCAAAGAAAGTTTTTTCGATTCAGTTTCCTTGGGTGATGGTAGGTCACATGTAGAAGGGATAAGAGATATAAGCATTGTTTTGAATAATGCTGCAAAGTTCATAGTCAAGAATGTTAGGTATGTACCTAAGATGAACAAAAATCTCCTATCAATCAATCAGTTAACTGAAAACCCTCACATCACAGTAAATTTCTTAGGAAAGAAATGCATTGTGTTTGATATCAAAAATGATAAAGTCATAACCCTAGGCATTGGGCAAAATGGCTTGTATAGACTTGTTGATACTGCCACTATCAATTTGAATGCATTAATTGTGGAGGATAATACCAACGTTGTATGGCATGAGAGATTTGGACATCTCAATCTTCATTATTTGGCCAAACTTCAAAAATAAAATATGGTTCTTAGATTGCCTACTATCCAAGTCAAGCAGGATATATGTGTAGGTTGTTTGGCTGGCATGCAGAAGTGGAAACCTTTTCCCACTTAAGGTGCGTGTAGAACAAAGGGGATCCTTGATCTTGTTCATGCAGATCTATGCCAGCCATCTTGAAAGTCATCTATTGTTCTTGGTGCAAGGTATTTTTTGTTGTTCGTAGATGATTTTTCTAAAAAAATGCGGGTCTACTTCTTGAGCAAGAAGTCTGACTATTTTGTTGAGTTTGTCAAGTTCAAAGCACTAGTAGAAAATCAAACCAGTTGACGGATCAAAATCCTATGATCCGATAATGGGGGAGAATTCACTTCAAAGCAATTTCAAAACTATTGCAGCAAGGAAGGAATTCATCGACAGCTAAAAACCCCATACACTCCTCAGCAGAATGGAGTGGTTGAAAGGCAAAATCGCACAATCATGGAGATGGCTCAATCCATGATGCACAACAGAGGTGTGCCGTATATATACTGGGGAGAAGCAGTAAACACAACAGTTTACACACTGAACAGAAGTCCTTGCAAGGCTTTGGAGAACATCACTCCAGGAGAACCCTGGTCCAGCATCAAACCAAAGGTAACACATTTTCGTGTTTTTGGTTCTGCTACATATGCTCTCATTCCTAAGAAACAAAGAAGCAAACTAGATTCTATATGTGCCCGATATTTCTTTGCTGGTTATAGGATTCAATCCAAAGCATATAGACTAATAGATGTGTCTACTAACAAGATCATTGTTAGTCGGGATTTTGATGTAAAAAAAACAAAATCATTTTTTGTTTGTAATCAGCAAGCTATCTCTAATAATCCAGAGGTTTCTACATCTAGTATTGTACTTCCTCTGAAAGATGAGAAACCATATGTTTTGGAGACACCCTCACAATCTTCAGTGCAACAATCTACAGCTAACACTTCGTTAGTCTATCAACGTCGTCAACTTGAGTCGACCACCTCTCCATCCTATTTCAACAGGTACAAGAATCCTTGGTACAAAAGAGACCCAAGTGGTATTACACCACTCTATAGGATGTACGAGAGAGTGATCTTCCTCAATCTCATGCACAGTCTCAGCAGCCCGGAAAGTCAATTGTGGATTCCACTAATGATGAAGAGCATATGTATTTTGCTCTTGCTTCTGGGCTTTTCACTATTTCAAAGCCCCAACAATATTCTGATGCACAAGGCAAACCTGAGTGGGAGACAACAATGCAATCAGAATATGATGCCTTGATGAGAAACAATACCTGGGCATTGGTGGATTTACCGCCAGGTAAGCAACCTATTCGCTGCAAATGGGTGTACAAAGTCAAATGCAAGGTTGATGGTACTTTGGACAAGTACAAACCCTGCCTTGTTGCGAAAGGATTTTCACAAGAGGGAATAAACTATGAGGAGACTTTTGCTCCTATAAAAATGGTCACATTTCGATTACTTCTTTCTATCGCTTCTCAGTTTGGTTCGAAAGTATTTCAAATGGATGTCAAAAGCACTTTCCTTAATGGCAATTTGGATGAAGTATACATAGTGCACCCTGAAGGCTTTCAGGAACTTGGTCGTGATCATTTGGTTTGCAAATTGCTAAAGTATCTTTATGGGCTTAAGCAGTTTCCTCGAGCCTGGTACATCAAAATTGATCAGCGTCTACAAGATTTCGGATTCAGACGGAGTCCATCTGATCCAAATCTCCATATCAAAAGCACTGGTGATGACATTGTGATACTCATTGTGTATGTTGACGATCTTGCCATCACAGGTAGTAGAGACACAGCAATTCAGAAAGTCAAATCAGATTTGTGCACTACTTTTGATATAACTGATTTAGGCCTTCTACACTATTGTTTGGGTGTAGAATTCTGGCAACATGACCACTCCATTTTCATTGCTCAAGTCAAGTATGCCACTAATCTTTTGAAGAAGTTTGAAATGATGGAATGTAATACTGCTTCTACACCTATGGAGGTAGGGCTGAAATTATCAGCTCATGATGATTCATCACTGGTCAATGAATCATTATATAGACAGTGGTTGAGCAACTTGATATATCTTAACACCACTCAACCAAATTTATGTTTTGTTGTTAGCTACCTTTCTCAGTTTTTGTCTCAACCGAAGCTAGCACACTAGACAGCAGCAAAACATGTTTTGCGATATGTCAAATGAACTCGACTTTGGCATTCTCTATCAAAGGACAACAGATTTCAGGGTGATTGGTTATACAGACTCTAATTGGGGAGGATCCATTGATACTCAAAAATTTACCACCGGGTATATGTTTTCCTTTGTTTCAGAAGTTGTTTCATGGCAAAGCAAACTTCAACATACCACTGCTCTCTCTTCCACTGAAGCAGAATACAAAGCAACAGTCAGTGCCAGTTGTGGAGTAGTTTGACTATGTCAGATTATAGCTGATTTACAGCTTCCTTCATCTACACCTACTCCACTGTTTTGTGATAATCAAGGTGTATTGAAGTTAGTAAAAAATCATGTTTTTCATGCCCGCACCAAACACATTGAGATTCATCATCACTACATTTGACAATTGGTTGATTCTAGTGATATTTCTCCACTTATGTCCTTCAGAACAGCGGACAGATCTAATGATTAAACCTCTTGGTTCTATTCTTTGTGTAAAGTTTCAAGACAAACTTGGAGTCATTTCTAATTTAGTCATTAAGAGGGGGTGTTAGATATTGTAATAAGACTTAAATAATTTTAGTTAACATCTAAACTAATAACTTTCTCGGACAGATCTAATGATTAAACCTCTTGGTTCTATTCTTTGTGTAAAGTTTCAAGACAAACTTGGAGTCATTTCTAATTTAGTCATTAAGAGGGGGTGTTAGATATTGTAATAAGACTTAAATAATTTTAGTTAACATCTAAACTAATAACTTCCTATAACTGTGGTAACCATGTTGTCACCAATTTTGCATATCATAAATAAGATGTATGCACACATCAATATTATCATGTCATTTCCACCATTTTATATATATTCATTTCAGTATAATCTGCTAACATCCTCTCTTTTCTTTTTTTTTTTGAATTTTTTAAATTGTTTTTTTTTCGTATTTTGCATAATTTTCTCTGGTACCATCCTATTTTCACTCATTTTCCTTCACTTTTCTTAATGCTAGCCTCTCTAACTAATCTTTGCTCCTCTCTTCTCTTTTCTTCTCTAAGTCTTTAACTACTAAACTCTTCTTTTTTTGCTCTACTCTCTCATCCCCTTTTCTTTTTTTACTTCTCTCTAACGGTTTACTTATTTTCCCATTATCGATCCCCCCCCTCTTTGTGTCGTCCCTCAGGTAACTAGGCCCCTAAGTAAACTTTCTATAATTGAGGGGATAGCTCTTTTTCATCAAAGAACATACAAATTAGCAATGGTACGTTGTGTATAAATCTGCCTCTTTCATCCTCTTAAGAATTTTGTCTTCTTAGCATCAAAACTTATATACCTCTGAATATCCCAAGTTATGATGAATGAATTGAGCATCATTTCAAACAAATCATCAATAGCCCTTGTCCAAGGTTTGTCAATCCCCTCTAACTCATGTAATTTCTCCAAATTCCAATTAATTGGTTTGTCAATTTGAAATATGGAAGAGAAGGTTGTTTCCGTCCCCCTTAGAATCCATGGCCAATGTAGGTGAGGAAAGGAACCCTACAAATCCTCATCCTAGTCTCTAAATAATTTTCTTTGTACCCTTGAAAAGAGTTCACCCGTTCTCTCTACTTTTGATTAATATAGTTTCTTAAGTTTAAGTTCCCACCAATCTTCTACTTCCGCAAGTGCAAGCTTCAAACATAGAGTTGAATACTCCCTCCAGGGTATTAGATAACTGAGTTCAGCCAAAGGAACCAAATGTTGATATAAGTTAGTTGTAGCTACACCAACTAACGAGATCAACCTTGGTTACAGATAATGCAACGCAAGCAAAAATATTAAAATTATTTTCTTAGGTAGAAAATTGAATGATGGAGAAACAAAGGAGAAATGCAAACACCTCGCAAAGGGAAGAAAATTTTGAATTTGTTGTTGGGCGGAAAAACCAGAATGACAGTTCTGTAGACATAAGGCAGCGGATCAACAGACAGGAAAACAAGGGCGACACAGTCGTCGTCTCTGGGCAGCGGGAAGGAGGACGCAGAGTGATAGGTGACATTTTGGCGGACTCTATACGGTGGGAAGGCCGACACAGTGTAGCAAAACAACTAGGAAGGAAGCTTGAAAAAGGAAATGGGAAGGAAAACAAGGGCGCCGTTTTTGTTGTTAAGGGGTGGAGGAATAGCGGATGCGGAGAGGCAGAAGCTCATGATGTCACAGACAGCGGATCAACGGATTATATGCGGACTGTGGCAAAGTATGATGATTCATCAACAAATACTTCTATATCAGACGATGAATATGAACTAGATCTGGAAGATTTTGAAGAGAGGACAGTCATATGCAAGATCAGAGGTAGAAGACCAAGTATGGAAGAGGCAAGGAAATTTGTCAAGTCCCTGTGGACAAATGATGATTTCCAAGTTACTTTTCTTCCAAAAAAAAAATTGCTATTACATTTTCTTGTCTTGAGGATAGGAATTATGTTGTGGAATATAGTATAGGCTGGTTTTAGGGACAAGAGGCATTTTTATTAAACCCTGGTCAAAAGGTTTCGACCCACAAACAAAAAACACAGATCTTATCCCCATTTAGGTCAACATTTATGCTCTCTCTATTGAGTTTTGGGGAGGGAAAATATTCACAAAGATTGGGAACACCATTGGCAAGTGCTTGTACATGGATGAGCATACCGAGCAGAACTTGAAAAAAAGAAACAACATGAGCAAAGCTAGATTAGCCATCTTGATGGATGTAACTGGTCAGGCCCCACAAAGCATAACTCTTCACACAAATGATGGCAAATGGGTCCAACAACTAGATTGTGAAAATATTAGCATTTGATACTATGGATGTCAGCAATCAGGCCACCTGAAGAGGAATTGTCCGAATGGTGATTTCGGCAAAGAGCCAAAAGATAATATTAATAATGGGTGGTCAATCATTGATAACATTCCCAGTATGCCTGTTGAAGAACCATAGTGTAAGAAGGAAGAAACGTTACCAGCTGATCAGCCAGGTCAGCAGAAAAGTCGTCTTCCTTCTAAGGATCAACTTGAAGTCTGCAGAAGTTTGGCAGCAGTACCTGAATGTTATGATCAGCAGAAAAGCCCGCCCAAAAGGACAGGGGAGACTGATTCACCAGATGATGACTATGAATAGTTGTTTTTAGCACAGTCAAGTGAGACTATTACTTGTGAGTATGGTCAGCATGATGACAGCAACAAGTTGGCTGAAGACCCACAACTCCGGAGCCTGAAGTGCAGTAATGTTTTTTCTAGTCCGGCATCTCGAAGAAGAAGAATCCCTTGACAATTGGAAAAGCAAATTTAAGTAACACTGAGTGTAAGTTGTTTTACTGTTGTTGTTTGGCCTATTGTTTTATTGGGCCTGGTTTTAGCTTGTTCAGAGCGTACAGCCTGCTCCCTGGTGGTTGACCTTTTGCTGATGTATTGCTGAAGTTTCTTTTGTTGTTTGGTGGCCTATGTTTATCGTAGGCTGGTTAATTGTTAGTATCTTGTTTGGGCTTTATTGTTGTATCTGTTTGGTATTGTAAAAGGTTTTGGGGCCCTTTCAAAACCCCTTATTTACCCTTTTTTTTAAAAAGAAAAAAATATCTTAGGTATTATTCACATAAATAACTGAAGTGGGTTCATCATTCAACATATTAACATAAATGAACACATGAAGGCAATTATATCCCACTCAACATAACTATATTTATTTATTATTAGTTCACATTACATCCTAAAATTAGTATCTCTTCACATACTTTGTCTATACTATCACACATATATATATCTTCTTCTATCTAAATAACTAACTCAACAGAACACATCAGTATGTATAATGCCTTGAATCGTTACAAAACCAACAGACATTGACCATCGGTCATGTCCACTCTTCATCCAAGCTGGATTGGTATGCCGCAAACCCTCAAACAATGCTCCCACGTATCCTAAGCCTAACTGCCAGAACAATCTATTTGTTACCATTGCTGATGTCACAGTATGTCTGTAAGGTTTTGTGGCACATGAGGACTGAAATCACCTAAGTGAAGCATCTGCCAACGTTAATTGTGTGTCAAAAGTTGGATATGACCACCATGATTGGCCAAATTTCATTTCTCATGTTCAAAATCTTATCCAACTTTCAAGGGGAGTCTATTTTAGGAGAATCCCTAGAAAAATAATTTGATCATCCATGTTAGACACCAGTTGGACCCACCACAACCAAAATGAATTTGAGTGCCTTGCACTTTATGTTTTTTATTCAGCCCACAACCTATCAAATGGAGAGAGATCAATGGTAGGGGCATCTCCTTAGAGGTGTCAGCCCTAATTTCCCATTTGAGTTTCCCAAAAGCGCCATGAGGAAGATAAAATGAGCACCAAACAATGACCGCCTACAAGTAAAAAAAGAAGAGCCAACTTCAATCCTTAAAGGCCTGTTTGAAAAATCTAAGGCAAAGCCTTCGAAACAATCACGAAAGTCGTGGCTTTTACAACGTAATGTTTTGTACACTACAGTTTGAAATGGTAATAACCTGTCAGGGATTTGGCACTGAAGCTGAATGTCACATTCAATCCTGAGACGGTGAGTCATTAATTGCACTGAGATGCAAACTTGACCTTCCCTCATTTTGAAGTTTTAGCACTGCAGTTGCCAAATGCGTGAATCAGCTCCATTATAGCACTAACATGAGTTCAGAAATTCGGGGCTAGAAAAGCCCAATGCTTGTTTCACCTCTGAAACAGCAACAAAGGAGTTTAAGGATTAAATTTATCAGGGATTCAACATTGAGATGACCCCTAACCTATTGCAATACCGAATGAACAATAGATGAGGAATTTGATTGGAATTCTTAGGAAATGGAATGTTAATGAAAGGAAGCGTCATGGTGCATATGCAATTTCTTTTGTAAGTGAAATGTAATTGAAGGCTTGAATGAGATTTTTGAAGGTATATGCCTAGCATGTTAAACTGCAAGGCTGGAACAAGAATTCAATAGTCTTACCATTGAGGAACTAAGGTTTAAAAAACATTGCTCATGCTATAGGATGTAAAAGTTTGTGAAATAGTTTTGTATAAATGGATATTTCAAAAATTTTGAATTTGTAATTTTTGGCGGCTGTCAAAGTTTACAAAATATTAGTGATGATCGCTATAAAAGATGCAATGTCCAGTTGATAATTATAGCAATAAATTTAAAGTACTGCATTTTTTGGTCCTTGGATAGTTTGAATGATGAATCGGAAGGATATGTTGATGCTCTTAAACCATTTTAACATAGATTAAGTTATTTCACAAGCTAGAAAATATGAAAAATTGCTTAAAGCAAGCCAATGAGCAAGCTGAGTTATACACTCCCTAGAAATCAGCCTAAATAGATTCCCCATTGACCAACAGCATTGACCAACTGAAAATATGAAATAAAGCCTGCATTGACCAATAGCCCCACGTTATCACATCTAATAGATTCCTAGCATGTCTTTATATATGTGTGGCTAATTACATGCCACATCTTCTAGTAAAATACCACCTATAGACCATCTAGACCAACGGACTTGCCATTCTTGAGCTCCTTCATGGCTGCCACCAATTCCTTCATTTCTGTTTTCCTGAAAGATAAACCCTTTTCATTAGTTTCAACCTTCTAAGGAACAACCTGTTTAACAATCTCCATGAAAGCATTGCACAAAGGATCAGACAGACCCCACAAATGTGAATTTTTTTGGGAAATGATCCTGAAAGGTATGGTGGATTTGCATCTCATCCTCCAAGCCATTTTCATTAGGCTTTTGAAGTGCTAGAATCCATTGATCTTTGCTTTCACTTCATGTAATATATGTGAATTTTGGAAGGCATGAAACTTCATTCCATCCAATGCAAGCCGCACCTCTAGGGAGTGTTTACAAGATTTTTTTTTTTTTTTTTTTTTGAAGTTTAAGGGCATGTATTAAAAATGAAGTTTACAAAAGCAGAGCAATTGTTATAGTTCAAAAAAAACGGCTGTATGGCAATAATTGGGGGGCATACGATTTATTGTAATTTTACCACCTACTCTCATAGTGATCATCAAAGTGCATAAACCAGTACCACAAGCTAAGTAGCCAATATGGATATGTGTACGGATACGGATACAGGAATTGGATACGAGGATTTTTTTTGGGGGTATGGATACGTTTTTGGATATGACCGTATAAAAATATATATAGAAAATTTAAAATACAAAAAATATAGCCATATAAGCAAAATTAGCAACATAATATGCATAGAGGAAACAAAATAAGTTAAATAACCCCAAAACATACTATTAATTCAATGCCAAATATCATAGTATTCAATGGTTGAATTTAGATTAGTCTTATAACAAGTACATAGTGCAAATGTTACAATGTATGGGCAAAAATAAAGACAAATTAGCATATACCCATTATTCACTATATTCATATTCATCTTCGACTTCAATGTCTTCATCGAGACTGCATAGTATGCATACTTGGTGAGTACTCATCAAGTACGCAAGTACTCACCCAAAAGTTGGGCGAGTAATCTCAACTAAAACTCGCGAGTTTTTTCCTACACTCGGCAAGTATTTACACTGTACACGCGGCGAGTATTGTGTAAGTACTAGCCAATGTGGTCAAAATGCAGACAAAATGTAGAAAAAAACATATTTTTGCCCTGTTTATGCACACATGCCCCCACACTTTCATCACACAACATTTGAGGCAACAATATATCTATAAAATAAACATTCAAGTATAAGTTTACATTTAGATATGGACATCTAGTTTCACTTTCAATGTGTTTAAGAGTGGTTTCGAACCTCTAGGAGCTATAATGCAAATTCTAGGTTTTGGAGGATCCTTTCATATTTCAAACTTAGTCAGATTTCAAGGTTTTAGGATTTCAGACTTAGCCATATTTCAAGGTTTTAAATTTTGAGGAGACTTCATAGGAGGTATGAAGGCTGCTTGAAGGGGTGTAGGTATGATAGACACCTTGCGTTCAAGAAACAACTAAAAGAGTTCCTTGAATATTAGCAGAAGCAAGAGAAATTGGATTGAATGCCATCCTTCTAGATGTTATTGGACATGAGGTAGAAAAGGAAAAATTGCCATCTGGTACCAAGTTGGAGCCACAAGCACAACGTTCTAGGTAGAGTGAGGAGGTGCAACAAAGTGCAAGGACTAGACTCTCTCAATCTCCCATATTTTTTATTAGAACGAGGAAGAGAAAATTGTAAAAACTTGTAATTTGTAACTTGCATTCAAATACAATTTATGATAATGATTTTCAATGACAATCATCATAAATTTTTAAGTATCAATTTGTTGTTGTATTTGCATGATTATGTGATTTAGTACTCTATTTGAATTCAAATCTAATAGAAAACACTTCTCCAATGTTTTACATACTCATTTGATACATTTTGTAGCTGTAATTTGTCTAAAATTTATGTTTTTTTTATGAAATTTAGATTATTTTTTAAGTTGTCGAGTATTTGTTGAGTAATTTTTTTTTTGTTTAGCAAGTCTCTCCAAGTACGAGTATGTGAAATATAATCAAGAGCATCATCACGTGGTTCATTAAAACCACAAGCAATAACAATGCCACTCCCACTAGCTCCACTATATAGGTCGTGTGAAGCAAAGTCTAGCCCTGGGTCGAGAAATGAAAAGTAGGCAATGGAGGCATCCAATTCAATAGTCTTTGCGTCCACATCCCAAAACATTGTTTCCCCTTGTAATCATTTTATTTGTGTGTGAGAAGACGCAAAGTTGATACCCCAATTTCGCTCAGTTGAGGAGGAACTTGCAACCTATTGAGGCAAACAGCGAAGTCAATTCAAATTTATAAAAGTTAAAAGTTAAAACAAAACATCAAAAATAAGGGTAGCAAGTTAAATAATAATAATAATACTTGTGGTAGATTTTTTATTGCAAGTGGCTGGAGGTGGGTGGATTCTTGACCATGGAGGTACCACCACATATGAGTTTCTTTCTTGTATTTGTCATGAATAGCGCCAAGGAAGTGACCCACGAAGGTAATAAAATGCCCTAACTCTCCCATGACTATGTCTTCTACTTTTGGATCGAGGAAGCATCTAGAAAATGCCGCCTTATATCCCTCGCTAACCTCAATATCCCTATATGGTGCAACCCTCTTGGGCAAAGAAAAGATCTTTTTATTGTAATATTTGAGATTCAAGGCAAAAGCAAGAAAATGCAATGGAGTGGTCATTTTTTTCCACCTTTCAATGAGATGTGACTGCACTTCCTTGAAAAACCTCTCTGAAGAATCTTGCTCTTTGGCATTTATGATGGAGCTAATCTTCTCAATTATTGAGTCGATTCCATCATAAATCTCACCCAAACATGGATGATTCATATTCACAAATCTCAACATGCTCACGACGGGCTCAATAAAACTGAGCAAATATTCCACACATTCTTATTACACATCAAGAATCCACACTTTCACCTTTGTGGCCCTCACTCTTTGCCTGCCTCCATACACTCCAAAGGTTGTTGATAACCATGTTGCTCAATGCCTCACGCACCTTGACAAGTCATCTCAAGATGAATGTGAGGCAAACCGAGACTCGGTGAATTAATATGAAATTAAAAATAAATAAAATTTGAAAAAATGTTCAAAAAAAAATCCTACAAATTATAAACTTACAAATTAAATTAAAAATATATACGATTTAAAAATGATTAAAAAAAAAGTTACTTTCAACAACTGCAACTTCAAGAAGACCCTAAAGATGCCTTGGGAGATGTGATGGTTGCTTATAAACATTTGGATCTTGCTCACTTCTTCATAGACTTGTTTGATCTAGTCAATTTTGGTCCCCAATTTTTGCAACATAAGGTTGAAAGAATGAATGGCACAAAGTGTCCAAAATATGTGTTCATTCCTTGCCTCAACCAACATGCCCACAAATTTGCAATTTTTTGTGTTGTTCGTTACAACTTGGACAACGTTTTGAGACCTCACCACCTCAATGGACTCTATTAGGATGTCGGCAATGAATCGTGCATCCTTCACTTGTCCCTCACAATCAAAAGCCCTCAAAAACATTGCCCGTTTAAAGCACACTGCAACCACATTAATCAATGGCCTATTTGCCATATCTTTCCATCCATCGAAAACGATGGACACCCCTATTTCGATTCACAAATCCCTGATGGGCTTCAATGCATCTTCAACATAGTTTCTTTCTTTTGTCAACAAGGTGGTGTGCACCTTTTTATACCTTGGGCCGGTGAACTCTTTAGGGGCATCATTGATAGATCTCACCATAACCTGTCAGTATGGTGATTGAACAACATTAAATGGCAGCACACATGCATATACACAATGTGCAATGTTCTGCTCCGCTATGTCCCTAGATTGATTATGGAATGCCCTTCCCAATGGGCCTACATCTTTTGTTCTCTTGCAACTAAGAGGTGAATCCTCTTCCATTGTGGTTATGACGAATGTAGAAAGAAATGTGTGTGATGGGATCATGACATTAGCACAAGATGGATCAATTGGTGGCTCAATAAATGTAGATCATTTCTTTCTCAAAAGAAGCATCTTATGGCAACAATGGCATCTATTGCTTCTTGCTCTTTGATGTATGCAAGGATTTTTGTCCATGGCAAGGTCTTTCCTGGCTTTCCATTTATGTTTGGCCCACCACAAGCTTTGACTCCAGAACTAGGAATTGCACACAAATGGGCTTTCACCCAACTATATGAGTTCTTGTATTTACAGTTACACTCTGAGCAAAGCCAAAGGAAACACCATCTGCCTGGCAGTTGTTCTAACATCATCACATACTTCCAAAGGGCATGTGTGGATCAACTTTGAAGGCTATCCCTTGGCCCACAGAACTAGCACTTGCAAGGCGAGACATTCTAGCAAATCCCTATAGCCCTTGGTTTTAAAAAGTAAAATTTTAAGCATTTGGCATTTGTTGAAAGCATAGTTCGCATAGTTTTCCTCAGAGAGTACTCCCCCAACCATAAAAACATTTACTCAGCAAATACTCGACAACTTTAAAAAATACTAAAATTTCTTTAAAAAACATAAATTTTATACAAATTACAGCTACAAAATGTATCAAATGAATCTATAAAGCGTTGGGGAAGTGTTTTATATTCGATTTGAACATAAATAGAGTACAAATCGCATAATCATGTGAATACAACAGCAAACTGATACTTATAAATTTATGATGATTGTCATTGAAAATCATCATTAATTGCACATGGATGCAAGATACAAATTACAAGAATCTACAATTTCTTCTTCCCCATTCTAGTGAAAAATATGAGAGACTGAGAGAGTCTAGTCCTCGCACTCTGTTGTGCCTCCTCGCTCTGCCTAGAACATTGCACCTATGGCTCCACCCTGGTACCAAATGGTAGTGACTCCTCTACCTCATGTTAGACAACATCTACAAGGATGCCATCCAAGCCAATCTCTTTTGCTTCTGCTAATATACAAGGAACTCCTTTAGTTGTTTCTTGAACGCAAGGTGTCTATCATACCTACATCCCTTCATGCAGCCTTCATACCTCCTAGGATGTCTCCTTGAAATCTTAAAACCCTGAAATATGGCTAAGTCTGAAATCATGAAACCTTGAAATATGAGTAAGTTTGAAATGTGATAGGATCCTCCAAATCCCAAAATTTGCATTATAGCTCCTAGATGTTTGAAACCACTCTCAAACACCCTAAAGTATATATATATATATAATATAACTTAAAGTATAAAGTTTACATTTAGATATGAACATCTAAATGTAAACTTTATACTTAAATGTTATTTTATAGATATACTGTCGCCTCAAATGTTGTGTGATGAAAGTGTGGGGGCATGCATGCTAAGAAGAACAAAATTTGTGTTTTTTCACCTTTATGTGTGTTTTTACTACATTGGCAAGAATTTCAACAATACTCTCCGAGTACTAGCAAGTACTCGCCGCAAGTACTGCGGAAACACTTACCGAGCTTTGAAAAAAAAACTCAAGTTTTAATAGAGATTACTCGCCCAATTGATTTCTTAACGAGTGCTTGGCATACTTATACTAACCTGATAGAGTGTTTAAAAGAAATTTATAAAAAATAAAAAATAAAAAAATAAAAAATAAAAAAAACTAGTTACAAACATTTAAACAATTTTAAAATAAACCACAAAACTAAAAGCCTACCTTAAATCAACTATCCTATTTGTTGCAAGCTTCTGAAACTCCTTGACACCACATGGGTAGAGGCAATAGTGTAAGATTAGAAAAAGAAAGGAATTTCAATCCTAAGTAATTGAAAAAATGAAGATGAGTGAACAAATGTGCAATGAAAGGTAAATGTGTTGTTTTCTTTTGATAAAATGAGTGTGAAAGCTACTTTTAAGGTTGAGAGTATACTTTATTTTGTTTTTTGAAGTCCATGTTTGACTTTTTATTAAGCGAAATTGAAAAAAAAAGAGTGTTTTTTTCACCGGACACACGCAAGGTAAGTCAAGGACCCTGCAGGTACAACCGAATACGTCTTGGGACATACCCGCAGGATGCCTGACATACCCTGCACGTATCCCAGACGTATCTTTACTAGATATGTATCGTATCTATATCAGACAACGTGGGGACGTATCCAATAATGTTGACCACAAGTAAACCCTAAGCTTAATACATAAAAAATCTTAAACTATGAAAGCGATAAAAAGTCAACATTTATTAATACAATTTTTAGCACCACCAATACTTCAATGTCTTTGTTTATTCCCCCAATGAAAAACCATCCCATGAATCCCAAAAATCACCCTGGAGGGTAATTCGAAGAGGCTTCCATATAAGCATGAGATAGGTTTGTGAACTCAGCCAGAGCCACTTGTGCCCAAAAGGGAGTGCGTCTACATAGTTGTGGCCTATATATGAGTACTTCATGTTCCTCCTACTAAGTATTTAGAGGATGATGAGCAAGGAGAGGAAAAGAACTGAATTTCTCTTTCAAATTTCATTATGATCTTTTATTGTCCATATCATGAGTTATTTTTGTCTCATTTTCATTTTTGATGTCAATGCAATCTAGGACAATATTTGCAAGTTATAATTAATAATGCTTTATGATGTTGACATGAAGAATCAGATGAATTTTAACATCTGGCATGGTCATTAGTTGCAAGCCGTCTCATTTGGTTCAGGTAAGTCTTGTTATCAATCTTTGAATGATGTTAACGACTCATCTTTCTGAATTCCTTTTTAATTAAATCTGACATCTCTATTTTTTGTTCTCTGTGATTTTTTTTTAAATTCCTACTAATTAGTATTTGACGTTGTTGTAATCTTTCCAAATGTTTGGTAACCTTTCTATGCATTAATCTTTCCACGTATGTTGTAACCTTTCTGTGCAGTAATCTTTCCATAGATATTGTTGTGGTGTTTTGACTGATGACGAAGCTGGGGTGTAAATTTCATTTGTATAGGATACATGGATGTTGTTGTGGTGTTTTGACTGATGATGAAGCTGGGTGTAAGTTTCATTTGCATAGGATATTATCCAAAGTTCTTGATCTTTCATTAGAAACCAGCAAGTAAAGGGCTCTTGTGTTCAGTCCATTTAGGTAAGCAAGTGAATAGATTATCAAGATATTGTTTTCATCCATTATTTGTTTAATTGATTGATTAATACAGGTTTTCGCTATTCATGTTGCATTGATGGATAATGAAAAATAAGTCAATACTTTTCATTTGTATAGGATCCATAGATGTTGTTGTGGTGCTTTGACTGATGACGAAGGTGGGGTGTAGGTTTCATTTGTATAGGATATTATCCAAAGTTCTTGATCATTCATTAAAAATCAGCAAGTAAAGGGCTCTTGCGTTCAGTCCATTTACGTTAGCAAGTAAATAGATTATCAAGATATTGTTTTCATCCATTTTTTTCTCTAGTTGATTGATTAATACAGGTTTTCGCTATTCATGTCGCATTGATGGATAATGAAAAATAAGTCAATACTTTTCTAATAGAGATGGGCCCTAGATAGGGGCCCTTGGTTCAATTACACAATTCCCTTACATAGTAGGCTGTTTTTGCTCTAATAGATTGTGGAAAATTTTGCAAAGTGAAATTTATTTCTTATTGATCACCTTTTTGTAGTGGTAGTGTCTAATCGTTCATTAATTTATTGCATCAGAGTTTGTAATGTGGCCTTCTTGTTGAGCTGGTACAAACATATGTGAAGTATAATATATAAATACCAGATACATGCTTTGCTTATCAGTTTTATTTTGTTCTTGATTGCATGCATCCAGTGATAGGCCTTGATTCCTTTTATCCATCAAAAGTGTGGTCAGCTTTGTCATTAGTTTCTCTTGTTGTAAGAGTGATGCATTGATATTGTGCCCATAATACTTTCAGATTGAACGCCTACCCATGGAAGTTTTGTCTGCTTGTGTATTTCATACTCCTAAGATATTTAGGGAAGTTCAAATTTTGCATAGATCATGGATATGCAATTTATTCCTCGTAAATTGGTTAGTAATATATTTATCCATTTCTCATGGTTGCAACTATTTGTGTAGATATATTTGGTGTGCAATCTAGCACTTTGTATCCTAGAAGAGTACTATAGCGCAAAATGTTCAAAATGATTTGTAATGGGTTATAAGTTGCATCATCCCATTGATGGTCATCAGTTGATATTATGATGTTAAGACAATATCCATTATTACTATTGGTCCTACAGGGATAAAATACTAGTAATCTGGGATGTGAGAAGTAATATGTTCTTGTATTCTCTCAAAACAATTGAGATGCTAACATGATGGTGTCTTTGTTTTGATGTGGGTGTTTTCTCATTGTTTGTGAATGTAATTTAAAATGAGATTTATCAGAGACTGCAGATTACATAAGCTGTATAGATGTCTTAGGATCCATGTGCTCATATCAAAATGTCAATTTTAATATATCATATGCATATGGCAGTTGTTCATACCATTCTGGTGCTTGCTGATAGGTTAGGCTTACTAATGCTATACCCATTGATGATCAGATGCTCTAGAATTCCAATCAGATTGTAGGGTTGGTGATATTAAGATGTTAAAAGAATAATTAAATCGTCTTAATGTGTATACATGCGTATACACCAACATCCTCCCTTGAAATTAACTTGGGGAATCATGAGGAATTGAAGACCATCCTACTCGTGAAATTTCAGCCCAAACCGAAAATTTTGATTTTTTGCACAAATTCCAAGCCACCCCAAGACTGCCACCTAGAGGCTGAAATGAGTCTCGATGCAGAAGACTAATATTTTCAGGATTCTGTAATATATCTACTCAAAAAATATTCAACACATTTTGATTTTTTTATTTTTTATTTTTGATTTTTTATTTTTTATTTTATTTTTTTTAGCATTTTTCTTTTTGCAATTCTTCTTGATACAATATAACTGTGGAAATTTACAAGAAAAGCATAAAAACAAACAAGGAAAAAACCAGACTTGTACCAGTAAGGAGCCAAATCAAAAGCCTTTGTGATTTAATTTGGAGCTTTCAGGAGGCCGATTTAAGCAAAATTGGAAACGTCCTCTTCTCGCTAGTGCGGCTACAACTCTATTACTATATTTTGATGATTTTGATAAACAACATATAATGACTTGGATTACTGATTAGCTTCTCACTATCATATATTTAATATGATGATTTTGAGGGTAGTGACTCAATGAAACAGTGCCAATTTATTTCAATCAATGCATTTTTTTACAATTCAAGGTGAAAAGTGAAATTATGCATTATTGCACTTCAGTTTATCTTATATCACATTATATTTCTTGTCATTTCTTACACTCTTTAACCAACAGATGCTACTTATGTCATCTTTGGATGCAGATTTCAGGTGGGGAATGGTTTGGACCAGCTAGGCTAATGCCTACAACGGCAACAACATGGCATGGTACCTTACTGACATTATGCGAGCGCTTATGAAGATTTAGATTAGATAGGGGCTGATCCGATCATGGGTTGGCCCACCCCATATATATATAGGCCCCGCTTATATATCTATCTAGGGGGTTGGCCCACCCAGAGAAGGGTTGGCCCACCAACAATAGAGTGTTGGTTGGTGGGTTGGCCCACCCCATAGATAGATACACCCCACCTATATATCTATTTGGGGGGGTTGGCCCACCTCCCTTATATATAGAACTAGGTTGGTGGGTTGGCCCACAACTCGATCACTACGCATTCTCAAACCTCTTGAACATCTACCCTCCTAACTTAGTCTTCTCACGAAGAGAGTTGATCAAATTAGTCGATTCTTTTGCATGATCTGCCTGTGTTGACTTAGGCTCCGCCAATTAATTTGTGTGGAGCTCTTCTTTTGTAGGTTGTTGAATTGATGGTATTTCCCACAAGAGGTGCCTCATTGTTGTGCCTAGTCCTTCAATCGGCTTTAACCCCTCAAATTCTAAGCTTCCCCATACATATGTCCCTTCCTTCTCTATCAACTCCATTATCACTTCAATCTTACCTCACAAAACTTGTCCTTCTATTGTTGCACACTTCATTCTTTCAATCTTGAGAGTGGACCTCAACTTGTCCAAATTTGTGTCGTTGGTAATGCTGCCCTAAGCAAAATAAGTTGCCATTCTTGTCAATGCCAGTTCGACTTGCTATGATGTAAATGTGCATAGGTCGCATTTGTTGTACCCTATTTTCACATCTTGGCCCATTCCTCCCTCGGGGTCTCTTGGTAAACTTATTCCCTCCAGCAAAATCTCGATGCCTATTATAACTTGTGATATTCGAAAAGTATCTACACATAATAGTTGTGGCATTTTCCTTGTGTGGCTCCTCCCATTAATACTCAAAAGAATTAGAACTAACATGCATAAGAGACGGTATTTTTGGGCTTTCCAAGGCCATTTTCTCTAGACCTTGACTATTTTCACCTTCTACTCTTGCCTCTTCTTCTCATAGCCCTTCCCCCTTAGTGTGTTCCTTGTCTTGAACCTTGTGAGTTTCCTCATGTGCTATCTCATGTGTTGTGTTTGGTTTTGCATGGGGAGTCTTCACCTCTCTAGGCTCCTCTTCCTCCATGTGCAGTCTTTGAGGACTTGGTTGAATTTCCACATTCAAGCCCCGCAAAACTTGCATCAAGCCTAGCACCTTTTGATTGTTCCTTATCTCCTACCAAGCTACCAACTTCTACCTCTTCTTTTTTGTGAGGTTCCCATGCCATGCGCCTCACTTTTACTCTTGTAAGTTATTGGCTTCCTCTCTATTGGCTTGAATAGTGACCCTCGCTCTTCCACCTCTTACTCGCCCACCTTTTTATATTCCCCAGGGCCCATGTTCACAGCTTTTTGCTTCATTTTTTGCCTTTGCTCCTCCTCTCACACAACTTCTTCCACACCCCTTTCACCGATGGTTTTTTCACAGGTGTCATTCTTTTTTACTCCCTTGCAGGCTTGAGCACACAAGTTGATCTGCAATTCTTACCCATGATTCTTATGAGTTGTGCAAGGTCTATCTCAACACTATCACCCTCGGATTCTTCATTCTCTGAGGCAATACCCTTTCCCATGACCTTGTACTTTTTGCGCAATTAGGTAATCTACGCAACAACCTCCGCTACATTCACATATGCACATGAAAGATCATTAATCATGTAGAAGGCGCTTTCCATATATCTCACTAAGACTCCGTAAGGTAGTCTTACCCAAGTAGTCATCTTGCCATACTTGTCCATTATACTTACCAATGTGTAATGCGCCATCACACAAAACTTTGCAAACTCATCATTAGCATGCAACATTTTGCCCAGAATCCTACTTTCATCTCCAAAGGTGATAATCAAATTATTATACCATTTCTTCATCTTCTTATTATAAGTGTCGATTGATTCTCACATTGGTGCCATTGATACCTAATCGCCGGTGACTCTTCATCTAGGTGAGTCGTGAACCAAAGCTTCTTGGGGATGGCTACCTCTTCTAGCAACATTAAGATAAGGATTATCCCCATCTGAATGTTCCGCCTCACTAGGTGTGCTTCTTCCACTATGTAGTTTGCTTCCTTTGCGATGTATTGCGTAAAGTTGTACTTCACCTTTTTAACTTTGACTAGGTGCATAATGTAAATCACCTTCTTTGACGCCAAGTTCCAACGTGTTGCCATGGTCAACTTCGGACAAAGCCCTATGTAAACTTGTCTTTTATGTCATCCAAGACGAAGGTATACCCACCTCTTCTCAAGTTGAGGTAGTCATTAACTTAATCAACTTCATCACTCCTCATCATGGTGCACATGTTCTCTCCCTCATTCTAGAGTCATGTTATTTTGTTGATGCGCGCAGGAAATATCCGTATTCTACATTCCCTTAGTACATTAGCCCTTCATGTGTGTGCGACAACAAATACTTCAATAGTTCTTTCAGCTTGCCAAAATATGGTAAATTGTAGAGCTGCAACACTCAAGTGTCCTCAAGGTGAGCTCTACCACTCGTTTCAATCCCCTTCTTCCTTGCTGCCTTCAACTCCTTTTTTTTAGCACATCCCATTAATCTACTTTTTTGTGATTGAAATCCTCAATAATGCACGATCCCAAACACAACACCAAATGCTTCTTGTTTGATATGCCCATTGGGTACCTCATTAATGGAGCCAAGAATGGCACTCGAACCTACTTCTCCTTGGGTTTCTTCACAGGTTTATTCATACGGGTTTCCCCCTGATCTTGGGATTCTTCACTTTCACTCAAATGATCAATGGATAATCAAGCCCTATCTCGGGTAATCAATGGAGAATCAATCCCTATCCCCTATCCCTATCTTTAATCTAGCCCTATATATATATATGAAGCCAAGAATGGCACTCGAACCTACTTCTCCTTGGGTTTCTTCACAGTTTTTTTCATAGGGGTCTCCACCTGATCTTGGGATTCTTCACTTTCACTAAGATGATCAATGGATAATCAAGCCCTATCTCACTCAAGCCCTATCTCGGGTAATCAATGGAGAATCAATCCCTATCCCCTATCTCTATCTCAAATCTAGCCCTATACACACACATATATATACATATGTACATAGATATATACACACACACACATATATATATGTATATATGTGTGTGTATATATATGTATATATCTGCTAAGAGAAGAGGTCGAGCGCCTCGCACCTATGCTAGGCTTTGCACTACCATCTTCCTACACAATGTATGTCTCCTCCATTTGCTTCCACTTCCCATCATAGCTTTTCCTGCCTTCCTTCTTTGACTTCCTACGACTGCACACTCCTCTATTCCTAGTATATGCCCACTTCAAATCGGCTAAAAACCTCTTCAACTCAACTAAAGCCTTCAATTTGACTACAACCCTATCCTCAATATCTTCCAATAGTTCCCCATCTTGCAACTATGATAACGTAGCTCACATTACCAGTCTTGTTCTCCTTTGAGTCTCCTTCGATGCCCTAGCTTCTTGCACTCTCCCCTGATTTTGCAAATGACCATTTGTAATGTTCCCCTTTCTTTTTATAACCTTAAGTGACTAACTTCACTCACCTACCCTCAACCACTTGTGTATGTCATCATGTTGTTGTAGTGACGTCCCTCTCCTAAGCTACTTTCATTATGGCACAACCTATGCCTTTTCCTTTTTGCCACATTTCTGGGCCATGTGAATCGCTTCTCCTGCGCAACATCTACCCCACATTCCTAATGTATCCAAATACTTCATCGATTATCCTCAATGCACGTCAACTACTTTCTTCCCCTTCTGCACACCTAGTTCATTCACTTTCCTTCTGTACACTTCTCTTTCACTTGCCTCGTTCGCGCATACACTCATAACATGTTCTCCTTACCATCTAGCAAATCTTCCCACTTCACAATTGTGCACTAAATCCTCGTGCAATCTTCTATTATGCAACTTTCGTTCTTAGATTCCATAACCAACACAACAAATAATTCTTGTACTTCAAATTGCTTATCACTGTTTTACACTCCTATTGACCATTTTTGGCCCTGCAGGCCAAAATCGGTCCCCTCCTTTCCCTGCTGTTCTGAGCCAGTTCAAATTTCGGGTTGCACAAGTCTTTCAGCAAAAGGATGAACCAATTCAAAGAATGCAAGGCTCTAACAAAAGCTCTTCGGACATTCTGTCCGAAGAAATTCACAAGGAAAGAGACCGAAAACATTCAAGACACTTTTCCTTAAGGATGGAAGAGGTGGTTCAACGTCGGGGTTCAACGGCACGATCTTTCCAAGAGCTTTTGAACTTTGAATGTTGAACTTAAACAATGTTGAACCAGTTCAATCAGTTGGTTCAATCAACCGGTTCAATCAGTTGGTTCAATCAGCCGGTTCAAGCAGTTGGTTCAACTAGTTGGTTCAATCAGTCAGTTCAAGTTGCTTGGTTCAAACGGTTTGGTTCAAGCGGTCAATTGAATGAATGCGACTCCTTGCAGGACACAGTGATGAACCATTGAACCGTTGAACCATTGAACTCCGAAAAAGGGTTCAGGTTCAGGTTCAATCGGAAGGTTCAAGAGTCTCTTACAAAGCTCCAAAGGGGAAGTGCCCTTGCGGATGGCACTCAGGCGACAAAAGGACCTTTGTAACTTTTCCGAAAAGCAATTTTGGAAACCAAACAGCCCTTGCGGAGGGCAGGTGATGAGCAAAATGGACCATTGCAAAAGTCCGAAGGGTAGCTTTGGACTTGATTTGCCCTTGCGGAGGGCAGGGAACATTTACGAAAGGATCAAAGAGAACGCTGAAAGGGTAAGGTTTTCTTCGGAAAAGAAAGACCAAGGCAAAAATGGAAGAAAAGCAAAGGCTGAATTTCTTCGGACAAAATGTCCGAAGGAATTCCTTCGGACATTTTGTCCGAAGAAATTCACAAAGTAAAGAACAAACAAGGAATTCTTTCGGAAAAATTTCCCGCGGCAAAATGAACGAAGCAAACTCTTTCGGACAAAAAGTCCGAAGGAATTCACCCGATGAAAAAGCCTGAGGGAATAAGCAGGAAAAGACAACGGAAAGGTTTGGATTTGTAGAACCAAAAAGCCCGAAGGACCCCGAAGGGCAAGTGCCCTTGCGGGGGACTCTCGGCGACCGCGAAATGAACCTTTCTCAAGGCCCGAAGGGACACCTTCCCTTCAGGAGGTTCCAAAGACAAAAGCCCGACCAAAGGAAAAGGCCAAAGGAACAAAAAGCCAAAGGGGAAAGCCAAAGGAATTCAAAGGGGTGACAAGCCCGCAGACGTCAAATTGGGCATCATGAACTAGCCGTTGGAATCCGGATGTCAGATGACATCCCCGAAGACGTCAAATTCACGACAATAAGATAGTCGCTGGCTTTCAAATGGCGACAGGTGCACGAACGTCAACTTTACGGCAATGAAATAGCCGTTGACCTTTAAATGCTTGAGCGCAAACCCGAAGGAATTCAAAGGCCTTAAGGCCAAAAGGAAGAGACCACCGAGAAGGGAGCCCAAAGAGCCAAAGGTTGATAGAAGATAGCCCCGAGGGCTCAGATTGCCGGAAAGAGCCAAGAGAGGAAAAGACAAAGCTGGGAAATTACAAAAGTCAAGAGTGAACTCAGTGATCCGCCAAGTGCAGAAACGGACAAAACAGTCCAAGTGGCAAAAGAAAGTGTCGGCACAAGGAGTTAATCCCGCAGTTGACACAGTCTCTGCCAAGTGGTCATCAAAGAGCACAAACAGTGAACGACGCGACCTATTTTTCTTCACTTTGCATTGATGAGCAGACAAACCGCGTGAATGTCTTGAAGGATCGGTCTTGTTTGCAAACAAACGGCGCGGCCCATGTATTCACACATGACGTTTAATATATTTTAAACACAAAAGACAAAACTGGAGCCGACACAACATTCTTTTTCAACGTTTTCCTCTTCCCAAATGCTCTCAACGCACATGGGCCACTTGTAAAAGGGCGCCATTTCTTCTTCTCTCTATGTATATATATTGTAAATTCTCATTTGAGAAGATATCTCTTGGCTTGTAAGGCGGAGCTCTGCCGGATTTTACCTTGAATCAAGACATAGCATTTTTACCTTCATTTGAGCTTACACTTTTGCATATGTCTATGGCTTTGTTTTGTGTTAAGTCATTTTTCTTTTATGCTTTCACAGAACAATTCTAGCATGTCTAGTGTATTGTGAAGTTTCTTCTTTTGCAAGTCTGCCAAAAGTGTCTACAGCAGAGTATAGGCGTATGTGAACAGGCTGCCATAGTGTGTCTTAGAACACCTCCGGTAGTTCTTCCTCCCTATATCTCCAGAGGACCCCTAGCTCACTGATGTAGAAGAGTTTCTCATATCAAATGAAGTGTATGCCAGCGTGTTCTTGGTGGAAAGTGTAGGCTCAAGCGAAGTAGATCAAACCATTTTTGGTGTATCACCTTTTAGTTTAGGTTTTGTTTTCAGCAATCTTTCTCTCTTTTCACCCCCCCCCATTGTTAGCAGTAGAAAATCTAGGACCACAGAGATACATCAAAGGGAGCTAGCCCTTATCTAGAGATTCTCCCCTCAATTTTGCCAGACCCATAGGCAAGAGAGGAGTCTCCATTGTGTCGCGTGGAAGACAGGAGCTCAGCGCTCTGTCAAGGGTGCAATCCACAGCGTCAACAATTCCTACATGCTACTACCACTCAGTGTATACACTTGGAGCCAAGTTCTCTTATTGATCAAAACAAATAGCAACTAATGAAAATAAACTACAAAAAGCAATAAATTAATTTGTACAACAGTTTCCACATGGTCAGTGCCTTATTAATGACTCTCATGTGCAATTACTCAAAGTAGGGCTTGAGCCTAAACATCCTTGTAGTAATTCACTGTTTAACTTGCACAAGTTGCATGTGTCAATCTCCAATATATTGTGAATCACATATGGTCCCATCCACATGATAAGGAGTTTTCCAGGGTGCTTAGCATATCAAGTATCATACAACAATATTTTGGCTCCTATGTACACAATGTCTTGTTTCTTGATGTGTTTGTTGTCCCACGCTTTTTGTCTACTCTTCTAAACACCTTGGATCCATCTAGCTAGTAACCGCTTCTCGTCTAGTTTCAGCAAATCCACCAGCCTTTCATTAATGGACTCACGGTCACCAAATCTTCCTGCATGTGCAATGCAAAGTGACAATATTACAAACTCAACAGGTAATATTGTCTCTTTACCATATATCAAATTGAATGGAGTATATTGATTCAACTATTTATATGCCATCATGTATGCCTACAACACGGCTAATACTCTATCATCCCAATCTTTACACCCTACATCACATATCTTTGTCAATGTAGTTCCTAAAATTTTGTTAAACACCTCCACCATACCATTTGCTTGCGAAAGGTAGGGTGTTGTCTTGTGGTGTACAATCATGAATTCTTTTAATAGTACACGACATGTTTCTGCAAGGAAATGGTTTCCTTTATCACTCGTCAAACTAGAGGACACCTGTGTTGCAGGGATACGCCCCCCAGCCCCACGCCTCCTGTTCGGAGACGCCTCCGGCACGGGGACGTCCCGGGTACTCCCGGAGGCGTCCCGGAGGCGCCCACCGGCTTGCCGGATACCCGGGACGTTTCCGGCGCGTACCCGAGGGATTCCGGCAGAAAAATGGCGAGTTGTTTTTAAAAAAAATCCAGAAAATCCTTAAAAAAAAAAACCCTAAAAACTAAGCAACCCTAAATGTAAATCCAGTCCGACCCCAACGTATAGAAATAAAATAAACATTTAAGTATAAGAAACTTTCTTATACTTTAAGTTATATTTTATTTATATACTTTCAGGGTGTTTGAGAGGGCTTTCGGACTACTAGGAGCTATAATGCAAATTCTAGGTTTTGGAGGATCCTGTCATATTTCAGAGTTAGTCAGATTCCAGGGTTTCAAACTTAGCCATATTTCAGGGTTTCAAGATTTCAAGGAGACATCATAGGAGGTATGAAGGCTGCATGAAGGGATGTATGCATGATAGAATAGTTTGAGAATATCTCTGGCAAAGTGCCACAAGCCGATCCCACCCCATTCCCTGTGCACCCCTTAAGGCATGCACTCGTGAGATTCAATGCACCGATGAGCCCTTGTGAGAGAAAGTGTCAGTAAATGATAAAGTTGAAAAATAATGGGAGTGGCATTCATGATTTTGTGGACAATCGAGATGATTTATTCTAGATTTGAATGTACATCTTGTCTTTGAAGTAATGAATGAATGAATATTATATATTTTTAAGTGTTTTATCATTTATAGACAAATATTTTCACACTATGTAGTTTCAAGTGTTTTACTAAAAAAATGAGTAATATATATATATATATACAGACGTACCCACAATGTATCCAAATCAAGGTTTTTGAAAAATGACGTACCCGCGTACCCGAGACGTCCCCGTATCCGTACCCGTACCCGTACCCAAACAACATAGGAGGACACCCATACCTTGTGATAATATTCTCCTAAAGAAACCTAGCTGCAATTGTTGCTGTATAGTCCTTTGTTGGAGTAGCCTCAGTGCAATGCGTAAGACAGTGGTAGTTATAATATACCATACACCACTTCATCGTGCAGGTGGATTAATTGGCCCAACAAAGTCTACCACCCACTTTTCAAATGGTTCGTGTGATAACTGGGATCAACGACATTTTGTCTTTTCAGTTAGGTTCTCCAGCGTTTTGGTAGACGTCACACTTATACGCATATTCTTTGGTATCTCGATACAAAGTTGGCCACCAAAGCCCCATAATAGCATCTTGTGAGCAATTGCCTCTCCCACATAGTTTCTCTCATCAATCCCTTCATGACATTCACGCACAACCTACGCACATTCAAACTCTAGTATGCATCTACACAAAGCTTCATCTCGACCCCAGTGATATAATTATCATCCTATCAGATGGTAAGGTGCAACTTTAAACTCATTTTTTTCCTTCTACTTCACAGTCCAATCATTTGGAGCTACTATTGATGTAAGAAAAAACATTATTTCCCTCAACTCCCCTAGAACTCTTTCTACCCAATTTAGTTGTACATTGGGCACATCATCTTCAATTGGATTCGTAGCCTCACCTATATGTATTTGTTATAAATGGCCATGCCCAGCATTCAATATTCCAAGCTTCACAACAACAGAAAACTGAAATTCTTGAAATAATACTATTCATTAGCATATCCTCTCATGCAACACAGGGTTGTTAACTAAGCAATTCAACACTTCATAGTCAATAAAAAACACAAAATGGGTAGCAAGAAGGTATTTCTTAAACTCCTCTTGCATATATACCATTGCCAATGCTTCTCACTCCATGGTGGTGCATTTCCTTTCTGCCTTGGGCAACTTTCTACTTGCAAAATAAATTTGATAGTCAACTTTCCCTTCACCAGGTTGTGCAAGTATTGCTCCAACGGTTATTCTAAAAGCATCCACATGTACATGGAACTATATGATTGACACACTCACAAGCTTTTCCTTTAGGAAATCTCAAAAGATATTTTTTACTTCTTTGTGCACACAAAAGGACCATCCTTTCGTAAAATCTCTTCCTACAGCCCAACGGTATGTGCATGGTTCATGATGAACTTGAAATAATAACCAGTGTGTCCCATAAAAGTGTGCAAGTCTCGTTGTGTACACAGTGCTTCAAGTTGTAAGATCTATCTTTGTTGGATCTACCAGCATACCTTCTTTACAAATAACATGTCCACGTAGTGTGCCAAATGGTATTGCAAACATATACTTCTTTAAGTTTAGAGAGATTTGGAGTTGCCAACACCTTTCAAACATCAAGCGCAAATTTTGATAACGATCCTTCACAAGTCCATACACCATCCAATCATAGTGGTAAACCTGGAGGAGATTGTGATTAAAGTCTTTGAATGCCTCTACAACTACATGCGAGAATATGGTTAACACATTCTTTAGTCCAAACGGCATCACATTATATGCAAATGATCCCCATTTTGTAGCAAACATGGTTTTTGCCTTGTCCTTGTCTACAATTTGAACTTGATGGTAGCCTGACAACCTATTAGCAAAGGTGTATTTCTCATAACCTGCTAATCCCTCCAACACTTCTTCAATAAAAGGAGTAGGGAAAGGATCTGTCACACATGCCTCATCCAATATGAGGTAACCCACACAAACACTTATCTGTCAATCCTTTTTAATATTGATTACCATAGGACTCACCCAATCCGATTCTTCCAACTGGTAAATCACTCTTGCGGCAAGCATCTAATCAATTTCATCTTTTACCTTCATGTGTAAATTGGGATTCATGCAGTAAGGCCTTTTCTTTACTAGTCACATGCCTTCGGACAACTTGACTGCAATCTTTCCCAATCATTTGTGTACATCTCTCTATAGGTTCTTGGAATAAAGTCCCTAAACTCCCGAATCACTCTATAATACGATCCAGTTCCACATAAGTTTAGTGGTCACCTTAAAAGCTATCTTAGTTTTAGAGTTGGTCCTAATATTTACCTCTTTCATACAGAGAGATTGACTACAGTACCTCCTCTCATTGCTCCACGTATTTCAACCTACCTATCTCCCTTTGTTGTTTCAAAGTTCAAATGGTCTATGTCATCCCCATGATCCTTGTCTTCCTCCACTATGCAAAGAGCTTTATCCCATTTATGTGCGTAGTCCAAAGCTCCAAGCCTAGGGAAGGATTTGAATGTTCTTCGAATAGATGACCACCTAAATAGTTATCTTGCTTACATATTACTCGGCCTCTATCTTCCATTTACGAATTGTTCTAAAATACTACTTCTTACATCATTTGCAATGAGATGTCTAAGTTAGATTTTGTGGAACACAAACCTAAAAGTCTGTGTGAAATATTATTTCATAACTTCCCACTTTGTTGTCTCCTTCAATGTCTCATTAATAATATACCATGTGCGGGCCCATGTTCCAAGAGTACAACACATGTACCCAGAGCCAAATAGGAAGAACAAATTTGCTTACCATCCAAACCTATTCACATGCCTTCAAGAATTCCAATTAATCTGTATCCCCTTCATAGATTAGCAAACTTTTCTTCACATTACTCCTTTCGAACCTTGTGCATAGAGTCTCCTTCCTTCAATTAAGACTAGTTGGACAAGCTTCCAAATCTTGGACATATGCCTTTACACAAGTCAATCCATCATACCTTAAAAGCTTTTCTAGCTGTCACTTACTTAACTAGAATCATAGTATTGAGACTCTGCAAGTTTATGAAAAACTTTCAAAGTCCCAAGCTAAGTAGGGTCCCACGGATTTTAGTGCCTACACTTGGCTAACTCAAAACTTCTATCTTACATAATGTTAAAATTATTATTACATTATAAATGTATCACTTTAGAAAAAATGTTATTATCTTACCCATCAATACATTCGGTTCTTTTAAACTATTAATCATTTTCGTTGTTTTAAAATTTATTTTAAAAAAATTATGGATATTTTGGTTAAATTAATTTGATATTTTAAATTTATTATAATAATAACATTTTTTATTAATCGTTTACATATTATTGAAATTATTTTTCTATAAAATGTATAAGAATTTTTTTATTTTAAAATTTATGATTTTTCGTTTTATCAAGTCTTGCCGAATTTTCACTGATTTTTTTTACCGAGCACGAGTCTAAGCCTAAATTATACTTGGTGAATCTCATCCAAGTCTGAGTGTCAGTACTATAATTGGACTACCCTATTTGGCCACATATGTAATGCATGAGACCCATTTCTTGGTCACAACCTGTATGGACCCTATCCCTATCTTTAGCACACCACATCGTATCATCCCACTACAAACATAATTCATGTGTCATGTTTTCACCCTTGTGCACTTTTGACATGGGACTTCATATGCCTCTTGAGTCCATCATTCACATGCATGGCTAGTAGTGGCAGGTATCAACACCCTACTTTTCCAGCTCATAACACCATCATATAGTGGATTAAAGTACTCCTTACCCCATGCTATAATGTTATATATGTTGGTTATATCTTCATCCACATCTACACTATTTACATATGCACATCCATGTTCATATTCCAAGGGAACGACAACTCTTTGTTCCTTGTTTCCAAAATACATATACGTTGTTTTAAGCGCAAATATGTAGACACCTAATTTTGGTAAAAGACCCTTTTCCATGTTTTGTCATACTTGTCACACTTGTGAATAATTGCTTGTTTCTAGGACTCCTACCCCACAATGCCCCTAATTTGGTCCTTATGCCTTCTGAATGCATCAAATACTTCTCCAAATCTATCAGTTCTCAGTCCGAGCCTACTAGCACACATCTTTGTGATGCTACTTGAACCACATGCTATAATTTTGCCTAGAATAGGATTGTCGGTCCCACCAATCTTGTCCTTCATCATTTTATGGGTCCCTTTGCCTTTAGCCATACTCCATGTGCCTTGATTGTCACTTCTTACTATTGCCCGAGTCGGCCTAAGTCCAAATTACATCTTAGAGCATCCTATTTATAATAATTCATATCAAGCCATTTGACATGTATGCAAGAGAGGGAGAGAGGAATGCAGTATTCATTATTCTGATCCATAATTCAAGTTGGTGCCAACCCTTGTTATATCTATTGCTACACTTGCGATAAAGGTTCAAAATCCTTGCTCAAGATTCCATTCACACAACATAAAACTACGTTGAGGCATGATTCCAACGTGCGGGATACGTAGCTGCAACTCCAACAGTGGTTGCCTAACCCATAGCTTTGTTTTGTCGTATGTTGATCGCAACCTAGGTCAATAAGAAGGAAAACGACATCTAGTGGCACACTGGCACAGAAGAATTCAAAATCTGAAACTTAGCACAAGACAACTACGACATAGTAGGACACGATCGTCAATCAAAACAAGGGACCAACGATCCTGCACATGCGATAAGCGACATGGGGGCCAATCCCATCCCTGTACAGTCAAAAGCTCAAATTAAAAACACAGTCAAATACAAACGTGCATAGTCCAAATCCAAGTTCAAAATTCCATAAATCATCAAGGTGTGACCAAAAAGTATATTTGAGACTACGATATCTCCATCTATTATAAAAGCTCCTAGAGCTCCAATTCCTACAATTGCACCTCCGAGACATACAACACCTATTCACCCACATATCACAATTGATTTGCAACCTAGAGCAGTTATTTTACCATGCTATATTCCTGCGCAGTCTGCAGGGGCTCCTCAAGCCCATTATACGCATATTCCTCTTGCGGACAATGATAGTTATTTCACATCTTGCAATTATTTTTCAAATACATCTAGTGACATATCAGACTCCTATAGTCATGGATTTGATGATATAGACCAAATTATTGGTTAGCCCTTCTACCTTACATGTCGAGCTTCATTGATACATCTTTATTGTAATATGACCTTTTTATTATAAATAGTTTCATTCGTCTATATATCATGCATTTCATGTGCTTTCCTCCCTAGAGTTTGATTGACATTTTACTATATTCTAGTGCCAATGCCTTGACACTTGCCTCCCCTTGCATTGACATTCGTCTAGCCACTTGGTCAATGTTGATTGCTATGTTGCTTTGGCCTAGACCATTTAATTGTTTATCCTATTCTAAGCACTTGTATTGACTTCTTAATGATGACAGTGTATATGTCAAAACCTATGTTGCACTAAAACGTCCCTCTCAATTTCTAGCCTGGAAACATTACCAGTACGGAAATGCTCCGAAAGTGTATAGAAAACGTCCAAAAACATTTGGGACATTTCCATCACGTGCTCGGGCATTTCCCGACATTTCTATGGGCCCAAAAAAAATATGTCAAAGAAAAAAAAATTAAAGGTAAAGCAATAAAAAACAAACCCTAAGCTTCTACCTAAAACCTATAAAAAGATTCAAAGCAAAGTTCAAACACACACTCATCTTTGTTGTTGTAAACAAGGGCAAAATAGAGTTTGGAGGCAGCCATTGTTGTTTTTAACAGGTTTTTCTCATTTCTTTCTCATTTCATTCTATTTTTTAATTTATTATTTTATGAGGAAAAAAATTACATTTCTCTATCATCTATGTATGATTATAAACTCAATTATTTAAATGTTTTTAAAATTTATTATTTCATTCTATTCTTCTTGTTTTTTTATGGTTTTTAATTTTTTAATTAATGTAATAGTATTTTTTAAACATCTTAGGGTTTAGTTTTTTAAATCTAAGTCTAACTTCTACATATGCTCTTCTCTTGCGTGTAATGCAATATGGGGAAACAGAAATAGGGTTACCCGTTAGATATTTAAATTTTTTACGTAAAGTTTTAAAAATATATGCATATATGTGTATATATATGTATGTATATTTTTTTTTGTTTTTAAACATCTTAACTCTATGTATGCTCTCACTTCGCACTGTTTAGGTGATCTTGGTGATCAAAAATATACATTGTTCCATGAGGACGCGTCCCCCCCCCCCAAAAACCTCGCATTTCGAGGACAGGGACATCTCGGGGATGCGGGGATGCCAGGGGACGTCCCCCAGCCGTCTCGCCACCTCCGCCAAGTTTCGTCATCATCCCGAGGACATCTCCCTCTGAGAGGGGACGTCCCCGAGACGTCCCCTTTTTGGAGGGATGTCCCCTGGACGTCTAGGGGATCCTGAGAAGTCCCCTAGACGTCCAAGGGACTTTTGGATGTCCCCTAGCTCCCTCTGAGAGGGGACGTCCCCGAGACTCTTGGACGTCCCCTAGATGTCCAGGGGATGCCAAGAAGTCCCCTAGACATCCAAGGGACTTCTGGGCGTCCCCTGGACGTCTAGGGGACATCCAAAATTCTTGGGGACGTCCAGACCCCTGCGCACACCAAAGTCATAATGTGTTTTTTTTTGTTTTTTTTTTTTTTTTTAATTGGATTTTTATGCTTTCTACCCTAACCCTAATTGCTAGTGGGACCCACTCCCACCCCCCAAGGCCTCCCAAAAGCTTATAAAAAGCCTTCTCCCTCTCATTCCAAATCACACTAAAACTTCATTGAGTGAAGTAGAGAGCTGAAAGTAGAGGCAACAAGCTAAGAGGGAGAAGTTTGTAAGAGAGAGACAGCGAAGAAGAGGATAGAGAAGCCATTGCCAAGAAGATTCAAGCTTCTTCAATTTCATCATTTCACCCACAAAGTAGGCCCTATGATGAGGAGCCAGCACAGATTGATGATGATGCTACACAGACAAGACTAGTTGGTATTAGCTTGGAGGAGCTTGAGCGTATGGAGTCCAGCAATTCTAGTGATGAGGAGTTCCACATTGGGGATGATTAGCCATTGACTCATTGAGTCATTTGTATTTACTATTTACTTCTAGTATTTCACTATTTTAGTATTTTGTTTTTGAACATTGTTGATACTTGATTGTAATCATGAATCATCATTATGAAATTTTGAAAATTCAATGTTCAATCATCAATGTTTATTGTTTAATGTTCAATGTTAAATTGTTAATGTTCATTGTTCAATGGATCAAATTTGAAACTTAAATGATTAAATCACAATGTTAAATTGTTGATGTTCAATGCAATATACTTAATCCTTATACATCTTTTTATAATTAATTTTTCAAGTACTATATGTATTTCAGCACCGCTACCCTGCCATCGTCCCCCCGTCGTCCCCAAACTTAGGCCCCTTGTCCCCTCATCCCAGAAACCCGTCCCCGCGTCCCCCCATCCCAAAACGTCATGAAACTATGAAAACATATTAGGATAATAGGGTTTAATTTTCTTTGTGTAAATTTCATTCTAACTTTTGCGTATGCTCTTCTCTTGCACGTAACACGATCTAGAAAAATAAAAATAGGGTTGGAAATTTAAGAGTTTTGTATAAAGCTTTAAAAATTTGTTCTTTCAAGCTTTGTTGTTTTTTAAATATCTTAACTTTGTGTATACTCTCAGCTTGCACTGTTTAGGTGATCTTGGTGATCAAAAGCAAATTAGAATATCCATGGTATCAAAATCAGCTTCAGGGGAAGGGCACGATGAAGCAAACTGGGACGAAAGCCAATGTGAAAAAAATTTAGTTCTCGTGAAATATGATTTCGCTTCTCCTCTTTAGGGACATGTGAGAGTGATGGAGAACATTATTAGTGGTGGCTCTCATATTTGGATATGCAATGATTGTCATGTGACATATAAGTCCTCATATACTCAAGTCAAAAGACACTTAACCAGGGTTGAAGGACCGTGGATCAGAAAGTGTGACAAAATTCTAAAGGCGAAAATGGTGGAGTACATGAAAGAGCAAGAGCACGCTCATTTAGAAGTTGCTTCAAGAGGTCAGTTCAGAACAATTCATTTGCAAAGAAGGCCTTCCGGAAGACCACCAACACCTTCATCTACAAATCATCATTTCATTCAAACTCGGGATCAACCACTTAAAACACCCTTTCTCATGTCCCTAGGGCTTTTGATAGGGACATCATGGAAGACCCTTAGTCTCAACTTATTCCCGGGGGCTAAGGGACAAGCATGAAGGGAAAAGAGTATTGAGTGTTTTGATTGAATATTTGTAAATGGGTATCTTTTTAAAAGTTACTTTATGTTCCTTATTTCACATAAAGAGGTGACCTTTAAGGGTCAACAAGGCTTAAGTGATTTTAAGAAAAGATCATAAGAAAAGGCCTTTTAAATTATTTCCTTCCTATTTTGGACACCACACTTAAAGGGCTATAAAGGTAAAAGAAGAATCATTTGGAGAGGTTATGTTATATTTTGATAGTGAATCTTGGTCTATTAGTACAAAAATGCTAAGCCATTTGCTTTGAAGACAAAGCCCTTCAAGCAAAGGAATTAGGAGACGAAAACCTTCTTTCTTCATTGAAATAGCTTCATTCAAGAGTTACCATTGGAATTATCTATTCTTACAAGCATGTTTTAAACACCATTTTGCTATTTTCAGGTTGGACGACTTGCTTTTGGGAAGTGGCAACTTGGTGGGAGAATTCTCATGTTTTTGGGGTTTTTGTGCCCTAAGGACAATTCTGAAATTTATCCTATTTTTTGGCATAGTGCTGACTTGCTTTGCAAGAGGTTTTGACCTCATGTGAAGGTCAATTTGTCTTGGATTAAATTCTGTAAATTTCCTATAATATTCCAGCTTAGACGATTGGTTTTTTGGGCTTTTTTAATCACAAATGCATTCATAAAATTCTCTAAAAAATCTACCTTTCATTGCAATAATATTTGTACAATTTACTAAGGGTTTCATGAGATTTGTTGCATGATAAATCATCTATAATTTTCAGTTTAATATTGCAGCCAAGGGCGCCTAAGGTTTTGAAGAATAATTCTACTTTTGAAGAGCCATATCTTCTTGTTTGGATCAGCTAATGATTGCTTAGGATTTGATATAATTTTGAGCTAATTTTAAGCTACATTTGGAGGTGTTTTGGCAGCTACAGTTTGCTACTATAAAAATCAGAATTTTCCATATTGAAATAGGGTTTTCAAATAATTATAACTTTCAGCAAATCATCATATTTTGGGACATTTCAGTGGTATCAAAGCCAATTTCTTGGTTAGCTATGGGGTGTGAGTGACTTTGATGGATTGGCAACCTAGGTTTTTGCCAAAAGAGGAATACAAAGATCCCATTCAAAAGGTAGGGATGAAGAACAAGACAATGGATGAAGCCATGGATAAATTATTGCAAGCTATGGAGAATTATCAGAGGGAACTAAAGGCACTAAGTCCCAAGGATGTGGCAAAGTTTATATAGTTAAGCCCTAGACCTCAAAGGTCTCTTTTGAAAGAAGAGAAGATTGAACTACATGTGAATGATAAGCTTCAAAAGTCAAAAAAAGTTGGAGCAACCTAGTGAAGGTCTCCAACAAGCTATGGAACAATCAATGGGGTTGCAAAGGGTAGTCCCTAAAAAGGGAGTAACAGAAAAATCAAAACTTCCCAAGCTGAAACCAAAAGAACAAGATAAAGATCTTTTATTTGTAGATGTCCATTTATCTTCTAATGATTGTATGCATAATAGTGAAGTCACAAAAAATGAAAACAAGAAGCTTGACCCAAAGAAGGATGAAATTGAAGAAAAAAGGGTATCACTTGTTGTATACCGAGGGTTCAAATTTGAAGAACTTGCACCAACCTTCAAATATCCATTGATTGATTTTCAGAACAGCCCTACAAAGAGTCATGTGATCAAAAAAAATATTGGAAATCTTGAAGATATAAGGCATGAGGACTCCTTGATTCAAGTCCACAATTATTGGCACCAAGAAGTATGGCATCCCAATAATTTTTTGAGTTTTGCAAAAGTTCTCAATTCTGAGTTTAAATTCTTTATGATGATTCCATAGGAACAAAGAAAAAATCAGAATTGTTTGGGGTATGGAGGAATATAGGCATGCACAGGTTGACATTAGAAGGTTGGCATACAAAAAGAAGATTTTTATTTGAAAACCATGGTATTCACAAGGTTGGGGGTGTGGAAGACATCTCAACCCATATCTATTCAGCAAAGAAAGATGAGCATTATGATGGCAGCCAAAGGTATGCAAACAGTTCAGATTTATAGCTTTCACTTATGTCATCATTGTATTTTATCATTTTGGACAGCATGTGCATGTTTGGTATTTGGAGATGACTATCCTTTAGTCAAGTTCCAAGGTTTGCTAAATGGGACCGCAACATTCTCCTTTCACATTGGTTTTGGTTCAGCTGATAAGCGTACTCATGAAAGAAGAAATGTGAGTTATAGGGATAAAGAGGTTGTGTTGGCAAAGGGAGACGAGCATGTTAATCACAAGCTAAGGTATGGAGGTCTTCTAGATTTGTTTTTATCACTAGATTATGGTTATCATGGGCAACATGCCAAGATAGATGTTAAAGGCCTTAATTTCAATATGGTTGATAAGTTATTCATCCTATACATCCAAAGAAAATTCATAAGGGATCATATATGGAGTGTAATGAATCTTAACAATTTTGTGAAGGGCCAATACACACAATTCATGAGTCACTCATTGAAACCAAATTGTAAGCTAGCTGCCATGCAAGTAATTGCAATCATTAAGGTGAGAAATTTTCAATTTGAAGCTATTTTTAAGGGATTTTCAATCACATGGTGTGAAGAGAAGTTCAAGGGGAATGTATTACTTCAAAAGACCACCTATATTGCAAGTGGGAAGGCTGTTGCCATCATCATTTTTGGGCAGCCCAACAACTTGTATGCAATCCTACAAGTAAATTCAGTCATACATTGGGATAATCTTTCAATGTTTGGTGTTGTTGGAGCATCTTTAGCCACTGTATGGTTGGTTCCAACCACCATTATCATAATTTTGCATGAGATAATGCATTGCTACAGCCATGATATGATGATACTCTCTATTTCACATGTTGCAATACTAGTGTTTCCCTTAAATAGCTGTAATTTGGGATGTTTGGTGATGTTTCCTTGGTTTAAAATGTTGCTTGAAGGAAATCCAATAGAGACAGCAAGACAAATAGTTTTTTCTGAGTTGGAACAGCCAACTCTCATGAAGAAAATGAGTCACATACATGGCATGTTGGGTGGAAAAAAAGTGGGAAGAGGTTGCCCATACAAAAAAATCAATGATGGGGGCATGAAAAGAATTTTCAAATTCTTCTTTGCATGAGCTGGTTTCTAACGTATGCTAAAATGTGATTTCTAAGGCATGCTAGAGTGAACAAAGTTTTGTTGATGTGAGTCAATGCTAGTTTGTTACCAAGGTATGAAAAGAATTATTTAATCCTTTTTTCTCTAAGCCCTACAAATTTTGAAAATATACGCTTAAAATTGGTGTTGTGGAGGAGCAAAATTACACATATGAAGAGAATAAGGAATTCTGAAAATTGCATGGGGAAAGATTTGCAAATGCACTCAGAAAATTCTGAGTTTTTGATGTCATTTCAGCCTAGCATACAAAGTGTCAACGCAGCGTGTTAAATACACCCCAAGGATTAAAACCAAGAGGATGCTTGGTGTTGGTAGTAATGAAGGGGTGGATGAGCAACTTCACTGAACATATGCCCATGGAACAAGGTAAAAAAGAGCAATGAACAGTACCCTATAAAGTCTGAATTTGCAAGAAAGTGTAGGTTTTTCTTTGGTGACAAAGGTCCAATTGATGCATCACTCCTCAAAGGTATGAAACTTCCATGTTTGTGAGACTCAACATGTGCTTTCAAGAGCATCAAAGTATATATAAAGGGCAGCTCATTAACAATTTCCAGTTCTGATTTTTTTTGTTTGCTTATGTCCATAGTGTTTCTTTTGTGGCATAGACATGCAAAAGTTGTTGGAAACCGAATTGGTGATGGTTGGGTTGGCTCCAATGAAAATTTGCAGGGTTGTTGAAAGTCAAACCAGCCCCCATAATAAATGGTTCAAATTTATAAAAAAGTTGGTTCGCTCCAAGGCAAGAAGAAAGTGAATTTAGGGGCCATGGGTGGAGTTACCACATACACATATGAGTTTCCAGCCCTTGGGAGATTCTAATTTGAGAATTTGAAGGGTAGAATCAAGAATATATTCAGCTGATATGAGTTGCATAAGATAGAATACACTTGGGGCAGCGAGGTATTAAAAAGATAAATCAATTTTTTGGTGAATAAGGAGAATGTTAGGGGCTGCACCATGCCTAGCAATGAGGAGTTTGCAGCCATACTCCATAAAGAAAGCATTGCCAAAAATACAAAGGTGAAAGGGAAGATAATTTTTTGGACTAACGTGTTTGCTTCATGTGCAAGTGTTGATACAAGGGCAATCAAGGCCCCAATACTTACTGGAATACAATTTTCTAGCCTCCTTTGTGATGCCAACTTTGAAGATTTTCTTGATTTCAGCATCTTATGAGCATTTTCGGAATATTTACGCTTAAGAATAAGAAGTAAAAAGATGAGGTGCTGTGGTTTTTTCACTTTTAGCTTGCTTAATCAACAAAGGAACTTCATCTACAACTATAGAATGCTTCATCAAAAAGGGTCTTTCCATTGGAAAGGGCCTAGACTCAAGTTTTGCAAAAAACTCATGGTGGAGATACCCCTTTGGTTACTTCTATTGCTTGAGGACAAACAATTTTGGACAGAGAGGATTGTCACGTCCCTCTTTTGATAGAGACATCATGGAAGACCCTTAGCCTTGACTTATTCTCGGTAGTTAAGGGACAAGCATGAAGGGAAAAGAGTATTGAGTGTTTTGATTGAATATCTGTATATGAGTACCGTTTTAAAAGTTACTTTATGTTTCTTATTTCACTTAAAGAGGGGACCTTTAAGGGTCACGAAGGCTTAAGTGATTTTAAGAAAAGATCATAAGAAAAGGCCTTTTAAATTATTAAAGTTACCCTCCCTTCCTCTTTTGGGTGCCACACTTGGAAGGCTATAAAGGTAAAGAGGAATCATTTGGAGAGGTTATGTTATATTTTGATATTGAATCTTGGTATATTAGCACGAAAACGCTAAGCCATTTGTTTTGAAGACGAAACCCTTCAAGCAAATCAATTAGGGGACGAAAACCCTCTTTCTTCATTGAGGTAGCTTCATTCAAAATTTACCATTGGAGTTATTTATTCCTACAAGGGTGTTTTAAACACCATTTTGCTATTTTCAAGTTGGGCAACTTGCTTTTGGGGAGTGACGACTTGGTTGGTGGGAGAATTCTCATGTTTTTTGGAGGTTTTGTGCCCTAAGGACAATTATGGAATTTATCTTATTTTTTTGCATAGTGACGATTTGCTTTGGGAGAGGTTTTGACCTCATGTGAAGGTCAATTTGTCTTGGATTAAATTCTGTAAATTTCTTATAATATTCCACCTTGGGCAATTGAATTTTTGGGCTTTTTTAGCTACAAATACATTAAGAAAATTCTCTTAAAATTTCGCCTTTCATTGCAATATTATTTGTGCAATTTACTGAGGGTTTCATGAGATTTGTTGCATGATAAATCATTTATAATTTTCCGTTTAATATTGCAGCCGAGGGCACCTAGGTTTTTGAAGAATAATTCTACTTTTGAAGGGCCATATCTTCTTGATTGGATCAGCTAATGATTGCTTAGGGTTTGATATAATTTTGAGTTAATTTTAATCTATATTTGAAAGTGTTTTGGCAGCTAGGGTTTGCTGATACAAAAATCTGAATTTTTCATTTTGAAGTAGGGTTTTTAAATAATTCTAATTTTCAGCAAATTGTCTTATTTTGGGACATTTCACTTTGGATGAAGAGATCAAGACCACCTCACAAAAAAACCAAAAAGAGCATTGGAAAAAGCATTCAATGTTGAGAAGAGGCACATTGATGATGAGTTGATTGCTCGATGCATTTATGCATATAGGCTGCCTTCAACGTTTTGAGGTCACCTTATTGGAAACAAATGTTGAAAGCCATAAATAAAGTTTCACAATGGTACAAAGGCCTTAATTATAAGAAAGCTTGAACCACACTCTTGGCAAAGGAAGTAGAACATATTCAAACTTCTTTGCAGCCAGTTAGAGATTCATGAAAGGATTTAGAGGTGTCTATTATTTCAGATGGATGAAAAGATGCTCAAAATAGGCCCTTTATAAATATTGTTGCAGTATGCCCTAAAGGGGCAACGTTCCTAAAGGTTGTTGATTGTGAAAGCCAAGTGAAAAATGCTCAGTTTATTGCCGACATTTTGATAGAGAATATTGAATCAGTGGGCCCACAACATGTTTTCCAAGTCATGATGGACAACACGAAAATTGTTAAGTAGCTGAATTAATTGTTGCGGGGAGATACGAACACATATTTTGGATGTCTTGTGCAATCCATTCCTCCAAATTTGATGCTACAAAAAATTGGCAAAATCTCGTGGATAGATAAAATTTATGCAAAGGCAAATGACATTTAGATATTATTCACAAATCATCACGTCCTAGGCCATCTTTAGGAGATTCTCGACGTTGGAGGTGTTGAAGGTAAAAAAACAAATTCTTAGTTTCTAAGTTCTAACTTTATATAATTAAAATTTTGAATAACTGTAAAAATTTTAATTTTTTTTTATAAATTGTTGAGACTAGATTTGCCTCTCACAGGGTCATCTTGAGACAACTTGTGAAAGTAAGAAGCATTAAATAGTAGGATGATTAACAATGTTTGGACCATGTGGAGGCAAACAAACTCTAAAACAGCGTTTGACATAAAATCATTGATCCTTAATGATGATTGGTGGGCCAAGGTTGAGTACTTGCTTAGTTTTACAAAGCCTATTCTATCTATGATCTGATATGTAGAAACAGAAATTTATAATAGAATTGACTCCATGCTCGAAAGTATGAGAGAGATCATACCAAAAAAAAAAAACAAGATCCTGAAAAATACTTTTATAATGAAGTTAAGAGTGTGGTCATGAAAAGATGGAATAAAATGATCACCCCATTGCATCTCTTTGTTTATGCTCTCAATCCAAAGTATTATAGCAATGAAATACTTCGGCTACCTAATGCAACCACCATACAATGACTCAAAACTTGAAAATGGAACTAGGGAAACATTCAAAAGACTTTTTCCTGGTCCATCTATAGCTAGTGCGGTCCGCAATGACATGGAAATGTTTGTAGCTTCAAAAGGTGGCATGGGAGAAATTGAGGCTTTTTTTTACAAGTGTAGCATGAGTCCAATCAAGTGGTGATATGTACATAGCCATGATACCAAGTCCCTACGACCTATTTCCATCAAAATTCTCTCACAGATACAAAATTAAATCAAAAAAATTATTAAGTTATTAACATATATTTTTGTACATTGTTAATAATTTGAAATTTCTAACAACCACCTTTTTTTGTAAAAGGTAGCTAGTAATTCTTAAGTAGAGCAGAATTGGAGTACATAAGTCTTTATCCACTCAGCTCAACAAAACAAGTTGGCATCTAAAAACGCTGAGGATTTGGTATTTGTGCACTCCAATTTGCACCTCTAGTCACAAAAATCTAAGGACTATATCCAAGGGCCTAACAAACTTCGGGATATGCATTCAGAGACTAGAGACATAGATGCTTCCACAACTACTCTTCCCCAACTTTTACTACTTGGTGTCGATGATGACAATCACGAGAGTTCTACACAAGGGGTGGAAAGTGGAGCTAGTGGGATGGCATTCATGATTTTGAGGACAATCTAGATGATTTATTCTAGATTTGAATGTACATTTTGTATTTGTCTCTTTGAAGTAATGATTGAATGAATACCATATATTTTTAAGTATTTTGCTAAGTACTTTTATCTTTTCTAACCTAAAAATAAATATTATACATACATATATATGTATATATATAGTGTTTCCATGACGTTTCCAAATCAGGGGTTTTCAAAATCCGTGTTTCCATGTTTCATTTCCATTTTTTTATTATGTTTTCATTTCCAAACAATGTAGATCAAAACCTCTTGTCATAGCCTACATTGAGCTGAGGGAAGTTGTTGGTGGCCTAAAGTCATCCTCTTATTCTTCCTCTTGTTTGTGCCCTTTGGGTTCTATTTTTCGATTGTGGGAGCCTTGTTCCCTTCTTCTAATTTATGCCCTTGTGCCTTCATCTATCTTCTTCTAGAAAATTGCAAAAAGTCAAACATTAAAAAAAAAACTCAAATATATTGTTTTATCATTGGTTACATATCGACCTATGCTAGAGGTTTTCACATTTATACACACATACTTCTCATGGTATTTCTTTGAGTGGGTGTTATGCAAATATATAGCTTACATATGATACTGGATCATTCAAATGTGATGTGGCTACATGGTCAACACCCTTGGGGGCATGATCACATTGGTGACATGCTTACAAAAGGGGCATCTTCATAAAATAAATTATCATGGCAGTAAAGAATAGGCTTCAATCTTCTCTACCGAGAAAAAGGATCAAGTAGTGAGATCAAAAATGTCATAAAATAACTATTTTAGGCAATTTACTCCAAAAGAACCCTATTATTTATCATAGTGATATTTTTCCTTGTTGTCCATTTATCATATTGAGTTGCTTTACATGGATCATACACATCTTGCTAGTACCTAGATCGTGTGTGCTATATGGATAATTACATGGATTGGTTACATTGTGATTGGTTACAATGTGGATAGTGTGTGAGTCCTTGCTTGTGTGTGCATGTGTACACTTGTGTATGTTTGTATGTCCTTGTCTTTAGAGGATCCTCTTGTTATGTTGTCATATCTTATGAGTCTCGTCCTTGCATGTTATCTCACTAACTTATTTAGATTCACTAACTTATGTTGTACCAACCTAGGTGTCATTGATTGTTATTTCCTATGCTTGTTGCCATGATGTTTATTGTGCATGTTATTATACTATGTTTGATGCCATGATCTATACCATATACATATAGTGTGGTATACTTGTTTGGTGCCTACATTCACATGGTACTTACCATGCATCTATGGGGGCATGTTACTTGTGTGTGTTTCTCATTGCTATATCTAGCCCTACTAGGGGCATATTTGCTACAATGGGGCATGATGGTTGTCCCTATCTTACCTTGCCATATAGGGCATGGTACCCTTGCATTGAACCTTACATATGTTATTGTTCCTACATCATAAGACATTTCTATACAACACTTATGCTACTTAGAGTTACATATTAGGCATTGAATTTTAAATGATGTTCTCTATCTTATGCGATACGATGCTTAGGGCATGACTATTGCCTATCTAGCTTACTATGGAGCTTTGCATACAATAATTACGTGTTTTATGCAAATTTCAAATGGTATCGGTTATATTCAATCTTATTACATATGTTGCTTGTAACTCTATTCTTTTGAGATGAGTGACTGTAAGCACAATTTATTCAATCCCTCACCTCAAAAGAGGGCCATATATTTGAGTATTTTCATAGTACTTTCAAGTGAAAGTCACGCATAAGCATTTTTCAAACATTATTGAGTAAAGGTTATCTGAAGTTAAAACATTATCTACTTCCTTGATCAAGAAGTAGGAGGGTTCACAAATTCCCAGATAAGTGATGGCTATGCCTAGCATTTGTCATGAAACTTTGTAATTGGAATAGGAGCATTGTTTTCACTTTACAACAACATTTGATTTGATACAAAGAATGTGTATGCATTCCTATGCTCTTTTCAATTTCAAATTCAAATTCATCAAATTCGAAATTTGAAATTCAAATTTCTTATTGCAACATTGACTACTTGTAGCTATTGGAAATTGTTTTCAAGTGTGTCAACAAATTCAGTGTGCATGGAACCTATCCTAAACAGCGTTTGGTCCCTCGACCCTTTCCTATATAGGTGAAGGTGCATACTTATATTTATCTCTATATACTCTAACATATGTATGCATTCACTCACATATCCACATCAAAGTAAGGGCATTATGTAGACACCTAATTTTGGTACAAAGACCTTTTCCATAGTGTTTTTTCTATTTTTTGTCATACTTGCCACACTAGTGTATAATTTTTTGTTTCTAGGACTTCTACTACCCCACAATACCACTCATTTGATCCTTAGGCCTTCCAAATGCATCTAATACTTCTCTAAATCTATCGATTCTAAGCTTGAGCCTAATTGCACACATCCCTATGCTACTACTCAAACCGCATGCAGTAATTTTATCTCGGCAAGATCAGCAGGCACACCGATCTTGTCGTTCATCATTTTATGGGTCCATTTGCCTTTAGTCGTGCTCCATGTGCCTTGATTGTCGCTTCTTACTATTGCTTGAGTCTACCTAAGTGAGAATTATGTCTTCGAGCATCCTATTTATACCAAGTCATCTCACGCCATTTGACATGCGTGCAATAGAGAGAGAAATATAAGAGAGGAATTTGGTATTCTTTATTCTTCTCCATGTTTCAAGTTATTGCCAACCCTTGCTATATCGATTTCTACACTTGTGACACCAAGGTATTAGTTTTGTCTTGTTTTCATTGATAAACACTTAAAATATAAAACAATATCCACCTGATTCTTATGACACCAAGGTCTACCTAGCAATGTTGGATAATTATCGGCCTTTGCCAACTCTGTCACCTCAAAGTCAATTGTGAACTTAGGTCCCATAATATCCAACACTATGCACACAAGACTCCAATTGGATTCGCATAAGTCTTGTTGGCTATGTTACCAAATTCACCCTCCACTACGCCACCCAACACCAATCCAGTACGTACCCGGTTCGGGTCCGAGTGCAATTTGCCTACAGGGTCGCACTAGGTACATCCAAGACAATCCAGCTACAGCTAGGGTCCTCAATAGAAGAACCCAAGCATACCTGGGTAGTTTAGGGCATACCCAGGGTGAACCCACAAGCTTTTCCTTGTTTTTTATTTTGTTTTTTATTTTTTTCACAGTTAAACTTAAAGTAATGAAAAAACACTTACAAACCCTAAAAGTTAATAAAAAATCAAAAAGATAACATATTACAACACTTGTCAATATGACAATGAATACTAGCTTTGATTTAATAATTAACAGTTATCATGATATTTGGCATTCAGTTAGCATTATAAATTTATCAATAGTGTTTTTGTGACTATTTTGTTTACCATATGCATCATATGAGGTTAATTAATGTTTATTAGGCTAGAAAAAAATATTAAAAAAAAATTGTACGGCTGTACCCAAGCGATACTTGAAGTAAAACAATTGCCATACCGGCAAACCCGATTCATCATACATGATCATGTACCCAAAACAATTTGGCTACCTTGTTTGTTGGCCATAAAAAACATTGGTTGAGGGTTGCAACCTATAACTTCCAATTTTTCTCCACACATCCTTACTCAAAATGTTCACCTCCATGCCAATATCAACCTAGATATTGCTTACAGCCCAAACATTAATTTTGAAATCAATGGTCAAGTCCCGATTGTAGGCATTATTCTTTGCAATGCATATCTCCTTTGTCTGCTCTTGTACTTACTCATGTGTATCCCTCATACTTTGTTTGAGCCAAGTGTTTAACAAAGGTAACACTCCCTCAATCTTTAGCAAGGAGAAGATCTAGTTCTTCAAGCTCCTTAGCACTGGGACTCTTTCCTTGGCTCTCCTTAATCTTGTCCTTCATCTCCTATGCAGTCTACACCTCTCCTTGGCAATTTTAAATCATCTCCTTGGCCTCTACCAAGATTAACTTTTGCAAGTAAACATCAAGATAGTGACAACCGCTACCTCTAGCCTATGTTAGACTTTCTTCATTTTTGGGATAGGCATTGCCCTAGCTTGAGGCTCTACCCCACTACGAGTTGTTACATTGACTACCATTCAAACTAAGTTTACCTTGCTCCCAATAGGCTTAGGAACCCAATTCTCTTCCTATTGCCAAATCCTTATCATCCATGTGTCTTTTTGCAAAATCTTCTAGTAGAGACAGGGCATTCTTCAGTCTTATGTCCCCCACCACAATGTGCACATGTAGGGAACACAAGGAGATTTTTTTTATAGTGTTACATTGACCATGTCCCCTGGAATCAACCTCCACCTCATCCACTTTCTTTGCGCCTATATAATCATCTCCTTCCTTACCCTTGCATTTCTGATATTGGAGCCATGGTAGCTTGTCTTAACCTGTGTTCATGAGCTTCACACATTTCATCAATGAACCAACAGTCTAGCGTGTCATGTGTGTTGGTTTCAAAAACCTTACACCAAGATGTGACCTTTCTTTGCTAGGAGTTGATAATTTTGTCTAATGTTCCCTCTTGCATACTTACAACACATGATGACTTCCGCCACTCTTCACCTTCTGCAATTATTTCTTGTATGGCCCTCAATGTCACATTTGTACACCAGAACCCTCTTTGGGTCTCTTGTGCACTATTTGCTATCAACTTTTGCAACTACATAACCATATTAAAAATTTACACTACTAGAAAAGGACTTATGCCCGTATCGAAGTTTCCTGCAACTTCCATCCTTAGTGAAACCTCCAAAGCATAGTGCACATTCACAAATGCCTTCAAGGCCAACTACCTTCAGAAGTCTTCAAGAAGGAGGTAATAATCCTCCAACAAACCACTACACACGTTGCAATGGGTGTATATCATACAAGAACTTGGAGAGCACTACCTTGAATCTTGCATCATATGCACAAACACTCTTGAAATATATTGCTTGATCTCCTTGAGCGCAAATATGCTTTGCTTCTCAAACTTAGGTATATCAAACTCCTTGAGGAAGGCAGCATTCAACTGATCAAAATCTACCACAACCCGATTAGGATCATACTTCCTATACCAAATGTGCGCACGGTGCAGTAGTGTAGTTGCACGCTAGATTGCCTTAGGCTCTGGTGCAATGACTCCCTTAGCTCTCAAGGTTATCTCACACTTATGCACATGTTCTAGGGGATCTACAATGCCTATGTACTCTGGCAATTTCATCAACATCTCATAAAAGATGTTTTGTTGCAGTATTTGATGGATGTGTGCCTACGCACTAGATCCAAGAGTCATTACCCCACCCAATCCACTTGTGGCTTCTACCCCACTAGTTTCTACCAAACTCGTGCTTCCCAGAGTCACACTTCCCTACACAAAACTGTATAGTTAACCACTATACCAAGGTTACTTACCCTACCCTTCGTCCTTGACTGCCTTCATTCCCTCTTGCAGTTCCACGTGTTGGTGCTCCAAAACTCATCCTAGGCCATTGTGTAGTATTCCTTTCACTATCTTGTAGCATTTATTTAAGCGGTGGGTATGGTATCACTTGATTCAAAACAAAGTCCTTGCTCTCTTTTCTGAGAAACTCTCTAATTCCTCCCACTTTTTCACCTTCACCAAAACTTTCATCTTGAAAACTAGTACCCGCATGGGAGTCAGCTTCAGGCAGGTTCTAGCCTGAGACTCATCCAGGACTTGCGCATTCCACTCCATCTTCAAGTAGATTCCCAGCATCTCTGCCAGCTGGATTCTCCTCAATTAGGAACTCCTCTCTGCGAACTTCATCTTTCTTATTGGAGTGCATACCTTCTATGCGCAAAACAGTTGTGTGCCCTTCCCGTTCTTCATGGGTGCTCGCAGCATCCATCTAACAAGGTTCTCCCCATTTGGTCTACCAAATGATAAGCTCCTATTTGCTAGCCTAAAATAGATGAAAATAAAACCATGTCTATTAACATGAAAAATTGAATCAAGCAGAATTTGTGAACAGCCACACACACTGACCACATTTCTTCTGTAGTTTGCTAAAGTACACAGATTGCCTCAGTCAAATTTAACCAAATAAACACACTCAAAAGATGTCAAAAGAGTGAATTTTCCTTTAGGTAGACAATGCAATCCCATCCAAAGTTTAAGGCAAAATCTCCCCGCAGAAAAACAAATCTATGCTAGTATGAAGTCCTCACTCTCTTTCCTGAGAAACTCTCTAATTCCTCCCACTTTTTCACCTTCACCAAAACTTTCTTCTTGAAAACTAGTACCCGCGTGGGAGTCAGCTTCAGGCAGGTTCTAGCCTGAGACTCCTCCAGGACTTGCACATTCCACTCCATCTTCAAGTGTATTCCCAGCATCTCCTCCAGCTGGATTCTCCTCAATTAGGGACTCCTCTCTGCGAAATTCATCTTTCTTATTGGAGTGCATACCTTCTATGCACAAAACAGTCGTGTGCCCTTCCCGTTCTTCATGGGTGCTCGCAGCATCCATCTAACGAGGTTCTCTCCATTTGGTCTACCAAATGATGAGCTCTTATTCACTAGCCTAAAATAGATGGAAATAAAACCATGTCTATTAACATAAAAAAATTGAGTCAAGCAGAATTAGTGAACAGCCATACACACTGACCACTTCTCTTCTGTAGTTTACTAAACTACACAGATTGCCTCAGTCAAATTGAACCAAATAAACACACTCAAAAGATGTCAAAAGAGTGAATTTTCCTTTAGGTAGACAATGCAATCCTGTCCAAAGTTTAAGGCAAAATCTCCCTGCAGAAAGACAAATCTATGCTAGTATAAAGTCCTCACTCTCTTTCCTGAGAAACTCTATAATTCCTCCCACTTTTTCACCTTCACCAAATCTTTCTTCTTGAAAACTAATACACGCGTGAGAGTCAGCTTCAGGCAGGATCTAGCCAGAGACTTCTCTAGGACTTGCGCATTCCACTCCATCTTCAAGTGGATTCCCAGCATCTCCTCCAACTGGATTCTCCTCAATTAGGGACTCCTCTCTGTGAACTTCATCTTTCTTATTGGAGCGCATACCTTCTATGTGCGAAACAGTCACGTGCCCTTCCCATTCTTGATGGGTGCTCACAGCATCCATCTAACTAGGTTCCCCCCATTTGGTCTGCAAATGATAAGCTCCTATCACTAGCCTAAAATAGATGGAAATAAAACCATGTCTCTTAACATGAAAAATTGAATCAAGCAGAACTTGTGAAAAGCTATACACACTGACCACTTCTCTTCGGTAGTTTACTAAAGTATACAGATTGCCTCAGTCAAATTGAACCAAATAAACCCACTCAAAAGATGTCAAAAGAGTGAATTTTCCTTTAGGTAGACAATGCAATCCCGTCCAAAGTTTAAGGCAAAATCTCCCCGCAGAAAGACAAATCTATGCTAGTATAAAGGAAGATTTAGTTCAATGCAATCTTGCAAGTGATTTTCAGTATTCCTCATTTCCTAAATCAGTATCAACATATATATAACACAATTCTATATATTTTTACAATTTTTTTCGTAGATCAGATTTTAAGTTGCATGCATTTCCACATGCTGTGCATTTAATTCTTGAAATACCACAAGCTGCTCCTTTCAAAAACAAAACCATTGTGTAAAGAAAAAATATCGAGAATATCAAACCTGTAAGAAGGTGCCCTGCTTCATGAACAATGACACGCCGCCTATAAGGAGGCCAGAGGCTTAAGACTTGAGCAAGACCTGAACCACCCAGGTATACCGCATCGAATACCCCAAGGCCCAAGATAATTGCTAGCTTTGGTCTTAAGTCTATCCCATTGTTCACTAAGGAAGAAATTCCAGCTAAAGAAGCCAATAAAATTAAAGCAGAGCTACCGGAAAGGCCCCATTTTTTGGGTGCAAGTTTAGATGCTGTGGATGAACAATACAACAATTTATTAGATGATGGTTACAAGTATTGCTTGAAAATGCTAAACAAGCACATATCCTATTGAAAATCTGAAGTTTATTTTGATATTTATGTATTCAAAATGTGAATCAACAAAGTCACTGCACCTGAAACCAAGAAAATGCTCCCATAATTTTTTACTCTCAAAATATTTTTATTATTTTACCACATACAATTCTACAAGAGTAATTTATCTATTTACCTTCCAAGCCAGTTAAATCCTTCAGAACTGCAGGTGTCACATTTCTTGGACCTTCTGTAACTGTTGAGACAAGCACAAAACAAATAAGCGCTTTTATTATCTGAGCACCAAATTTGCAGTTTATACACTTGAACAATGAGCGATGAACAATTATATGTGCTAGATGTGCTGCCCTAATCTCTAGACAAGGTTAGACATGTGACCAAAGCAACATTAAGTGTTGTGGTTAGTAGTTAGGTGGTTAACCGTCAAACAATCATAACCTTATTAGTTATTTGGTGCCATAATTATGTAACTAGAGAATGATATGAGTGAGGGACTGGCACATGGCAGCCCACTTAAGGATATTATGGTATCATTTTCTCTCTAATGATCTTGTACATTAAAGAACGAGCACCCCAAATTCCTGACACAACTGTGATACAATAGTTATTTCTATTTATTTCAAGAATGAATGACTAAAGTTACCAAGTTACTTACAAGGCTACAACTGAACGCTCAAGTAGATATAGGTTGTCATAATATCCACAGCCTTGACTTTGTAGGAAAACTGGAACCTAGAAACAGCATCTCTAGAGATACTAAAGATCATGACTTTAGATTCACTAAAGTTAATCAATAGTTGGAAAAGATTCCAAAAACGAGCAAGGGCATTTGATTTTCTCTACAAACGCTCATGAGAATGAGCGGGGAGGATGACATCAACAGCAAAAAGCAGCACAAAACTCAATACACAATGTAAGGTACAACCATAATATACCCGAGTGATTTGTTGGAGAAAGTCTTTAAGCTCATCTATTTAGAAAAATGTTGAGGTCCTATTTTCAGTATCAGACAAGAAAAATGTAATATATATGCCTTGACTAAGTTATAGAAATTAACAAGCTCTTTGACACGACTGCTCCTTCCAATTGTGGATAAATGCAAAATTGAATAAGATACACTTCAATATACAGAGTACAAGGTGATGCATAAAAGCACAGAGAGATTAGCACATAGAATTGTTCTCGTTCAGGAACATCTGAAATTTTTAAAAAAGAAGACAATATGAACTACAAACAATCCTGACAATTAAGAATGCCTTCATATTTTAGGACAGTAGTCACAATGTGACCTCTTAACATTTTATTGCTCAATGTTGTTTACAATGTTTTTTTTTCCTTCCCACCAATGGTCAAAATTCACTCGACTTCAATTTCTTTCAGATTTCTTTGAGCTACTTATTTCCTAATCGCATAGCTATCTTATCTCCAAAAAAATTATGATTTTCCTCTACTCTCTTCTCCAATGGAAGCACTACCCTTATCACATAGTAACACTCCTCTCTTATAGCAATCATGGTGTCTTCTTTCGTCATAGATAGTATTCAAGAATTAAGTGTTATGTACATACTAAATGTGTCATTTGGTGTTCTAGAATCTTTATTATTATTTTTGTTGAAATTAAGATTAATGAATGGAAATGTATAATAGTTATAAAGAGAGAAGCCAAAATTAAGATTTATTAAAATGGCTTACATTGTTAAAATGAACTTAAAACCATGGCGTATGTTTCCTAGTCTGAAATGTAAAGTAGAACTAGCAATGATTGTAATATAACCAAAAAGTATAAACAATCAATCTAGAAAAACAGTATAAAGCAACACGATATCTTCAACATTTAATATATTCAAAAACATATTTTTGGAAAAACCTAGGTTCCAAAAAAAACTTGCCACGCTATTTTTTCCATAAATCTTTTTTCTTTCATTAGAGACAGTGGAAGCCTCACATCTATAATAAATATATTATTAGTAGGCAAAGTACATCAATAGAGAAAATACTGAGAATGGTCTTCATTGATTAAAATTTAAGATTTAAACCCAAACGGTTTTGGTTGATTTTGTGATGTACCATTTTCATATAAATTTAATATTTAATAAAATTGCCCAAATAGTGATTTTAATCATTCAAAATTATAAGTCAATTAATTAATTATTAAAATAGAACTATCTTGGATAATTATTCGAATTACCAGAAAAGTGGTTTTACCTATTTGTAAAATTAAAGTAATTCTTATGATTATTCTAAGGAGCTTTATAATCAATAAATTGCTTGAAAAGTGATTTTTATCACTTTAATTATTAGAGAAATTTAATTAATTATTTAAGGATCTAATTATTTAATTTGCCAAAAAGTAATTTTAATTACTAATTTATTAAGGCAAGTTATTTAATTAATTCAAAAAGGCCTAAGGTGAAAATAAAAAGAATGTTGGCTTGGGAGCTAAAGCAAAGAAAGGAAAAGATATTCTAAAAAAAGGGCAAGCGAGGCTTATGGGGTATTTTACTTCTCCAAGGTGGTTCGCCCCCTTTGGAAGGTAAAAATACAAGGTGAAGATCACAATTGAAGACATGTTGAATTTGATAATTGGTTTCTTCATGCTTGAAGAAACTATTGGGATGCATGCCCAATAGGTGTTTGTTGTTTTGGTGTTGATCAATTTACAAAAGGTGTCTTTTGACGCCACCTTTGTTAAAGAGATCTTGTTACTTGCCCTAGAGTTGGGTGATTTGCATTGAAGAGCTATTGTGAGGTTTTTGAGGCTCTGATTAATATTTGCACTATTTTTGCAAGTGAAGCGAACTATTTTAGAAGGCTTGATTGAAGGTTTGGAGGCCCCTTTAAGGTTTATTTATGCAATTTAATATTATGAAATTAATTGCTAATTTTCTACACATTCGCATGGGGTTTTTTAGAAAATTTGTGAAAGATTTGAAGCCCTAAAGTTGATAGAAAATTAAATAATAATTTTCAGATTATTATTTAATTATTTTTTACAGGAAACTAGAGTCTTCAAAATTTTAGAACAATTTTTTGTGACCTTCCTATGGAAGGAGAATTCTAAAATTATTTTTATTTGATAGTCCTTATTTTTATGATCAGTTTGAGCTCTTGTTTGCATCATAATTCCAAATATTGGGGGAATTATGAATTTTTGAAGTTTTCAGTTGTTTGTAGGAAATAATATTTGTTGAGGGCAGATTTGCAAGGGTTTCGTTCTGAATTAATTATTGCAATAATTTCTGAGTTTTGGCAATTGATTTGGACTAAGCTTGAGCAGGGATTAGAGTGGGAAAAAAGGAATTCATTTCAGCTAGTGTGGCGCTAAGGTTTGGAGGATTGAAACATCCATTTCCGGGTCTTTCTTCATTGTGGCAAGAGCCATTCGTAGCCAAATTCACAAGGTATTTATTTGGTATTTAATTCAAGGTGAAATTGGAGTTAATTTTCAGTTTGAAGGTGCAATTGTAGCAGCTAGGGTTTGCTGATTTTTTAAATTCAGAATTTCAAAATTTGTAGATTTTGGGGAAAACTCCTTTTATTTGAAATTGTCCCATTTGGGGACGTTACAGATTCTTTGTTCAGCACACCTCTTCTTTGCCACTCACTTGGTGTTCCTCTTCTCCACCAAAGTCTATGTAGGCTTCAAATTTTCCTGCTCCTCAAAATGCTTCATCTCAAACTTGTCATTTTGCAATGGCAGAGAGAACTTTGTCGTTGAGAATATAGAAACTACCTATACTTGGGTCACCTGCCGTAAGAGGCGATATCAAGGCTTCATCACCATCTTTCTTTACACTAGTATTCACCGCTTGGTCTACACTTTGTACTCAAATCTTTCATCTCAACCTGTCCTTTCAACTCAACTCGTTTTCACATCCTGTTGGATTTTGGACTAGGCTATGGATTTTTACTCACAGCATGATTCATAACAAGATTCAATTTGCTTATATACTTATCCCAAGCTGAACAACATCATATCTTCTTTATTGCTTGCTTGCGTGCTCGTACTTCCATGTTTGTTTGTGTTGATTGAAATCATTTCAAGGATAATCGTGTTTTTCTCTTATGTCCTACTCTATCTAAAAACAATTTTTATTCTAATGCAACCAAAATTGAATGATACTTCTACTAAAAATTGAGAGAAAGAATCTACTCTAGCCCATTGCTAGCTTGCAACACTCTCCTTTTTGGGCAGAAAAATGAGGCGTGTGCCCCAACTACGATACCATGTCAACACCAATAGCCCTATCTCTCCCTTTAGCTAACTCTCCCAGACTCTGATAAATCCTTACAATCTCTATGACTTCACTTTCACACTTGGTATGATGGTGATCTAAGCACTATTGCCTTCTCCTTTGAGATTCTCAAGGTGCAAGATTCTCCTCTTCTAGTTGAGTAGTGTTCCACACTCTCGTGCTAGAGTCCCCTCCCGAGCACCACCAGACATGTCATCACCTACTCCTACCAGTGCTAAGCAATCCTTGCAGCCTAAAGGCCTTGGAAGCGCTTGCTATTTCCTTCAATTTGCTCAAAATCCCAGATCCATTATGACTCTATAATGGATCCTAAAACTTATGAAATCTTCATGCTGGACAAATATTTAAACCATTAATTTTTAAAATTGGCTTGATAAACTACAGCCTCTCTTTCTAGGCTCTTTATTCCACCAACCGTACAGATTTTCTATTGCTATTGTTCCCCCGGAGATTGAGATGTCACATTCTTCCTATTCAACGACCACTCTTCTCTATGCTCACTGTTTGTACTAGTCTTGACCGTCCTTTAGCTCTATGAACTGCATGTATGGTTGAACTTTTATCCATACAAGGTCTTGGTCATCCTTCAATTTTGTCATACAGATCTTCTACAAGTACATCACCTAACCCAACCTGGGTTGCAAAAACACCAAAAATGTAGGTTACCTAGTCTAAATGTATAGTAAAATCAACAATAGTCGTAATATAACCTAATATATCCATAAAGTATAAATAAACAACATAGACAAATAGTATGGAGCAACGAAAGATATCATAAAAATAAAGATATTCTCAATAAGAAAATTGCATCAACAAATAGAAGACCAAGGTAAATGCACATGCAAGAACTCCCACTCTCTGTACAAAACTTGACTATGAATACAAGTCGACTCCACGAGTCCGACCATGGACCAACCATCACCAACCATAAATTAATAATGTCTTGGTTTGTACATTTCCTAAACATAAAACATAACTTTGACAACTTAAAACTCTGCCAAACATATACAACTTGTCTTTGTCTAGCATTACTTTATTTATGGTCCTAGCTAACTTAATATGAAATGTTAAGTCTACTACAAGATTATTGCCCAAGTACAAAGTAGACACCTACAGTGGGCAAGTCCACCAAATTAACCCCTATCTAAGAGACCAAAACAACTACCAATATTTCCTAGTAGAAAGCTAATCAACAACATGAGGGATAAAACAAAATTATTTAGAAAGAGAAAAATTATATTAAGGTCCATGAATGACCAAATAGGTCAATGGGACTCAAATGGGCAAATACATTATGGAGTGAAAAGAAGCTCCAAAAGAGGCTACTAGTTAAAATTAAACTCAAGGCACAACAACAAAAAGGTCTAACTAACAAAAAGGGATGACGCCAAGACAGGCAAACCCTAAACATGTTAAGATAATAATGCCATGTACTACAAACATTATAAATAACCGTGGGAAAGGAAAACATGTCGCCAACAAGATAGGGATAATGAAGCCATGGTTGGAAGCAAAGGGAAGCCCATATATAAATCGCGCAATGAAGGACTGACCCCCTCGTCATCAATCATTATGAAACATCCAATACAATATCTAATGATATTCATAGAAGAATGTCCCCCGAAAACCCTCCTAACATCCAAGGTCGATGATCCTCTAGCAGTAGAACAGAAGCTAGCAATGCATGTATGCTCGGATCTCCTAAAACAACGACAAGGATAACTAGTCGCCTAAATCAAGGAACATCAAATCTACAATATTTGTTTATCGGACCTAAAATGAGGCTTTTACAATCCAGAAAAGCCTCTAAGTAGGTACAAGGTAAAAGACCATTATAAATCCAACAAATAAGAATGTGGGTCTACAAAGCAACCTGGGGATGTAGGTGAGGGCCGTTAGTAATGGTTATATAAGGGGAACCTACATATACAATCTCTATAATGGAGAATGAAGGACCTTTTTAGATCTGAGGTGTCATTAAATGGTACAGCAAAAGTTATAAGTAGGGTCCCATTTGGAGATAAAGCAAGAGTTGTGTGTGTCATTAGACAATAAAGCAAGAGCGCTAACAATTGTGTAAAGATATCAATAGAGTAAATGACAACAAGCATGTACAATACTATCAAATACATGAAACATAAAACATTCACAAATTGACCAAATTACAAAAGAAAAAGGTTAGGGTTAGGAATACTTACCTTGGATTGACTTTTTGACACATTAATCTCCCCACTTGACTTTCACATTGTGAGATGGTTGTAGGTAAAGTCATGATAGATAGAAGAAACCCTTAGTAGACCAAATTTTGAGACTTCAAGGACTTGGTATACATTGCACAAATCCTAATCTTGACATCCTCAAGGTCGTTATTGTTAACTTGTCTTCATTGAGTGTAAGCTCCTTTTAACCCTAAATCCTCTTTTTCCTAACAAGAAATTGAGAGCGCAAGCAAAACGTATTGATGTTGTTGCTTGTTGATAAATGATGGAGGGAAACCTACAAATATGGTTTGGATCCCTAAAATTCAATTCAACTTTAGTCGATGGTCGATGACATTAGCAAAAATAGCGGGCGCGAAGGGAGTCATTGTTGACAATTTTGCCCCATAGGTCAAATTGTCACCCCTACCATTCGAAACTTTGTATATCATGCCAATTTGTCTTGTGAGTCGGTTTTTGGTCCTTAAAAAACCCTTGAAGAATCCATGGTTAACGGGTCATGAAGTTGTTTAGGTGTTTCAGGGTCTTTTCTTTCACTTGTCTTGTTCTTTGCAGGAAAGTATTGACGTCGATCAAAGCAATGAAAGGAGCAAGCTTTTAGAAGATGCCCGAAGTAAGAAGAAAAGGAAGACCCAATGAAGCGAGAGTACCGGTGTATTTCCTTTCGCGATTCTTTTTCACCAAGTGTTGGAATTTCTTCGGACTTTTTGTTTGAAGGAAAGGCTCCGAAGGGTTCTTTGCAATATTCTCGAAAGATATCTTTCCGAAAGAATTGTCTCGGACTTTTTGTCTAAAACAACTTGGGTACTTCATTTTCCAATTGGTCCATTTCAAAAAAGCCGAAGGGCACTTTCTTGGCAAAGTGGACCAAAACAAGAATTCCGAAGAGTATCTTTCCTTTGAAGAAATGGTCCATTTCAACTTTGCCAAAGGGTCACTTTCTTTTCAAAGTGGCCCATTGCAACTTTTCCGAAGGTATTTTCAAAGGGAAATGGACTGTTGCAATTTTGCCGAAGGCTCCATTTCGTTTTTTCTGAAGGGCACTTCTTAGAGAAAGGGGCACTTTTCAAAAAATCCGAAGGTCCATTCAAGTCAAAGGTCAAAGAATGAATTATTTCGGGAAAATTGTCTGAGTGAATTCTTTCAGACAAATTGTCTACAAGATATGGTCCGTTGCAACTTTTCCGAAGGGTCATTTTATTCTCCAAATGGACCATTTCATAAAAGCCGAAGGGCACTTTTCTCAGCAAAGTGGTCCACTTCAAAATTTTTGAAGGGCACTTTCTTTGAAGAAATGGTCCATTTCAACTTTGCCGAAGGGTCACCTTCTTTTCAAAGTGGACCATTGCAACTTTTCTGAAGGGTTCCTTTTCCTTCGGAAAAGTCAATTTCAATTTTTCCGAAAGGACAATTTCAATAAGTCCGAAGGAATTCTCCAAGATAGCAATTGCAAAAGTCGAAGGGTCATTTCTTTCGGCAAATGGTCCATTTCAATTCTCCGAAGGGCAAGAGGACCATTTCAAAATTCCCGAAGGGTATTTTTCCTTTCGGGAAAGTCACTTTTCAAAAGTCCGAAGGGTATCTTTCCCTTCAAAAAGTCCTTTTCAACAAAGCCGGAGAGTCATTTCTTTAAATTCTTTCAGGCAAATTGTCCGCAGAAATTGTCCATTGCAAAAACCCGAAAACCTAATTCCTTCAGACAAAATGTCCGAAGATATTGTTCAAAGCAAAAAGTCCAAAAAAATAGCCATTGGGATTCAAATATCTCGTGACGGGCCCGCAAATGTCAAAATCTAGCCCCAGCAAATAGTCGTTTGAATTTGAAATCTTGAGACGTTCCCGCAGACGTCAAAGATGGGTCTTGTCAAGTAGTCGTTTGCATTCAAAAGGGGTCAAAAGGAGTCAGTGAATCTCAAGGGCAAAAGTGTACATGACAAGTGTCAAGGACGCATTCAACTGGCAGGAGATCGACGACTCGCAGGCATCCATGTCAGGCAGATCGACAGTGCGAATCAAGGCTCCGACGAGTCAATTTCTAACGACCAATCAAAACAAAGGAAAGCCCAAGCAACTAGCAGGAGCTGGTAGGTGCGAATTAATGGAGAAGCCTTCGTCCTTTGATATGGCTCTCACCTCCAACAAGCGGCTACTTGATCAGAGGCAGCATGGCTAGGTCTTGATTCAGAGGGTGGGGATTTCGTCCTTTTTTAGGCAAGACATACAAAGGCAAAAGGGGCATGCCAAGTTTTAAATGCAAGGATCGACTCATTCACGTCAGGGAGAGACATGCAGCTACCCTCGACATGGCTCTGTCAGTTCAAAAGGAAGGGACTTGAATGCATGAGGGGCTAAAAGAGATTTACAGTGAGATTTGTGGTGATCTCAGAATCAAGATGGTTACATGCTTTCAATGTTGAAGAGCTCGAAAGCAACAAGGAGGGATCCACAGTTATTGGTAACTTCTCTCCCAGCTCCCCACTCTAACACGCAAGTCCCTCTTCTCTCTTGTCCCTTCTATATATACAGGCTTTCAAGCCATTGTAAAGGGTTCCTTCTCTTCGGATATCAATTTTTTCCATGTTCAGAGAACATCTGTATTTTGCCTCTTTTGATGAATAAGACAAAATAGACATCTCCTCAAAAAGCTTGTGTTTTAGTGTATTTTCATGGTCTATTGGGAGGTGAAAGTGCTAGCTAAGGCTTCATTTCATCTTATCCTTTCCATTATACCTATTTGCAGGTGTTAAGCTCGTCCTTGCAGGTCGCATAGTGTGCTCTATCATCTTGTTTGTATGGTAAGTGTAAACTCTCTCTAGTGTCTTTGACAGACCTATTGAACTATTGCCTTAAATCATGCACAAGTCCGAACCCCTATGCGAAATACTGATGCTTGGAGGCTGTCGTTTGAGTAGTATAGTCAGATTCATGTTCTTGTTCATCTTCTCAATGCACGCCAAGCAGATGAAAGCCATATTTTCAGTGTATCACCATCATAGATAGGATTTCCCTTCGAGTTTCTTTCTTACTTTTTCCTTCTTCCCTTTTCCTCAACAATCTGTGGCATAGACTAGGAATCCTAAATGATACACCAAAGGGAGCTAGCCGTTAGAATCTAGAGATTCAATTTGCTGATTAGGGCACCCACAGCGTAGGATTGTTTCCATGTTTCAGCAGACTGTGAAAAACTGAAGCTACCTTCACAAGGGTGCGAATCTGATTGACAACAGTCATCAATCGAGCTGATGACACAAGCTATGTGCAGGGAATAGAGGAAAATGGATTAGAGGAAGAATTAGGAGGTTGCATACAAATTTTTTGATGTGATGGTGATTAAGAAGAATAGCCCACAACACATCTCTCACGGAGTGCTAGAAGCTAGCCCACCCCAATCCCAATTTATGGGAAAGCATACACCAAGGAAGATTAATCCAAATAATCCCTGTACAAGAAAGGTGTCGATAAAGAGAAAAATGTGTATACATATGCACCCTGAAGCTAATCGCTTACCACAATAGTGTAGTGAGTGATGGTGATTCATGAAGAAACATCGAACCAAATATAACAAAGGACTGTAATAAATTGGTAAATCTAAGATTAATTAAAGTAAATAAAATGGAAATATGTACATTCACTTCCCTTGCCGATTGTAGAAGAACTGACCATCTTTGATCATTGGTGCTAGGTGGAGTTCGATGAATAGGTGCTACGACAAGTCTGGTCGACTGGTGCTAGGACAGGTATGAAGCCCATAAAAATAGCTAATTTTTCAAAAAAATGTAAAAATAAATTGTTAGTAGTATAATATTCCTTGTTGCATCAGCATTGTTGTGCTTCTTCTGATTTATCAATTGGGTCTAGGATAGCAAAGATATGGTAAGTCTATGAAATCTAAGGGAAAAAATTTTTAAGTTAATTTTTTTTTAATGAAAACTATAAATAAGGGTTAAAGCCATTCATTTGGTGTATTGCTATTTGAGATTTTGAGATTTTAGAGCTCTTGGCTAGTTGTTTCGATGGCGCGAGAAACTACGGCTGAGGCACAAAGAGGCGAATGTAAAGGACTATCTTGTGCCCTAACAGCGGTGATCATTCAAGTAGGTTTTATTTTTGAATCTGGGATGGATAGATAGGCTATATTTAGAAACGTGTACCCCTAGGAAAATTTGCATGGCAGAATTTACCTCAAAGTCAATCAAATGAAGGTAGTGTCAAAATGTAGGTCGTTTTTGGGTAGCATACTTTTCTGGAGTACATACAATTAATTAGGGCAAAAATAAAGTCATGTAGTCATACAACATCATCTTTGGGCTGATGATGTTTTACGCGCCTAAGATTGTAGCATGGCCAATGGCATTATGTCAAATGGTCAATGAAGTATAAAAGGGACAATAGACCAATGATGTTAGGAAACTAATAGATAGTTGATGGCATCTATCTAAATGGATACTGATGTCTGTCAAAATGGCTAACGAAGTAGGAGAATTAGAGATGGTCGATAATGTATGTCAAAATGATAAATGAAGCTATAAATTTTCGGTTTTGCATGTTTTCCCAAGTCTTCTTCTAATTTTGGGTTGTGGGACAGATTGTGTTTTATTGTTTTTGTGTTCTGTTGTTTGACTTCTGCAAGAACAAAAAGAAGTCTAACTATGGAGGACAATAGATGTCTATTGGTTACCGAAGTTATTAGGGAGATTTCTAATGTAGACAAAGATTGTCCAATGTAGACAAGGCACTATTTCCCAGCTTGGGGTTTGAGGGCATTATGCAAATGTGTAGGGTGCCCTTGGATATGAACTTGTCGATTATATTTATGGATTTTTGGGAGATCCAAACAGATAGCTTCACATGGACTATGGATGGTGATATTGTAGAGACCACCATCACCCTTGAGGACGTGCATGCTATATTGGGGCTATCTATTGAGCATGCGCCTATGATTTGTGATATCTTGGTAGCAATGGTAGAGAGGGAGGCATTTGAAATATCCTAAACCCACCTGGAAACCAAAACTTGCACGATTCCCTACCTTTTGTTGTCTTAGGAATTTTGTCAAACACTTTGCCTGTAATGTCTCACTATGCTTTGTAGACCAAATTTAATATTTCAAACCCGCTGGTACTCAGTCATTTCGTCAAATAGTTTGCGTGCATCTTGCTATTTTATGTAAACAAATATAGAAATGCAATACAACTACTGATATGGAAAAATCAGAGATACATATAATTTCCATAACAGTTCCTAACCTCGGTATTGATGCTTGTCAAGGTATGAAAATGCTAAGATGATGACACAGCTGCAACTCAAATCTTTTCCTAGAAATCTCTTACAGGCAGCTGCTGATGTACAGTTGCAGAGTTACATAGAAAATCTATTCAACACTTAGGGATAGATCAGGGCAGTGATCTTTCCCTTGCAGCCCGCTAGAATAAATGGAAGATATGGCGCCAAACACGAATGTTGTAGCTGTTTTGGAAAGATCGATTCTCCCTTGGACGTTGCACTTCCTTCTTAAACCCCACGATCTGCTGTTTTCACCCTCCAATGCCTGCTATAACCTGCATTAACCCACACAATAGCTGCCTTTGCATAAAGTAGGACTCTTCTAGAGGCCACGCACCCTCCACGATTCCCTTCCAAGCCCACGGACCTTCCATGCTAAAATTTGAAACTGTTAATCAAACGCAGCAGACTGGTCTCTTTTTCTACCTTCCCACGAACCTCTTTCCAATATAATGCACTTCTCCAGCAGTCCCTCACTTTCCATACATTTCAACGTTGTAATACTTCTACTAAGGATTTACGGATGTGATTCCTCTCACCAAAATAGTTCATCCAGCTAGGGAGCAAGTTGCCATTGCACCAAAACTAGGGATCCCAAGGAATTTACTCCCTAAGTAAATGCATGAACACACAGGTCCATTTCTTCCAGAGCAAGAGAATGAATTTCATAATAATCCCTTTTTTTACTTCCTTTCCATTCATATAAACCAAATCACCTTAAAAACGCATTCAGCCTTTTTTTAAATAAAATATGAATAATAGGTAATAAATACTTATTAAAAAGGGTCTAGTGTCCAGAGGGGAAAATAACACCCTTAATCAAACACCTCAATGTTAAAACATAACATTAAGTGCTCATAAGAGTCTCGATATTCCTTTTATTTCTCCCACGCCCCATTTTCCCAAGGGAATAATAAACGAAGGGGCGAACCAAGCCAATTAAGCCTCTGAGTCATGGAGAGGGGACATTACAGCATTGGACCAATCGGCTACCACTTCAGACTACCATCATTTGCATACTTATATAGTGTGATTGAATAATGTGTATGCAGCGACTATTCCAGATATCTGGAAAACTATCATAGATCTCATGGTAACACAAGTATTGTGTCACAAGTCTAGAGAACAAGTGTCGTTGTGATGCAGAAGCATCTAGGTCCACAAACAATCTTGCATCAACCAAAAATATATAGGGATGTGTTCGTATAGACTAGTTAGATTGTTTGTCTTTTGGCATGATAGAAGTTGATCCAAAGGAAGCATCAACACTACAACATTTGTAAAACATCAACTATATCAGAGAGGATCAATTTCAAGGACCAACATGGTTCCAAGTGAGCTGGTTGAGTTTCTCAACAATCAATAGAATTTTGCGAAGTGGTTACATTTGTTGAAGACCTAAAAGTGATAGGTTTTGGAGCAGAGAAAAAAGGGCATAAAAAATACCTCCAAATTAAATTTTGATACACAAAGCAATTGAGTTTGTATGCTAGCATTTTGTCAATGAAGTTGTGCACTACTTGTATCTATCATAATTATCACCTTCTGCATCATGATATACCCCGCGATTTTGAGAGTTTGAGGTGTGCTTATCTCGTGTAATGCATGTAGGGAGATAGTGGCGACTTCCTCTTTTTTTGTTTGCTCTTGCTCTAGGTCCAAAACATGTTCCTCTACATCTACCTTTCATTCTTCCAAACCCTCATTTTCAATAATCATTAGGCATTTATCATCATTGGCACACATATGAACCTTAATCCCCTTTCTATCACAATGCCAACATAGTCTTTTTTCTCTCTTTTCTGCCTTCCATAGAGGAGAGTATCTAATAGTTTGTCTTGTGTTGAAAGTATCGAACAAGTTTCTATCTCTTCATCCCAAGGGTTGGTCTTTTGCGACTCTCCTAGCAACCACATTCCTTTCCTCTATGCTCAATGCTTTTTGCATAACATCCTTAATTGTGCAAGGCCGTAGTACTCGAAGATCATGCTTAACCTGATCGTTAAGCCCACTAATGTAGATTTCAAGTCATTGATAGACTATCAAACCACTTGTCCTTATAGACAATCTCAAATGCCCTGCATTATATTCTGCTACGGATCGATGTCCAAAGTAATCTCCATTCCATGTTTGCTCATAGTGGGAAGACATTTCATTATTAAAGGTATGACAATCCAAAAATTGTCCATTCCTTTCCTTCCCAATCCATTGGTACCACTAATAGGGTCCAGGTTCCAAAAAGAATGAAGTAATGTCAACCATTTTATCATGCAATATATTATGTAGCTAAAAATACCATTCCATGATGCTTAGCCAAGAAGTCACATCCTTCCCATCAAATTTGCATGGCTGCACTTTGAGAATATTCAATCTTTGCCCTTGAGAAAAATGCCCCATTCCTTCATTCATTGTATCGCTCACTTGCATCAAGGGAGTTGTAACCGTAAAATTGTTGGCTATGTAGTGCTAGTAAATAATGGGGGAGATTCATAGTTAGCTAGAATGTTGAATCCCCAACCATTTGTGTTCATTAGCATATTCCCAAAGGCTTGAGTAGCCCCTTGCATATTGGATGAAGGAGCATTGGTTCCCATGTTCTTGTTGAGATTGGGTAAGGCCTTGCTTCCTCCCATAGGTGGACAAGTTGGGAAACCCATAGGACCATGAGGCTTTGGTTACCCAAGAGTGGGGTTGGCACAGATGAACGAGATGCTTGTTTGATATAGCAATGAGAGAATCACCAAGTTTTTCTAGTACAATGTTTACTGAGATTATAGAAGGCACATGCACCTTCTCGTGGATAGAATTTACCGCCTCTCCACATCCTGAGATTGGTTCAATTATTTGTGGTAGTGTGCAATAATCAAGATGCTCTCCACTACTTGTGATGACAATAGAGGAAATTGAGTCCATTAGATTTTGGAGATACTGATGACCCAGTGGATCTCAAAACCAGGGAGGGCTGAGAGGACTAGTAAGAGTCAAAAAACTTGGTCACTGGAGAGCTATACAGTTGTGATCAACTCAATGAGACAGACCCAATGAATCTTATCTCCCGCACGCCCCAAAACCCAACAAAACTTTCCATCTCTTCTTTAAATCAAAAACCCCCAAATTCTTCCTACTTTAATAGATATTAAAAACAGTGTTTTTGGCTAGGCTTTGGTAAAAAAAAAATTGCAATAAATCTAAATGTTTTCTCGAAGTCGAAAAAAGATGTAGACAATGCAACAAGAAAAAGTTGGCCGAAAAAATTGATGGAAAGATTGATAATACCCTACCTTCGTCGACGTGCTACAAAATTTGCCACCCAAATTGCTGCACTTTGATAATACCCTACCTTCATCCTCATACTACATAATTTGCTGCCCAAATCACCGCTCTAATACCACTTGCTATGATATTTTTTTAGATGCGATGCAGAAAGTAAACTCAAATAACTATAGCATATCCATTGGAATGCAAAAATAAGAACAAATCCAATGATAGTGATACAACAAGGCAAATGGAATGATGTAAATAAAACAAAAATACTAGCCACTTCAAGGGGAGAACTTCCAGAATGCATAACAATATTGAAATGAAATAGAAAATTCAACTTATGATGATTTATAAGAGACTATTTCATCTATCCCCATTTATAGACATAATTAGGTGGGGTTCAGCGACGACCTCAAGGGCCTAATTATTGCAGCTTAAAGAAACATTTAGAACTAACAAAAGAAAAGAGAAAGGTTAAGTGCGCCACAAGTCAACTATTCCAAAACCTTATACCCTTGTGAAGAAGAATATTAGAGGCATAGCACACCTATATTGAAAAATCAGTAGATATTGCCCGTAAAATGTCATGTATACGTCTATATCAGACCAAGTCCCCTTTAAAGGAAGAAGGGAAACACAAAACCGTGAAAAAGCGGGTGCCTAGAAATATCCCCAGACCCTTAGAAAGCATATTTGAAAAATGAAAATAGCATGGGGACAGGGTGAGGGACTGAGATGTTAGGAGGCACCCCTGTGGAAAATATAAGCTCTTTTAGCTATCATTGGAGAATTTCATGCCCTACATTTCCAATAGAGTTCAATATTTTTGATGAATGACCTATATTTCCCATTCAAATTCAATGCCCCAGCTTTTCTATCAAATAAATTTGAATTAGAGACAAAGTTTTCCCAATCCATAACATTAGCTTGACTTCTTTTAAAAACAATTATGTAGAAGGCTTTAAATCAATGTTTTGGATAGCACTCCATGATCCATCATTAGGATAAATGATAAGACATGTTATTCATGTGTGATCTAGTTTTTAGCTCAGCTATGTTCTAGGTTTTAGGAATGAGATATTATATCCGTAAAATGCAGGCTGTACTGTAATCTGTAGTTTGTTTTGTTCCTTTATTTATGATCTATGGGGAAAAAAAATTGTTTGTCTAAACTGTCTTTTATATCATTTTTTTGTAAATGGCTAACATAAGCTAAAAAAAAAAGACCACTTCATTGGAATTCTTATTGAATGCAATAACTTGAGCACCACCATCAGATCGTCAATAAACTTTCTCATAACATGCTTCATTTGCATGTTAAAAGTGAGGTTTGGACCTCAATTTCATAATTTTGTACAAGAATCACAATACATATATAATTATATGACATTGCCATGGCTTGTGGCGTGTCATTTTTTAGGCTTGAATAGAGATACCCATTTTTACAATGGTTATTTAAAAGAAGCTTTTGGAAATTTTTCAGAAAGAAAAGAAATGCATCAACATTTCAAACCCCTTTGCCCATCATACGATGATCATCTTTGTAGAAATTTCTTTTTTTCTGAAATTTCTTTGCCCTTATAACCCTTCTAAACCTTCAATATTAAGCATGACATAAGTAAGTTGGAAGGCTTTCTCTAATGGCCTAAATTTTTGCATAAAGAATTTTGATGCGTCACTTTTCATTACGAATTGAATTTCGTTGTGCATTCAATTCAAATACAAATGGAATAGAAAGTCCGCCAAACAGAAAGAGATAGATCAGGTCTGTGGAACATTAGTATGAGAAGATGCATAAAAGAAAAAATAAACTGATAAAACTTCCTGTATTCTTGAATTTTCCAAAATTGGGAAGAAATCCTCGGCTGTAGAGGGATTGGCAGCTTCGTGCCACTAATTCCATGTCTCGGCAATTCAAGCAGGTGTCCAACATCTCCCAATTTCTGGCCGGCTGCACAAATCGCATGGGAGAGGTAGGGATAGAGGTGGATGTGGCAAGGGAAAGTCCGCCAAACAGAAAGAGATAGGTCAGGTCTGTGGAACATTAGTAGGAGAAGATGCATAAAAGAAAAAATAAACTGATAAAATTACCTGTATTCTTGAATTTTCCAAAATGGGAAGAAATCCTCAGCTGTAGAGGAATTGGTAGTTTCGTGCCACTAATTCCATGTCTTGCCAATTCAAGCAGGTGCCCAACATCTCCCAATTTCTGGCTGGCTGCAAAAATAGTGTGGGAGAGGTAGGGGTAGAGGTGAACGTGGCAAGCGCAGAGCCATTATCATTCTTGTTCATGCTTATTTGCAAATCGTTATCATTAGACAAGCAATCAAGAGACTCCAAAAATCATTTATTTGTGGTAGTGCACAATAATCAGAATGCTCTCCGCTACTTGTGATGACAATAGAGGAATTATCAGGGCCATTAGATTTTGAGATACAGACAACCTACTGGATCTTTGATCTTTGGGTTGGTCTCTTGGCTCTAGTTTTTTAATGCCTATTGGCCGAAAGGACCCTCTACAAGTGTTGATCATACAAGGATTCAGGGTTTAACAGCCAAAATGAGCATTACCACAAACCTATACATAATTGCTCAAAATGAAAAATTGGATCTTATGATATACAGCTCCAACAAGGGTTGGCAGGAATCTGAAAACCAAAGACAGCCGAGGGGACTGGGATGGGTCAAAAAACTTGGTTACCAAAGAGCTATAACGTTGTGACCAACTCAACGAGACAAATCCAATGATTGATATCTGCCACACGCCCCAAAATCCAAACAAAACTTTCCATCTCTTGTTGAAATCAGAACCCCCCAAATTCTTCAGACTTTGAGAGATATTAAAGACTGTTTTCGGCTGGGCTTTGATAAAAACAAAATTGCAGCAATTATAAAAACAAAATTGCAGCAATTATAATTGATTTCTCGAAGTTGAAAAAAGATGAAAAACAATGCAACAAGAAAAATTTGGCCAAAAAAATTAACAAAAAGATACCATTGATAATGCCCTACCTTCATCGATGTGCTACAAAATTTGCCACCCAAATTGCTGCTCTTTGATAATTGGTGCAAACACTGAGAGGGGGTCCATTTAAGGACTGCCATTATCTCTATGTTGCTAGGGCCAGACACTTATCCATGGTCACACAGTCAATACATTACTCAGACTTGACTCATTTAACGCAACACTTCTATTGCATTCAACAACTTGTTACAAAGAACATAATGCAAACTCACACTCTCAAACGCATGCATGCTTCTACAAGCTTATTACATTACATGAAAGAGTTCTAGACTCTCATACAGTTCCTCCTACACCGATACAACTCTTTGTTCTATTCCTAAAGAGTTTTGCTCCTTCATAGCTCGTCCCTCCCTCCACAACTCACTCTTCCAAATCCGGTATCCCATTGACATTCCAAGCTTCATGGGGTGTCTATTCAACTTCCCTGACCTCCACATAATATACAATAGTTTGGCATCTTTCAGTTTTTGGAATTAAACTCCAAACTGACAGTAACGGCTCCCAGGTACTCAAGTGGCGTTTTCAGGTCGAATGACAGTTACCAAAAAACTATCATAACTTTACCATTGTTTATCCAATTGATCTAAATTTTGAAACACCGCTTGTACACTACTATTATTATCATCCCACTAAATTTGGATATCTAATTCTTACTGGAAGTTACTATAGGGAAAGAACCATCCTGCCAAGTGTCGTAGACTACACAGATGACGTTTTCAACTGAATGACAATTATCAAAACTAACATAACTTTACCACGGTTTATCCAATTGATCTAAAATTTGAAACACAACTTTTAGACTAACTTTTACATCATCTCACCAAATTTGGCCATCCAATTCTTACTGTAGGTTATCGCAAGTAAAGAACCATCTTGCCAAGTGTCGCAGACTAGACAGATAACGTAGACTGACAGAAATAGATGGTACATTACCATTGTAGCTCCAAATGATCTAAAATTTGGCATGTAGATTGCACATGTCATGTAATACCATCTCCCCAAATTTGGAAATCTAACTCTGACCGCAAGAGAAAAAACATCCTTCCAAGTGTTCTGACAAAATTAGATGGTATGCTTCCGCGGCGACTCCAAATAAGTTAATATTTGGTGTAGAGGTTATAAGTATCAGGTGCTAAGACCTCACCAAATTTCATCATCCAATTCTTACCACAATTGAAGAACTGATTTCGACAAATGTTTATGACTTAAAAGCCTACGTGGACTGACAGAAGCAGACAAAAGATCTTTGCACTTTTCCCGCAACAAAGAAAGACTTTAGCAACATCAATCTAAGAGGTTAACAAGCTCACACCAAAAAATACCACAACCCAAAACCCAAACAAACACACCGCACTCTGTTTTTGGTTGATGCAAAATTGCACGAACCCTTGAATGCTCTTGCATCAATAATACCCTACCTTCATCCTCACGCTACATAATTTGTTGCCCAAATCACTGCTCTGATACCGCTTGCTATGATATTTTTTAGATGCAAAGCAGAAAGTTAACTCAAATGGCTATAGCATATCCGTTGGAATGCAAAAGTAAGAACAAAACCAACGAGAATGATATGGCAAGGAATTTCTAACAAATGTTTGTGAGTTAACAACCCACACAGATTAACAAATGCAAACAAAAGATCTTCGCACTTTTCCCACGGCAAAGGAATACTTTAGCAACATCAATCTAAGAGGTTAACAAGCTCACACCGAAAAGACCACAACCAAAAACCGAAACAAACACTACACTCTGTTTTTTGTTGATGCAAGATTGCACGAACCCTTGGATGCTCTTACATCAATAATACCCTACCTTCATCCTCATGCTACATAATTTGCTGCCCAAATTACCGATCCGATACCACTTGCTATGATATTTTTTAGATGCGAAGCAAAAAGTTGACTCAAATGGCAATAACATATTCACTGGAATGCAAATGTGAGAACAAGGCCAACGATGTAACTAAAACAAAAATACCAACCACTTCAAAGGGACAACTTCCAAAATGCAGAACAACATTGAAATGCAAAATTAAAATTCAACTTATGATGATTTAAAAGATAATGTTTTATCTATCCCTATTTATAGGCATAATTGGGTAGGGTCCATGGACGACCTCAAGGACCTATTAAGTTGGCTTAAAGAAGCATCTAGAACTAACAACAAAAACTAAATAAAGGTTATGCACACCACAAGTCGGTTGTTCCATGACCTTATACACTAGTGAAGAAAAAATATTAGGGGCATAGCACACTTGTATTGAAACATTGGTAGATAATGCCAGTAAAATGCCTTGTATACCTCTATATTCGACCAAGTCCCCTTTATAGAGGGATGGGGAAACACGAGACCATGAAAAGGGGATGCCTAAAAATATTCCCAGACCCCTAGAAACCACATTTGAAAAATGAAAATAGCATGGGGCCATATGGGTTGAGGGACTGAGATGTTAGGAGGCATCCCCATGGAAAATATATGTTCTTTTAGCTATCATTAAAAATCTCATGCCCTACATTTCTAATAGAGATTGATACTTTTGATTAATGACCTAGATTTCCTAGTAATATTCAGTGCCCCAGATCTTCTATCAAATGAATTTGAATTAGAGAAGTAAAGTTTTCCCAATCCATAACCTTAGCTTGACTTCTTTTAAAAACAATTGTGTAAAAGGCTTTAAATCAATGTTTTGGATCGCACACCATGATTCATCATTAGGATAAATGATAAGATATGTTAATCATGTGTGATCTAGTTTTTAGCTCAGCTATATTCTAGTTTTTAGGAATGAGTTACTCTATCGTTAAAATACTAAAATCTATAATTTGTTCTTGATCCTTCATTTAAAATTTATGGGAAAAAAAAAAACTGTTTTTCTAAACTGTCCTTTTTTCAATTTTTTGTAAATGGCTAACATGAGCTTAAAAACCAAAAACCACTTTGTCGGTATTCTTATTGAATGCAATGGCTTGAGCACCAACATCATATCGTCAATAAATTTTCTCCCAAACATGCTTCATTTGCATCTTAAAAGTGAGGTTTGGACCTTGATTTCCTAATATTGTAAACGAATCACGATACATATATACTTATATGATGTAGCCATGGCTTGTGGCGTGTCATTTTTTAGGTTTGAATAGAGCTACCCAATTTTAAATGGTTATTCAAAACAAGCTTCTGAAAAATTTGGTAAAGAAAAGAAATGCGTCAACGTCTCACGCCACTCTTTGCGGCTCATCATAGGATAATCTTCTTTGTAGAAATTTGTTTTTTCTGGAATTTCTTTGCGCTTCTAACCCTTCTAAACCTACAATCTTAAGCATAAGAAAAGCAAGTTGAAGAATTTCTCTAATGGCCTGAATTTTTGCGATAAAGAATTTCGACTTTTCTCTCTTTTCCTAACTAATTGAAGTTCGTTGTGCATTCAATTGGAATACAAATGGAATAGAAAGTTCACCAAAACAGAAAGAGATAGGTCAGGTCTGCGGAACATTAGTATGAGAAGATGCACAAAAGAAAAAAAATTAACTGATAAAATTACCAGTATTCTTGAATTTTCCAAAATTGGGAAGAAATCCTCGGCTGTAGAGGAATTGATAGCTTCGCGCCACTAATTCCATGTCTTGGCAATTCAAGCAGGTGTCCAGCATCTCCCAATTTCGGGCCGGCTGCAAAAATAGCGCTGAAGAGGTAGGGGTAGAGGTGGACGTGGCAAGGGCCGAGCCGTTATCATTCTCTTTCGCGCTTATTTGCAGATCGTTATCGTTAGGCAAGCAATCCAGAGACTCCAAAAATCGGAGAGCTCGTGAGAGGTCTTTCTCCTGCACTGCGTCCTCGTATTCTTGCCACTGCCCCCTCGACGCTCTCGCCTGCGATCGCTGCTTCTTAGCTGGATATATTTTAATGGTACGACGAGGATTTGACAGAGAATTAAGGAAGGAGAAAGGAGAGCATGGAAACAAGATTGCCATATGCAATGTGGTCACATGCAAACCAGAGATAAAGAGTTATTTTTGAAGGAAAAGTTTAAAACAAGTATGTGGGCAAAAGCAGAAAAGGAGGAAAATAATAATATTATTTGATCAAGTTTAATTCTTTTTATGAGCATGACAAAAAATTTACGAAGGGATAAAAATTAAGTGGAGAATGAAGATGCTCGTAACTTAATTAAGAATTGGGTTATATAATTCCGGTTTGAGATGAGAAGTTGGAAGATCTCAAAAGAAAACTAGGAAGAGAGAATATGTCATATGTGCATATCGGGTATGGTTGAGATGGAATGGCATTATTATATGGAGTGTTCTGCATATGACAATATTTGAGCTAAATATTTGAACAGTCTGCAAGGAGTATTTATGTTCACTATATTTGAAGTTGAGAACATTGATAGAAATAGGGGATTTATGATCAAGATCCACAATAGGAGAGTGTACTTTCAAAGACAGAGCAATGACAGGGTTGTGAACTAGGGTCCAGTAATTCAAATCAATTCTTATCTCTTTTTTTTACTATTGCTTCACTCCTTTGGTTATACTTTTTGGGTTGGGGGTCCTATATATTGTTTTGGTCTTGTGGACGTTATTAAAATCTCTATCTATCTATCCATCTATTGTTAGTAGATGATGTTCAAAAATCTCTTTCGGATAAGCAAATTGATGTGTGTAGATGTTAGAATTATTTCTCCTTCACTTGAGCTCAAGTCTACACTTTTTGGGGTTTACCTCAATCAAACCCCTTCATATCAATATAATATAAAATGGTTTTAATTACATCCACAAGACCAAGTAGTTTATGGGACCACCAATTACATCGATTGCTCCAACCACTCAAAAACTTGTTGGCCTAGTGATACCCTTTAGAAGGTTATTCTTCCTTCTGTTGATTTGGGTTAACATCTCCCCCAACTCTTTTATTCTATTTTATTCAAATAGTTCTATCGTGGAGCCAATTCTTAATGTTTCCACATATTTGGCTTGAATGTTCGAATACCTCAGACATTCAAGGATGAAATGTTCCTCTATTTCAACTACCCCTATAGTGTATAACACATAAACCCTCTCATCTCATTATACCTTAGGTGACATCCATCTGCATGTTATACATATGAGCCTATGGGAGTTGGTCCTTACTTGAGCAACGAGGATTTTTCCTTTCATTTAATTTACGTCCCTATATAAGCCTTTTCGCAATGCTCATAAGCTAGATTGAAATTTGTAAAGTAGTGTTTTTATTTCCTGCTTGTTTTCTTCCTCCACATCACTATTTTAAACTTTTCAATCAAATATTTTTTTGTTTTTGTTAAGGTTTGGACATTTTTTTAGGCTAATGTCCCATTTACTCAACTATTTAAAGTTTTGTTTCATCCATGTATTTTTCCTTTTATGCAACTTTTCATCTCTTACAATTTTGAGCCACTTGTCGATCCTCATGTTTTATGTTTTTCAAGTAACAAAGTACCCTGTCATAACAGTGGCCTCTAATGGAAAAGTCCCTATTTCAACAAGGATGGTTTCGTAGGGAACTAAAACCTTAATTCTAAAATTATTTGTGATTAGCCACTTTTGAATTCCTTCTAATTATCTTTATTTCAAACTTGTCATTCCACTAGTTCGTACCTCGCAATCATACAATACCATTAGCATAACAAGTAACCTAAATATGACCCTGAAGGTCTTCCAATCTCATAACTCAACATTCATGCCCCTGTTTTGCAACACGTAAAGATCTCTCCAACTTCTTTGTATTTTTTTCATCATGCATGTGTCCCAGTTAAACTTGTTGTGAAAGTCGAGGCCAAGGTATTTGTATTATTACACCACTTCAAGAGACTCTCCTGCAAACTAAGAGTCAAAAAATTGATTTTTCCTTTTCATTAAGAAAATCATAATTTGTTGGTTTTACCAATGTTCACCTACATCCTTACTTCTTTACAAAAGAGCTCCAAGGCATGAAGATGCTCTCTTAGATTTTGAATTGTCTTTACCATTAGAATTAGGTCATTGGCATAAAGTAGGAGTTTCACCACATATCTGGCCAAGTGGACCTCTTCCTCTCCAAAATTATTTATCCAATCTTCTAGTTTGTCAATATATACCCTGAATAAAGTTGAGGATAGAGGGCAACCTTGTTTGACACCTATGTCACCCCTGAACCATTCAAACAAAACTACTTGTATTTTGATTTTAGCCTTGACTTACTCATATAATCTATGAATTATTACTCTATGGTGAACTACGACCCCTAGCTCTTTCATTTTGCTCCATAATTTTCTCTTTGGCATGTTGTGTCAAATACCTTTTTGAAGTTTGCAAAACAATAATATACATATTCTTTTTTATCCCAGACTTTTTCAACTCAGTATCCAAGCGTAACACAATGATTGATAGTTTATTGTCTAGTTCTAAATTTTACTTTCCCCTTTTCTCTCTTCCCTTTTTCCTCTGCCCAATTACTAATCCTATGCCCTATCATACTCCCAAACAACTTTGCGAAAAGAGGATTGACCGTGATAGTACGATAATTATAGGTATTATTTACATCTCTGCTTTAAAAAAAATATAGCTAGGCTAGTTGGTCACTCTATCAAGAAGCCATTTTGGATGACCTCATTGAAGATTTCCTTGGTTTGAGGTGCTAGGATATTTGGTCCCCATTTTATATGTTTCACTTGTAGGTTGTTTATGTCTTGAGATTTACCCATTGCTAACTTTTTAATTCCATGTATGATGTCTTCGATCATGAAAATATCTTCATTAACAATTATTCTTGGAGGTGTATCTTGTTCATTTTCATGCTCATTACTATTTTGAATATTCTAGCCATTGATTCATTGCTATATTATTCTTTGTATGTGATTTTTCCTTTTGGAGCTTTCTCCAAAATCTCTTTGGTTCATATTTCCACTCAACACAAGTTAAAATTTTGTCACTCGACATGCATGCATGTCATCAAGAAAATAGTGTGTACATCTAGTTTCCACCCTTTATCCGTATGAGACACACAGTAATAAAATAGAACTATATGTTTCTTCACTATTGTAAATTTTTTATTTTGGTATAAAGTATGCATCAAGCAGCCTTTAATAGATATAGACTGAAGTGGGGGCATAATAATTAATGTATGGGCTCCTTGACGAGATTTGACAACTTCATGACATGTGATCATGATGTGTTAATGTCATAGGGTACATGTGTATATATAGACTCCTTTGTATTCAAGTTAGGACATATTTATGTGTAGGCTAACCATAGAAAAGTGTCAAAGCCAACAATCAAGGCATAAAAAAACATGGAGAGATAATTATTTTATATTTTTAGTATTATATCAATACAAACAAGGTAAAATGATTACACTAGGGAGATCTACCATTCAGCAATGTAGAACAATAATTTCATATTTATCTTAGAGGTTGAAAATAATAAACATGCAAAAGGAAATGTTGAATTGATAATTGAATGAGAGATAAATGCAAAGGAACAATCACACTTGATATGAGTTTTTTATTTATGAATGCAGATATGGAGTGTGTAGGTCTATAACTAATTGTGTAAAAAATTTGAATTTTTTATTCTATAAAAACATCAACAATGTAGGTGTCATTTGTGTCTAGGGAAGGATTGACACTGACTACATTTGACCATTGTTTGTGTCCTACACTTATTCTCCACTACACTACTCTTTAGGTTCTATAACTTTTTATACTACTTCGGAACTGAATGACATGCCTATTTGTATTTGTGTTGTGTATAATTTATGGGAAAACTATTTGATCTTGATCTTAAAATATCTTTACCTAGCTTTATACAATCAAAACATAATGCAAAAGTATAAGGGAAAAAATAGTTGGGTCAAAAAACCATAAAAAAGAGTTGAAACTATGCATCCTGTATGCCATAATTAGACCCCTCGTAGTTCATATGCAATGTGAATGGAGAAATTGAATAAGGACTTAGACCTCCTCTTTTGGGATAGGCTATGATACAAGTCCTTGAACAATGATAACTCAATGCAGAGTGTGCCAAGACATGAAAATGAATGACTAGCAGTACATTGGAAACTTGTATGGAGTCTCTTGGATACTTTCCATACACTTCTTTTTTTAAATGCTCATAAATGATTTTAATATATAGGATTCCAATGTTTTTAATTAAACCCCTATTAGCACATAAAAACAAATGAAGAGAAATGCAAACAACTAACAAACAAATCTAAACATCAAAAGGACACGACCACAGGTAGAAGGGCCCATAAAAGCAAAGGGGAAAAGAATAATGGCCCTATTGTTCCCACCCAGGATAAAATTGGTGGATCATCATTCCTACCCCAAAAGAAGGAACAAACACAAATAGAGAAAGAAGAGAAAAAATTCTAAACACATAAATTTTATATTGGACACTTAACAATGTCAAATTTGACCAAACCTTAGCATACATTACTTGTGTGTACATAATTGACTCTTGCTCACATTATCTCTTAGACATTTACTTACTTAGGGGCCCGACTTTCTCAATTTTTTGTTATTCACATACATGATATCCCTAGTATGTGCCTAAATAGTCCATTATCCTAAACAAATAATCACTTGATCTAAAATCATTATTTCATGTCTTCTGGATGGCTTGGGTCACATTCAAATGAACCCAGTTATCAAATTCATTTGCCTTGGTCAGGTCTATCTCCTTTAAAGGTTATTTTCCCAAATTTAAACTCTTCCATTGGGTCAGCCCATACATTTTGCATGTCAGTTCGGAGGGAAATTACCCAAAGAGTCATCAATATAATCATATAAATCATAATCCTATTCTTATCTAGCATTGATCTAGTCCCTACCTAAAGAAGTACTTGCACACTGAGGAATACATTTGCACATCCTTGAGGCACTATCCTTAAACATCCAAATCTGAAAAATTCTCAAATAAAAAACCACCAAGCCAAGTCTAAATATTATTTCATGTTTAAAATCAAAAGTTGTCAAGTGTTGAAAGCCACACAAGATTGCACTATATACTAGTATATTATTGTTGAGCGCACACATAGTTAGGTGTCAAAAATAAATGTGGTTTGAGCCCTCTTCATAGTAATAGAACGTAAGCAACACTCATCGGTCAATGGGTGGTGATTGGGTTCAACGCAACCCATCATATTTAACCTCTTTTTATAGACAAAGTGTTGAAAGTGGATCTAGGGTTTCAAGGTGAAAAAATATGAATATGAATCTACTCACAGGATTGAGCCTCTAATATTGCACAAGAACCCTATTAACAGGGAGGTATAGTGACTTAACACAAAACAAACCAATAAAAACATAGATGATATTATCAATATGAAACATATGCATCCATTTATTGAAAGCGTAGGTGCATTACCAAATCCATTTATGTAGGTTCTAACAACCAACTCCTAGATCTGAGCGACTACAAACCCATTTTAGAGCACTACTGATGACTATACATTGTCCCAAACTAGAACCAAACTAAAACAAGCCAAGTACCCTATCCTATTGGTCATTTATATAAATAAAAAGTGTAATAAATCAATCTTACTCCACATTTTACATTCAAATATGCTTAATTTAGACATAGATTATACAATCTGTATTATTCAAAAAAATATTTAGACCACTAAATCCAAAATATGACAAAAACAAAAATTGGCCCATGGGCACAAAATGAACATAACTTAATGACAAATATAAAACAGAGGCCACATGATCGTTTAAATAAGGAGTAAAATGAAAAAACACAAACAAGCACCAATAAAGTCAAAGTTCAAATTGGTGACCCATATGCATAAACCATTGCTAAAAACATTTCAATAAGAGGGTTTGTAAAAAAACTAGATATCTACAATAGCACAAAGGACCCACAACTGAAATGACCAAAATTGTATTATACAACAACCATCATACTACTAATAGAGTGTTTTGATTCTGGTCAAAGTGAACTAAGGCTCAAGAAACATAGATAAATGAATTTGAAAGAATAATGGTGAATATCCCAAGACAAAAAATGACAAATATGAAAGTGTTCATGAGAAAAAGATGAATTTTTTTCATGAGGTACAATGTAAAGGGAAATGTGCCAATTGTAGACATTTAAATTTAATGAATAAATGTTTGACAATGCTTTTCCTTGACATCTTTATCTTGCTTGGCCAATATGCCATTGCACTAAGCCATAATCTCTAAGAAAGCCTTAAAAGTCTTGCAATTATTTCCAAACTTTTATATTCATCCCTATTTGACAGATACTTTATTGTCACTCTTGTTTCATAAGCCTACATCCTTTTAGGATAAGTCCACACCAGGAAGATAAGGGCACACTATGCACCTATCTGGTAGTGCAAACTTGTCTCCCACACTCTAATAGTTATCTTTTCAAAATGGCATGCTTCTTAACAACTTTATCGTGCATATCAATAGGTCGGTTATCAAAAACATTTGAAATATTTTTCTATAAAATCACATCAAGGGTCACACTTGAAAGGACCTAACATTCTCTTACAAGGCACATATCTTTTTGATTTCAAAAACATTTATTTTCTGAGTAAAGATCCCTATTACAATTTTGCTATAATTTTACAGTCTTTGATCAAGTCTAACATTGTTTATTGAAGGTTAAGGGCATTGCATCCATTGTCAAGCATTTTAATCAAAATTTCTAGTTGTATTCATATGATCTTCCCTAAAGGGAGAACTACATCGTCCTAAGGCCCTTTAGGTTATGTAGGCAACACTGAGTTAACAAGGTATTTTCTAAGGATAACTCGACCATTCCCACTTCCCCATTCCTGCCCCTGCCCCCGCTCCGCAAACACCCCCCCCCCCCCCCCCCCCCCCCCCCCGCCCCCCTCTTTGCATTTTATCTCCTTTTATGTGCTTGTGTAAGACCAAGGTTTGAATTTTATAGTTATTTCAAGCATCAAAACAGGCTGTACACATAAACAAGTCTCATACAAATGTAGATGAACAAACCCAAATTTTTATATCCAAGTACAACTTGACATGATAAAGTTACAATAAATAGACAACAATACACTACACTCCTATCTACCTCCTACAAACTTGTTCCATTATATATCGAGCCATTATTTTCTAATACATTTTGTTTACAGGTCTTTACAAATAGTTACAGTTTACAAAAATTTAATGCAATATGAAATAAATCATTTGCAAAGATAATTCTCTAACCCTAGGTTTCTACTTTTAGCAAAATTTTAAATTTTGTAAATTATGTGGATCTTAGTATTTTATTGTATTCTATTTTATATATCATCCTAGAGCATATTTCAATAGTTTACATTTCTATTTAGTGTTAATTGTAATTCATAATTAATTATAGTGTAAATATTTTGGTGAATCCGCTCTAGTTTTTTTTTCTTTTTTTTTCAAAGAAAAGGGGTAAAAATTTATTCAATCAAAACCAAAATACATAGCAAAGGCCAAAGGCCCACCACAAGACTACATATTCCTATCCTTTAATAAAAGCTGATCAAAAATCCCATTATAATCCAAACAATCTCATCCCTTCCGCTAATATCCCAGCTATCCTCATTCTCAGCAGCCCACTCAGCTAAACAATCTGCAACTTTGTTCCATTCGCGAGGGATATAACGAAAGGAGACAGAATCCAAGGAACTACACAAACTTAAAATATGTCTGGCCAGAGAGGCTAACTTCCAATTAACATTCTCCAAACTCTGGCTATTCAGCATGTCAACAACAATTTGAGAGTCAGACTCACATATAATCCTTTTCCAACCTAAAGAACATCCTCTCTCAACAGCAGTCTTAATAGCAAGAGCCTCCATCAAATTATTCGAGTGTTGGCCCTTGTAGATAGAGAAAAGAAAAACTGCCTCCCCATCATTACTTCTACCTATAGCCCCAATACCAGCATGACCTGGATTCCCCCAAGAAGATCCATCTGTGTTGATCTTCAAGACCCCAGCCGGGGGAGGAGTCTAGCGTCCAACCCTACAAACACATTGCTTACCATGGCAAGACCTTTTCCTAAGAGTGCCTCCCTGATTATTACCATCCAGGTTCAAATTCCTCACAAAAGCTTGATCACTAGGATCTATACTCTCAGACATATCACATTTTGCCAAGATAGTCTCCTGAAGCCTATTAAGAAGCTTCCTCCACAACCGAAGGCTATCTAACTTAGAGTCACAAAAAATTTTGTGGTTCCTTTCCAACCAGATGTTCCAAAGAATAAAGACCAGTCCAACTGTCCAGGCCACATGTAAAAAGGAAGTCTTCACTGGAGGTCTGCCCAAGCTTTCCCAAAAGTCACTGAGAGAAGTGGCATGAATACACCCATGACTCCAAGCCTCCCACCATCTATGCCATATATCCCTCGAGAAAGGGCAAAGAAAAAATAGGTGAGGAGAACACTCTTCATTGTGCGAGCATAAGAAGCAAACGGAAGGCCCCTAAAAGCCTCTTTTGCGAAGATTCTCCCAAGTAAGACATTTTTTCTGAACCAACAACCATAAGAAAAAATTACATTTAGGCCAAGAGAAGTTATTCCAAACCTTCTTCCACTAGTGCACTTCATCTGTACCATGAAGGTTCCTGTCAAGTATAGCATATCCTTGAGCCACAGAGAATTTGCCTTTTGGGCTAAGACTCCAAGCCAAAACATCCTTACCATTGAGGGAGCTACAAAGCCGATCCTCCAACACTTGAGAAAGAAGGGCATGGTCCTCATCAAAGCCACCAGTAGGCCACTCCTGAGAATCCTTCCAACACGTCACCTCCACTTGATCCAAGCTCTTAACAGTCTTGAAGTGCTCCACCTTCCACCAACCAGCATCAGTAAAAGTGTGGTAAAGAGGTTGGAGCTGAGGAAAGCTAGAAATCATGGGCGGGTGGCCATCCCAAGAGTCATGCCAGAACAGAGCATCTGAGCCATAGTTACAAATCCAAAAAAGCCCCTCCTTAATCAGCTGCACTCCCTTCTTAAGGGTATTCCAAACACAAGATCCTTTACCCATCAAATCCAGCCATGGCACCTCAGAGCTATCCACACCAGGAAAATACTTGTGAGTAAGAATATTGGCCCAGTCTAATTGCTGATTGGTACACCATCTCCAATACAGCTTAGCAGCTAGGGCCGTAACCACAAGCACCATAGACCTAAGCCCAAGACCACTCGCATGCTTTGGCCTACAAACATACTCCCACTTAACAAGACTCCACTTCAAAGAGAGGAGTGTACCATACTAGAGAAACTTTCGAGAAAGAGCATCAAAATCCCTCACAAAGCTGGAAGGAGGAACTTGCACACAACACCTGTAAATAGGAAGAGACTGCATCACCATCTTTAGAAGAACCAGTCTCCCAGCAGAAGAAAGCCACTTGAGAGTCTAGTGATTAACTTTACTCTGGAACTTATCCAAGATTCCTTGCCAATACACACGATACTGAGATCCCAAAGCCAAGGGAACCCTAAGGTATATCAGGGGAAGAGAACTAATCTGAAATCTAAGGATCCTAGCAATCCTGATTTGAATAGGCTGGGAGGTATTGACGAAATAGATGGAAGATTTGTCATCATTGATACACTGACCTGAAGCCTTCAAATAAATGTCTAAAGCTCACCTGAAGTTCACAGCTTCACTAATTCTGGCAATGCCCATCAACGTAGTATCATCCACAAACTGAAGGTGAGAATAGGGAGGAAAAGAGTCATTCCATCTCCAACCATGAATAAGACCCCTTCCCACTTGAGACTTAACAAATCTTCCTAGACCCTCTGCCATTAAAATGAATAAATAAGGGGATAGAGGGTATCCTTGTCGAAGCCCTGAACAACTCAGAAGGTTCCCCATTTACAAGAACTGAAAAGGAAGAAGAGGTCACACAACTCAGAATCCAATTCACCCACTCTTTAGCGAAGCCAAATGCCGAGAGAATGCTCTGTAAAAATTCCCAGCTCACCTGATCATAAGCTTTAGCCATGTCGAGCTTTATAAACATAGCCCTCTCCTTAGAGTTAGCCATCAAATGAATAGCTTTCATTGCCACCACTACACCATCCAAAATTTGTCTTCCTTCAACAAAACCCCCTGCTCCATAGAGATCAAGGTGCTAAGAAGAGGCTTAAGTCTCTTCGCAATTAGCTTGGTAATGATCTTATAGACAACATTACATAGTGCAATAGGTCTGAATTGATTCAACTGATTAGCTCCCTCCTGCTTAGGAATGAGCACCAAAAAAGTAGAATTCATGGACTTGAGCATCTATTTATTCTTATGAGATTCTTGAACCACCTCAAAGAGATCAAACTTTATTATTTCCCAAAATTCTTGGAAGAACTCAATAGGAAACCCATCCGGGCCGGGAGCCTTACCAATTTTCATGTTAAACACCACCCGCTCCACCTCAAATAGAAAAATAGGTCGTAAGAGAGCTTCATTCATCTCCATAGAGACCAGGTGAGGAATACAGTCCAAGATCTCCCTCTCTTCATCCCTAGCAACAAGACCCTCCTTAGAAAAGAGGTTTGAAAAATAGTTGACCGTAGCCCTGGAAATATCCACATTGGATGAGAGATGAGTCCCTTCAGGCGAGATCAAAGAGGAGACAGAATTTCCTTGTCTCCAAGCCTTGACTGAATTATGAAAGAATGCAGTGTTCCTATCATCCTCCTGAAGCCAGTCAATCTGAGATTTTTGCTTCCAAAAGATCTCCTCCCAAAGCTCCCACTCCTCTAATCCTTTAAGAGATGAAGATTCAGCTTTACTAAGGTCAAGGGTCCTCCCTTGATCCCGAATCAATCGAGTTATGTTGTCTAACTTAGCCTGAGTAGCAATCCTCTGAACTTGTAGGTTTCCAAAACATTTTTTATTCCACTTCTTAAGCCTGTACTTCACATGTTGAAGTCTCTTACAGAAAGTAAACATTGTCGTCCCATGGGCAGGCAATCCCTCATACCACCACTCCTCCATAAGATCCTGCAAAGAATGATCTCTTAACCACATGAGCTGAAATTTGAACGATGGGTTTTTGGAAACTCCATAATCCGTAACTGAGAGCTTGATAGGCCAGTGATCAGAGCCTCTCCAATCAAGAATTTTCGAACTGGTGAGCAACCTTTCATTCATCCAGTAACATGAAACCAAAAATCTACCGTGTCTTTCTGAGATAGCCTCAGCACCACATCTCCTATTATTCCATGTAAATATACCATTATTTGGCTTCACATCAATGAGATTCAAGGAATCTATCATATCCCTGAAAAGATATGCAGAGGGGTCCAACCTAGCAACTCCACCTCATTTTTCCTCTAGACTAATAACAGAATTAAAATCACCGGCCAAAATCCATGGGAGATATGGGTCTAAGGTGTGGATGCAGCTAATATGAGCCCAAAGATTTGACTTACCTGTAATATCAGTAGGAGCATAAATATTGGATAGAAAGCACCTTTCCCCAGTCCCCAAACAAGATGCAACCAAAGAGATAGAGGATCAACTAGAAATCCACCATAAGGGGAGAACTTTCCTCGGGTTCCAGAAGCAAGCAATCCCCCCAAACTATTTTGAGCTCCCACCCCCTACCAATTTCCCTGGGGTCAGATGCGAGAAGCACAACTTTCCAAACCATCCACTATAAGCTTAGTTTCCTGGATAAAAACCACATCAGGTAATTGAGAATCAATTAATCTAGGAACAACGTTTTGTCTAGGGATGCTGTTCAACCCCCTGACATTCCAAGATAGAACAATCATTTATGGGGTTGGGAAAAGTGGGCATCAATGGGTTTCACATACCCTGACTCAACCAAAGTGTCCCCCATAATCTTGACCTTCTCTTGATCAGACTTTCTGCCACTCCTTCACGGTTTATCAAGAGGCCCCTTTTTAAAGGATTTCTGTTGTAGGCCTAAAATAGGATGGGCTTTGTTGCTCTTAGCCAAATCTGAAGCCCCTTTAGGAATAGGGGGATCTGTAACCACCACAACTGAGCTCATCAGAGCCTGTGACCCCTGGGAATCCCTGGTATCCTGAGCCTGAACAGGTAGATCCACATCAATCTGTGCACTCTGAGGGTCTTCTGAAGAAAGCAACTAGTGCTCCTTCATTTCCCCTTCTTCTTGAACTTCTTGTAGTCCCTTATCCCCAAAAAAAAGCTTAACAAGAATCCCTTCCTCCTATACCAGGTCTTCCAGAACCTCAAATCTGTTGAAAATACAGTCATTGTGTCTATCCATCCAAGTTCTTTTTTTACTTTTGCCTTTATTACGGGATTTAACCTAAGTAAAGCCCTCATTATCCATAGGTACAGTAGATGCAAATGCCTTGCCCTTATCCCCCTTAAGAGACCCAGAGTCATCCAAGGTAGCAGGCTTAAATATGGGGCATTTGCAGAGTAAATGGCCATATTCATGGCAAATTTGACATCTAAACGGGAGAGTCTCATAATCCAGCTGTTGGATCCAAGAAGAGGATCCCATGCATATTTCCATAGAATTTGGTAATGGATTAGTTAAATCAACTTCTACACAAATATGAGCATAAGAGATTACCTTTCGTTCTTGAGTTTGTGTAGCCACTCCCACAGGCTTTCCAAGAAGTAGTGAGATTGAGTGAAGAATATCTTCCCTCCAAAACTCCAAAGGAAGTCTTGGCAACCGAACCCACATAGGTACTCGTGAGGGGATCTCTTTAGGTAAATTAAAGCCCGTGTGCCAAGGCTTGATGAAAAGCCCCACCTGGTTAAAGAAATAAGGGCCTCCTTCAAATGCCCTATTCCTATCCGACATACAAGAGAAAATAACCAAAAAGTAATTGTTTGCTGCCAAAATAATCTCCATATCTCCTTCAGGATTCCACACCCAATGAGCCTAGGAATCTAGCATAGGTAAGGAGAGCTGAAGGCCCAAAAATTTGCAAATAAGGGCATGGTTACACCAATATTCAACATCCTCTAAAATCTGCTCAGGTTGAATAACCAACACAGGCCGGTCTTCAGATCTTTCCAGACATCCATTTACTTTTTTAATTCAAGGCATGCCTTTAGAGGATGAGACTCCATTTCCCATTGTAGGTTTATTCCCCTGACCTTCGCCATTGACTTGTGTTGAAGAAGACGGATCAACCATCTCCATATCCTCAGAGGCAATCTGAGAAATCACTAAACTCCGATTCTCCATAAGGTGAGCTCAATATCTACCAGCAAAAGATGGGGTAGGAGCCCACAGTCCCCAACCCCAAAACCCTACGACTAGATGCCGACACAACGCTCCAAAACCTATTTCGCTCTAGTTAAAACACTACTTGTCTCATGTTTATTTTTGGTTTAGGGTTTCAGTTCAATTTTATAAATTATTGACACTAAAATAATACAATCTTCAACTTTAGATACTATTTGTAACATAATGATTCAATTTTTTTCACTTTGGAGTAATCTGACATTGAAAAAGTTTGTCTTGTCACCTCGGATAGATACTAACACAAAAGCTCTTTCTTTCAACTTCATGTTGCATTTATATTATTTTCCTCTTCAAAAATATTTCACCTTTCTTTTACTTTCTTTTTTCTTTGCTTTTTTTTGTTTTAAAAAATGTGTTTTGACAGTTTTACAAGTATTTAGTGATTTTCATGAAAGGCTACGTGGTATTTTATTTATAGACATGGCGTGAGAGGTTTTATTTCAATACTCATAGCCATAGTACATCACTAAACATGGACTTTAGTTTCCCCATACCTAATGGTATATAGAAAATACATGTGATCCCCTTGTCTATACCAATAGGAATTATTTTTATCCATCTGATTTTTTGTGCACTCGAGAGGAGTGTATCTCCCAACAAAGTTACTCTCAACTTACTTTTGAAACTGGGGTTAGTGGAATACATGCATGGTTCTACCTCTATAGTTAGTGCTCTGAGACATTGGGCCAACACTAATCAATGAATGAAAAAGTATATATAATAGCCTAAAAATCATTCAAACTCTTGACTAGATCACCCTTTATCCTTTATTTTTATTTGCATTGTCTTCTTAGATAGTAGCTTTGCTTGATTTATCTTGTATACATAGTCATAATTCTATTGATTCATTGTATAACACTAGATTAAGTATTTGTTTCCTTTTACATTAAAATGGGTTTAATATATGAATCTCTCATTCATATCTTACATCTAATCATGGAATTTATTGTTACCTCTCATATTCCATTTTAGCATGTTAGTCATTATGTGAAAACACGGTTAAAAATGAATCTAATCAAGAAAACTAATCAGACCTTGCATAATTTTACGCTCTTTTTACTTCCTATTATGCTTATATTGCCTCTTCTACTATTTATCCTAAACCCCTCCCTTTCTATGAGTTAGGTCATGGTAAGTATTAGATAATTTGGGGACAAGAGCTCTCATTTACTTTAACCAATATTGGAACTAGAGGCCTTGGTTATAAGGAAGGTCCACCACTTATGGACAAAGTCAAGATATGATATCTCATGAGATCATACCCTTTACTTCCACAACTTGTAATATCCAATCTAAGTTGATTCATATCATAATTAGACATCAAATAATATGTGCTCAATACTTTTTTCTTCTTTCTACTCGCCCTCAACCTAGCCCTATTAGTTTTTCTTCTATACCTCTTATTCGTCCACAACTTATCTTAGACTCTCAAGTCCATGTTGTTAAAAATAGACATGGACAACCTCCCCTAACTTCCCAACCCCAAACACCTATTATAAATATTCCTCTCCCATAAAATTCAAAGCAATCTTCCCAACCCAAAGTGTTTGATCTCATTGAGCAATTATATAATGCACCAACCAAAATTTATATTCTATAATTATTAAAATGGGAACCAACTTATAAGGATATCTGATATGCAATGTTATGAGATACTACTATTTGTGTAGACACACAACCGAATTCATTTTCATCTATTAGGAACATCTTCATAGATGTTGATAATACTATTTCTTTTGATAAAGAAGATTTGCCTCCACAATAGATTATTGGGCATAATCTTACATTATTTATCGAGGTTCAAATTCATGGAAAGTTGATTAAAAGAGTTTTAGTTGATAATGGTTCTAGAGTAAATATTTACAATTATAACTTCATACAAAAATTAGGCATTAATAAAAGTAATCTTCAAAATTTGAGAAACATATACATAGATTTGATAATACTCCAACATTATTAATGGGAATTATCACGTTGGATATACTCATAGGTCCTAAAATGGTTTGTATTGTCGTTCAAGTTGTTGAGGCTCAATTATAGTATAATCTATTATTGGGATAACCTTGTATTCATGTTATGGGGGTTATACCTTCTAAATTTCATAGTTGCATCAAGTTTATATACTATTCAATTAAGTATACAATTCTAGTAGATGATGCACCTTTTCGATATTATAAAATTGTACAATTTGGTAAGATTTATTTCATAGCACCTGAACAACCAATTCTAATTGCACAAATATATACTTATGAGGTGGTTGAATTGATTAAAGTGGGTAATCTTGAACAAAATCCTCCAATTCCTTAGCACATAGAGGAACCTATCCAAGAAATCTTGCCAAAGGAACATATCTCTACACAACTTAAAGAGCCTATCATGAATGAACACAAGTAAGAGTTACCTCTTTTGTAGATTTCACAGAGTTCATTACAAAATTACCATTATTTGTCAATACAAAGGATTCTTATTGTAAAATAGAAGATTACTAAAATAGTGATGATGAAAATACATAGGAACTAACAAATGAGCAAATGTGCAAATTATCTTTCAATCCCATTGATGAGGATGGAAACCTATCTCATTATTTATCTAAACCAATTGGAGTAGGTGAATATATGGCTATATCTCCTTTATAAAATAATAGTAAAGCAATAGTTTCTGAATGTTAGGTCATACAACTTACTTACAATACCATATCACTGGACATTTCACAATCTATTGATTCAAACACTTTCAATCACAAAATGATTATGTCTTATAAGGAACAAGTGCAAGCTTAAAAAAGGAAAAATTCAAAAATACAGCCATTAAAGCAAGATTAAGGTCTATTCAAACACAAATTTATTAATAAAGGAATTTCAAAGCAATAATAAAATAATCCCCTACAAATGTGGTCACAAGAGAGATGTTGTAGCAACTTTCTTCTTATCTAGATCCTTTCATTATAAAGCAATTTATGGATGGAAAACAATGTACTAACGTTGCAGTTACATGCCTCCAAGAGGCTAATATATGCAGTATTATTCTTCTCAAATATCTTGGGTATGGCACACATCATCTCCATCAAAGTTCAAATCCCATGCATTGCATTGGATCTATTACATTAATAACCTCATTAGGCCCAAAATCATGTTCTAAATTATTACATATGGATTCTAATTTACAACAATATAATGCAATCCTCGAAAGATCATGACAAAGATCAATGGGAGCTACACTCGGTACTAACTATGATTGACTCACATTTTAGCAAGAAAGTGCAATGGTTACAATTTCTAAGGAGTACATAGTTACAATAAAAGAACACATTGCTAAACAAATCTCACTAGAATGATCTAATGCAAATATGGCATGCATGGTAAACTCTAATGAATTAGAAAGTTTTACATAGAAAAAACCTATTTAAATAGGTGGTTTATTATAAACTAAAATAGATGAATACACTCTTTATGTAGGCACTCCATGGGAGCTTTCCTCTAATCAAATAATTGATTAACATACTTTCCTAGTACCTACTTGTGCATGGTTTTTTTCCCTTTAATATTGTTGCTTATTATTCTATACCTAATCTAATTTTATTCTAGCCCTTATATCTATCTTTAATTTTTGGGGAACTTGTTCCTTTGTTTACTTCACCCCAATTCGAACAACCTAAAGTAATTACCTTACTAAGTTTTCAATGCACATCCTTTATGGCAACTCATTTTCTCATTATTACACATTTATGCTTTCATGCTCACATCTCTCTAATTTTGAATGAGGTCACCTGGTCATACTTGTCCTTTGCTACACCACATATACATCTATATTGGAGGAACCTTGCTTTCCTTCCCTCTTATCATGCTTTACCTTAACATCTTGTCGTGGGATGTTCAAATCTTCCCCTCTTTCTTCCATTTTCAAAACCTTGTTGCTTACCATGTTTTTCAAAAGAAAATCAACTTTCACTTATGCATATTTTCATTTTCAAATATGGAAAAAATAAAAAATGTTCATATATTCTCAATAAAAAAATCAAATATTTGTAAAAATATAAAATCAAGACCTATAAGCATATTCTCATGTTGTTGGGTTACATCTTTTCATAGGCCATTTATATTTATGTTCAGTACATAGAATATTTCATTACCTTTTCAATACACAATGACTCTGACAAGGTATTTGAGCGTGAAACATAATGTTTTTTATAGAACCAAACAACAATCATACACATACGAAGTTGTCTTGATCAAAATTTTCTATATACAGTCAACTTGGGCAAAGTCACACCAGATAGACAATATCGCATTATGCATCTATCCTCCTACTTCAAACCTATCCTTTTACATTTTAAATATATGTTTCTACATGCAATATAGTTATAGAGACCTTTTATACAATTTTTTATCATAAAGCATCAATCATATTCATTTATCAATCAAATTTCTAGCTAGGACATACTTTTACATGGTTTTGATGTAGGGCTGACCTATTACCCAAGAACCTTGCTCAGTTAAGGGCATCTTATTTTTCTATATGTTAGGAGAGGGGGGTGGAAGATAAATCCAAGAACAAACACACCTGTTCTAATTCCACCCGTTAGGATCTTGCTCCTCAGAAAGAGCACAGTATGATTACCAAATATAAGCAATTGAATATGCGGAAATAACCAGAAACACAAGTAACTAGAATTCACCAATAGCACAGAATATGAGAGACAATACACTATCTTGTATTAACACTATACAGAAAAGAATACATCAAAGAGCCGCCACACTCTTTCACCTTACAGAGATTCGCCACACCTCAAGTGTACAGTAATTCTTCTCACACACACTCTCCTACACAAAAAAACGGTCCCAACAACCAACTCACACACAGAATTGGTGTTCACCTCACCAACCAGTCAGTAATAACCCTGTCGGTACACCAAGCACTCTATAGCACTTCAAGCTGATCTCTCATGAACCTGCAACCTGCAATTCAAAGACCAAACTTACATGTAGATCCCCAATGAGCTTGCAACAACCTGCAACTCACAGATCTTACAACTAGAAGGAACTCTTCCTTTCTATCTCATGCCTTAAACAATACATGCCAATGGGTCTATAAATAGATCCCTAACTCAAACAATAACTTAGACTCTTAATTTAGACAATTATCCTCGCAGCCCAAGACTCTGGCTGGTCTTAACATGCAAACTCATCGTTCACTTAACTAACTGTCCATGAAACGAACACTTCGGGAACACACAGGTGACCGACGCCGGTCCCTGCTAGTCTGGTTCTGCCGACGTCGGTCCTGCTGCCGACGCCGGTTCCTGTAGAACTCAGCAACCATCTGTTCCTCAGTTTGCAAAGGTTGAAGCTTTTAGCTCCACAACCTAACAATCTCCCACTTGGAGATAAACAACTGCAACCTATACCTGTACCTGTACACCATCTAGTTTGTTTCCTTGGCTTTGTATCCCTCCTCAAGATCACTCTTGAAGACCAACCACCACAAAATCCGTGGTGCAAAATCTGTCATCCAAATTACCTGCCACATCCACATCTACAACCATGTAGAAAAAGAACTTGACCCTGCATAGCATGTGCACCTGCTGCTGGTCCCACTGAACTGCCCTTCAGTATTACTCTCCCGGATTGACTCCAAACTTGTGACAACTCCCACTGCTTGGGAAAACTCAGGTTTAGTACATACCATGCACTCAACCTCATTATGTGAATCAAGACACCTGTTCTATGAACTGTCTAACCATCGGCGTGCTAACCGGCTTCACACAATCATCCTGAAACAAAGTCAACAAGACCTCCATGTCTCTAGAACACACTCATGCCAAAGAATCTTGCTGCTCCCAGATTCTCCATGACAAACCCCTGAACTAGCTTTACCTTTAGTTCAGCAATACCTGTATATGTAACCCTGCAACAAGCACATCATACAGAAAATAGGATAATGTAGCTAATATTATCCAGCCTGGTAAAGAGAAACACAATGATCAAACCTCCATTGCCCTGCAGCTAAAACAAGATCATATACCCTGATCTTCCATCTCACATATCCATTTCCGCTCTTCTTCATCCTCAACATCCATTCGTCTCTCAGTGCTTACTTCCAGCTGGCAACACTACTCAAAACACCTGTTTGGTTCTCCTCCAAGGAATCACATCCTCATTCATGCCAAGCTCCCACTGTTTCCTAGATCTACCTGTTCTGCTTCTTCAATAACTTCCTGGTCCTATGCCATAAGTGAGCAACAAGTAGTGTAAAGAAGGGAAATGACGAATTTAAGAACTTACTTACACCTTCAGTCCTCCATATGGGCGCTTGAGACTCCATGACAACTCGCTGTCCACCCAAAATTTGTCTCAGTAATCGATGCCGGTAACATCTCAATCTACAGCCGACCGATGTCGATTCCCTGCGACTGCCTTCCTGCCAACGTCGGTTTCCCCTGGCCGACGCCGATCTCTTTTCTGCCCTGAGTCACTGACGTCGGGCTGCATATAGCCGACGTCGGTCCCTGTCTGGACACCGACGCCAATTTTTCTGCCGACGTCGGTCTCTGTGTTTTTCTTGTGAGACCTGACTTTTTCCCGCGAGCTCTTTTTGGATCAAAACCTTGTCCAAATCACCCTTGCTTTGCTCAGAATTCCTCTGCACCTTATGCTGAACTCTGTCCGTCACTTTCTCCTTGAAAACCAAGGCTTTCCCGTTCTTGTCACTAACATCGGATTCCTCAAGAAACCTCACTTTCTTCTTCTGCATACAGAAACCACGATCCATGCCTTCCAAATCCGAAAGCATATTCTTTGACTCAAGAACCAGCATATCCTTCTTATCTATGTGACCAAGCCTATCGAGCCACATCTCTGAATCTACAGCTGAAGTAGATAACCCAGAAAGAGAATCAGTAAAACAAGTAGATAGATAAAGCGTACCTACTTTCTTACCTCTAGCTACAACAAGTGTACCCTTGGTAACCTTCTAAGAGTCTGCTGTGAGAGTTACTGTGCAACCCTCTTCACCCAAACTTCTAACAGAAATTAGATTCCGCTTTAGAACTGGGACATGCATGACCTCTTTTAACACCCATGTGTCACCTGTCTGCAATTTCAGCTTCACTTTGCCTTTGCCAGCAATCTGACAAGACTTACCATCCCCTACACAAATTTCTCCAAAGTCTCCCTGGACATACTCATGAAAAAATTCCCTATGTGGGGATGCATGAAAAGAGGCACCAGAATCTAATACCCAAGATTCTACTTTATCCAAAGAACATACCAGAGCATCCTGTGCAACGTAACCTGCAACATCTGCTTCTTCTACATGTCCTTCATGCTGATCTTCACCCGATCTGCAATCTCTCTTTAAGTGCCCTTGCTTTCCACATTTCCAGCAGTTTATTCTGCCATACCTGGACTTGGATCTTTTGCCTATCTTCGACCTTGATCTCCCACGCTCTGTCTTCTCTCTTGGCCTTCCTCTTCCTTCAACACTCAAAGCATCTCCAGATGATTCACCTGTGCTTTTCCTGCGTATCTCTTCATTCAAGATCACACTCACAACATCATCCACTTTTAAGACTTTTGAAGGAGACACAGTATTAGAAACTGCCATTACCAAACCTTCCCAACTTTCAGGCAATGAACACAAGATTAAGAGAGCTCTAAGTTCATCATCAAATACAATATTCACTGAACTTAACTGGTTTACCAAACCATGGAAATCACTAAGATGGCTATGAACAGATCCACCTTCCAACATTTGTAAATTAAATAAACGCTTCATAAGAAATACCTTATTTGAAGCCGAGGGTTTTTCATACAAATTTGCCAAAGATTTCATCAACTCCACCGTTGTCTTACACTGTGATAAGCTGGAAATCACAGATGAATCAAGACTCAATCTAACAGATCCCAGAGCCTTCCGATCAAGAACCTCCCATTCTTCATCTTTCATATCCAAGGGTTTGCTAGCAACCCCACCCAACGGTAAGTACAAATCTTTCTGATACAGATAGTCCTCAATCTGCATCCTCCATAATTGGTAGTTCTTGCCATTAAACTTTTCCATTCGTAGTTGACTGTTTTCTGCCATTGCTCAACTCCCACTCAAACAGAAACCCTGTGAGTAACCTGTAATCAAAACACACTACCCAGATCTACACCAATCTGTTAGTATCCCAACCAAAAGCTCTGATACCACTTGTTGGGAGAGGGGGGTGGAAGGTAAATCCAAGAACAAACACACCTGTTCTAATTCCACCCGTTAGGATCTTGCTCCTCAGATAGAGCACAGTATGATTACCAAATATAAGCAATTGAATATGCGGAAATAACCAGAAACACAAGTAACTAGAATTCACCAATAGCACAGAATATGAGAGACAATACACTATCTTGTATTAACACTATACATAAAAGAATACATCAAAGAGCCTCCACACTCTTTCACCTTACAGAGATTCGCCACACCTCAAGTGTACAGTAATTCTTCTCACACACACTCTCCTACACAAAAAAATGGTCCCAACAACCAACTCACACACAGAATTGGTGTTCACCTCACCAACCAGTCAGTAATAACCCTGCCGGTACACCAAGCACTCTATAGCACTTCAAGCTGATCTCTCATGAACCTGCAACCTGCAATTCAAAGACCAAACTTACATGTAGATCCCCAATGAGCTTGCAACAACCTGCAACTCACAGATCTTACAACTAGAAGGAACTCTTCCTTTCTATCTCATGCCTTAAACAATACATGCCAATGGGTCTATAAATAGATCCCTAACTCAAACAATAACTTAGACTCTTAATTTAGACAATTATCCTCGCAGCCCAAGACTCTGGCTGGTCTTAACATGCAAACTCATCGTTCACTTAACTAACTGTCTGTGAAACGAACACTTCGGGAACACACAGGCGACCGACGCCGGTCCCTGCTAGTCTGGTTCTGCCGACGTCGGTCCTGCTGCCGACGCCGGTTCCTGTAGAACTCAGCAACCATCTGTTCCTCAGTTTGCAAAGGTTGAAGCTTTTAGCTCCACAACCTAACACTATATAAACACTTTTATAGGTTATATTTATCCACAACCTCTTCTCCATGTTGATCTGCAATAAAAATAAATGTCTTCTTCTTTATTCATACTTTACATGTGTCATGATGAATATGTTATTTGATAACATAAACATAAATACATATGATCCAACTATGCTAGCTTCATTTGTTCTATATGCTTGTTGCATTACATAAAATGATTCAAATTACTTATTTATTAAATTTTGCCCTTGTCTTTGTGTATGTTCAATGTACACCCTCTTACTTGTATGACATCTCCATTCCATATGTGTGTGGCCTTTGGCCTTCTATGTTTGCATGACATTTACATGTCCCTTGTATTAAAGCTTTGGGCCTTATGTGTGACATTTATGTGAAATTTATAATTATATGTGGCATTTTACATTTCCCTTGTATGTGGCCTTTGGGATTTCTTGTATGACATTGTGTGACTTTGCTTACATGTTCATTACTGGCTACTATGGTTCCATGATCCTTATCATACACTACTATGTATTTATTACATATATCTATAGTTCCATGATACATATCATGCACAAACTACTTTTGCACTTCAATGCTTCATTTTCAAAAATATTATGTTTACAAACATATTCAACACTTTCAAGTTCTTTACATTCTTTAGACAATACTTCAATGCTATATTTAAACTACATGATGCAATGCAATATACAAGATCTTCATGTGCTTCAATGTTAAATCTCTAAGATTCCAATACAACTCAAGTATGAAAAATAGTATTACATGATTATATCTTTCAAAAATGCTCTCACTTTTATCTTTTAAGACAAGTGATTTATAGGTAATTTCCATCATCTTAAAAGGGGGGCATCATAAGGGCTTATATCCAAGATTTCACAAGCACAATATTTTCAGATTTGATAGTTTACAATATGGAAAAAATATGATTTTAAAATTACGGGGGAATTCAACTTGCTTATGCTCTCCACTCTTACAACCACTTGAGCACAAATACACTTATGCAAAGACAACTACAAGATCTCAAACAATTTTCAAAGGATAAAATTAACACTCTATACAATATAGGGGGAATGATATGGATTCATGACCAAGCTACTACTTTGCAAAATTTAGATTTATATTTTTTACAGTTTCAAGAATTTATAGTTTGAATCTAAATCTATCTACAGTGGTGTCATTCAACTTTCAAAATTAAACCAAGTTTGAGCTCAGTGATGCTCAACGTATTGGTTACACTTTAATAAACCATGTAATGTCTCCCACCTCTTATTTTCAATTTAATAAGTGAGCTATGTGAGAGCTCAGTGATGCTCAAAATTTTGGTTGCACTTTAGGGAATTGCTTTGTTGGTTCCCATCTCTTCAAGTATTACAAAGTACTCTATGATGGTTGGAGCATATAATATTTCAAACTCAAGCATCTTCACTGATTCTTAAAATTGAGACTTGATCACTCTCAATTCACTACATGATCAACACTTCTCCCCATGCATCAACAAGGGGACATGCACATCTCCATGACAAATACAAAGTGTGTATACACACTTAGGTTTTGCATTTACTTTACTTTAGTAATTTTATGCATCACTAGAATAGGGGGAAAACATATACATTAAAATTTAATCAATAAATGCTTGAAAATGTTTGTCCTTGTCATCTTTACCTTGTTTGGCCAACTCACCATTCTGATAAATGTAATCTCTAAGAAAGCTTTCAAAGTCTTGTAATTATTAATAACATCTTTCCAACTTCCATATTTCATTCCTATTGATCCCTATTCAGTATATACTTTACTATCACTCTTGTTTCATAAGCTTTTGTCCTTTTAAGACAAGTCCATGCTATGCAGACAAGGGTGCACTATGCACCTATCTAGTAGTGCAAACTTGTCTCCTGTACTTTGATGATTATCTTTTTAAAATGACACACTTCCTAATGACTATTAAATATAAATAAGTATTTAAAAATAAAATAGAAAAATTCCACAAAATATATTTTGAAACCTGATAGGTAAGTTAACATCATGAATGATAATATAATGTTGAAGATGTTGGTTGGTTTTAGTTTAATCTATTTTCTACTGAATCACTTTGTTCAAAAGGTTTTTTTATTGGGTTAAGGTAATTATAGTTTAGTGTTGTCCTAGGGTTTGAAGTTGTTTTGCTGTGATGACTTCAGTTTGTGCTCTGATACAACTCGTGAAAATTCTTAGATTGGAGATGGGGAGGTAGTAGCAGGTTTTATTTTTTGGGTTACACTACTAGAAAAACTTTTATCTAAATTATTAGAATTGATAATTATTTTTGGGGTTTGGATTCAAAAGGTTTTGTGCACTTTTTTAGAGGCAACTTTCTTACTAGATATGTTTTGATAAACTACAAAAGTTCCAAAACCTATATTTGATAAAGATGTGATGAATATAACTTTTGGAGGACTGATCATATAATTACTACTAGGGTTTGTACTATTTCTTTTTTGGTGATGCTTTTTTTATGCTTTGGGATTCACTATGGGTTCTCATCTATCTGGTTTTTGCTAAGTAAGACCTTTTGGAAAATTAGTGATCTAAATACCTATAGATGTGGTTTGGGTTTGGATATATAAGGCCTATTTTGTCTCTACCATGGAAGAGTTGTAAAAGATAACTAACGCTTGTTATTTGGCCCATTTTGGTCTCTGTTGTGAAAGACCTAATTTTTGTTACAAAAAATTGTCTAGTTTTAATGCTACAAAAGTGGTTTTGCTTTAGTTGTAGAATATATATTTTTTGTATGGGTGTTATTTAGGAGACTTTCAAACACTCTCCTTTGGCAAACTAATTGTTGTTTACTTTTGAAATATGTTCTCAATTTATGGTTTTCTTTATAAGTTTTTATGAAGCTTTGGTTTTTTTATAGTTATTTCCATTGAAGTAACTCTCATAGCTTTGGTCTTCCTAGTTTGGTAAATTGAATCTTATTGTAAGAACTCTTTTTTATTAATGAAAGGGATGAGTGAAACCATAATCCTCTTTTATCAATAAAAAATAATAACAATAATTTATTATCTACAAATTCAATAATATGTATTTGAAATATAAATTATATAAAAATTAAAACTATGTATTATCATCATATAATTATTATCACGATCATCATTTATGAGTTCATTGTCAAGAGCATAATTTGTAAGCTCATTGTTTGTACTATTTAGACTATTCTCCACTCCATACAGTGATGGGTTATTGTAGTTGGGATCATCATAATCATCACCCTCTTCACAATCAGGACCATCAACTATAATTGATGGTTTATTCACCTACAATGATATTACTTAATGATTATTAAAAATTTAAATTTAAATTTATGTTAAATAACTAATTTTAATCATAATTTAAACTATTACTAGCTGACACAAACCCCTTAGATTACACCCACTCATCAAATGCATAATGTTTCATCTATGGGATTTCAACTGCTCCCACACTTGCATAGTGGCGTTACAGTCATACAACTTCTCAAGAAATCAAATTTAAATGTTAAATATATTGATGTTTAAATTAAAATATGTAAGCTAAATTATTAATTTAAACTTACAAAGTTGAAACCAACATGTTCTACACCCATTTGTCCCAAACGATAAGTCACCATATTCCCCTAACTCTTTTTGTCTTGGTGGGTTTTATCATGAATACTTTCCATCTTTGTATTAATCCAAAATTATAAAAAATCTTGTGATTAGTTAATATAAATAAAAAACCAAAAAAATTATACTATGGTTTGTTTTTTATAATTACTAGAAACTTGATTTGTACCCTATTTCTATCACTATTTGTATATTTTTTCTCACGTAGCTACATTCATACTTGGATGTCAATGAGTTACTCTCTCCTTGTGCATATTATCCCTTTATTTCTGATGCACATAAAATATTTCAAACATTAATATAAACATACAAATAAATATAATATTATTCATCTTAATTATATTGTCATACACTATTATATGTTGCCTCATCCTCCTAATCATCTCTATTGCAAATGTTCCAATAATATTCACATTACAATGGACATGACCAAACTCTATTTATAATAGAAACAATCAATCAATTTTTACACTTAATCAATTGATATCTGAATTCCAGTCTTCAAACAATTTTTTGGCTTAAAAAATAATTCTTTTTCTAAAGTACATGAAACTAAAATAATTCATTTTTATAAAATTCGATAACATGAATAAATCAAGAAATTAAATTAATTTAATAAATTAGAAAAAAAGTAAATTGATACTTATCTTAAGCATCTTGTAATATAATAATTTGATCATTTACATAAAATTTTACTTGTAAAATACTCAACACTTGATATCTTTACTCGTCTAGTGTCAAATAAGATGGTCAATCCTCATTAGAATCAGTTGGATAATCTCTTTCTCCCCCAACATTGTAGACAACACATTCTCAAGGCTTGTGGGGGTGGTCTCATATTATTTCAATTTACAAGCACAATATTAGCAAGGGTACAAGGCAAGAAAGATGAGGATCTAAATTGTACGATAAGGTTAAAAAACAAAAAATTATAAAATAAATTTAAGAACATGACTATATATATGATAAAATAAAATAAATTGTTTATCTCTTTGTCTCTCTTGAAGTAGGTAAAATATAACACATCATCTTAGATATCTCACCACATGTAAACCATCAAAGCATCTAAATCTCAACATACACATGATCACCAAGGCACACAATAGATGTGGTACTTAGGGGTATGGTACTCCTCTACATCTCATTTGGTGGCTTTATGAAGACTAGTTCTACCATGTACCATAATATGTAACACCTTTTTCAAAAAAAGAGAGCTATGGTCACGAGGTTGCTTATTTTTACATGCATAATATTAAAAAAATGATTTATAAATTACATATCTTTAATAAATAATGACACTTCAATAAATAAGAAAAATAAATTATGTTGCTAGTTTTTTTAATCTTTATTATAAAAACTTTGCTTTTGATTTTCACTATAATTTTGACTTAGGCTTTTTGCTATGATTTTTTCATATGAATTTTGGTAGGATTTTCCTATAGTCCCTGCCTATTTTTTTTGCTATGATTTTCCTAGGGTTTATGATTTTTATTTTTACTGAGGTTTTCTTGGGGTTTCTATATGCTATTTTTGCTAGAATTATCGTAAGGTTTCAACCTATTGTTTTTGAAAAGGTTTCTACTTTCTATTTTTGTTAGGGTTTATCCTTCTTGTTCTTTGCTAGAACTTTTAGTAAGGTTTTTGTATAATATTTTTCGTAGGGTTTCCCTATGATTTGTGCTTGTTGTTTTTGCTACAAAAAAAAGTTGTTTTTGTTATACAAAAATTAAATTCCTCTATTTTTATTTTTATGAGATGTCCCTCAAACTATTATTCAACTTCCTCTTTCAACACATTTTTTTTGTCGACTAGACAAAAAAAATTCTATCAACACCCTTCATTTGGAGAACCTTCCATATTATTCTTCAAATGAACTCTCCACTTTCCCTTTTATTTACTTGCCTCTTCTACATTTGACCCCTGACATTTTGTATAGTATATGGGTTCTCTTGTTTTCTTAATCTATCCTTTTTCCATCCCACCTTTTAGTTTTTTCAGTCACACACTCACTTATGTTGCCTCTTTATAAAAAAAGTAATAAAGTGAAAATAAGGAGGGCGGATAGGCCCTCCTCTTTTTTTTATTATAGTTTAAGGGGGCAGTGTGGTGTAAATATGGTGTAATTTGTGTTAGATTGACATCACCCTTAACATTTTTTTTAATAAAAACATAATATTACATACTAATGTAGATTTTTTAATTATTTCCCCATTATCCATGAAGGAGTAAGTTTATAAAATATACACTGTCATTTAGTTGAAGTAATGTCCAAGAGTGTTGTTTCACATATATGGCATTAAATGTGTAATTTATTAAGTACTCAATGTCATTTATCAGTCCCAAAAATATTAAGTGATTGTCTAAATAAAAATATGACTTTTGAAAAGTCTTACAAAATATGTCACCTCCTTAAAGATTTTTATCTTTAAAACTGATAATTTTTTAAAAGTGCACTTAGACTAAAATACTAATAGGATAGATGACTTAGAAAACTTTATAGTATTAAAAAGTCTTAATAAATAATACATTTTTGAAAATATATTCAAATTTTAAAATTTTATTAAAACTAAATCAAATTCTTCACTATTAATATCTAGGTCTCTACATTACCCACAAAATTTTCAATTGTTTTATTAAAAATACTGTAATGTTGACATTAATAAGATTTTCAAAAATTCAAAAGAATATAGTTATTAGATGTTAATGTGCATCATTAGCTTGCATTTACTTAAAAAAAGATTTAATTTATAAATAAGATGAATAAATATTAATAAAAATAATATTTTGTTAAAACTAGACACATATACATATATTATTTAAATGTTTCATACAAAAAACAAAGGGGATAGTCGATCAACTTAGGTGAAGGTGGTTGTATTCAATCTTGTTGTTTTTAAAGGAACTCATCCCATGATTATCTTGGTCTATGAAAATTTTGAATAATAATATATATGATAATAAGAGACAATCTATATTCCCTATTAATGGGTTAAATGTATGCTCTTTTGCTACGCATAAGGTGGATTAATCAATTTAAGTTCCCACTCCCCAGGGTTTCTTCAAGCTATAAACTTCATTGGTTTAACCAAAGGAAACCTAAGTGTTTTGTGAGTTATTATTTTGATTCAAAACTACTTGGGTTCATTGATGAAGATAACATCCCAAAAGTTGGTATGTGGTAATGAAATAAAGGCTCAAGTTCTAGTTCTTAGTTTAGAGCCAATTGTTTAATGTGGAATTGAAAAGTTCATTATTGAAGGGGATTTAATGGTTATGATACATGCCTTTAGAAGTCATTTTTTAGGGATATGGAGGTTAAATAACATCTTAGAAAGGGTGTCACATATGTTGTATTTTATTAGGACGTGCACAATGTGCCACTATTAATGAGAAGCTAATATAGAGGTTGATATCTCGGTGAATCATAACATCTTCTAACTTGAGGATGTGATCATTAATAATCATTTGGAGAGTTAACATCGGTTAGAAATTTTGTTTTGTGGGGGAGGAGGGGGGGGGGTATGATGAAAGAACCTTCTCCATTTCTCCCTCTACCCCATCTTTTCATTTTTTCCTTCTTAATTTAATTCACTTGCTTATCATCATTATTAGAAATTTGGTTTGAGGGATGATCACAATTTTTACTCATTTTCCATCATTCAAATGTTTAGGATGGTCTTGGCTTGGTTTGCATCTTGTATCTCATGTAATATTAATGCAGGGACTTTAGATTTCCTTTTTTGTAACCATACTTATATATATATATATATATATATATTTTTTTTTTTTTTCATTTGGAGATTTGTGGAATTGAGTGGGTTTGTTTCATTCTTTATCTTGGTTTTTATATTCTAGGTTTGATTGTTGTTGTGGGAATGGGTTTGGCTTAGGAGTTTATGTATATGGATCCCCTATTATTCCTATATATATATATATATATATAAAAACTAGGGAAATGACATTCATAAATGTTGTGTCAGAAGGAAAATTGGAAAAGATTGAGATCTCACATGCATCATGATGTGGGAGGATGTGGTTGGGATTGTCTACACTAAAATGAACATCATTAGAAGGGTTAATTTCAAACTTATATCCACTTTTGTGAGTAATGTGCGAAGGATTTTACAAGATAAAGAAACAACTCATGTGGTGGCTAAGAAATTTATGAGGTCATGTTTCGAAGGAACATTGGGGAAAGCCCTGGAGATGATTGAATTAGAGATAGTTAGATCTTTCCCTCTAATAGGGGTTGAAAACATAGGGATGGTGTATTTAAAATCTTTCCATGATTTTTAATAAGGTCTTTTAATATTATTTTTTCTTAAAAAAATTCAAAACTTCTTTCACAGTGATAATTCAAAGGGTGAAGGTCTCCCTATTCTTGACTTGGAGGGGTTAAAAATGCCTTTAACCTCTCTCAAACCATTTATTTAAAATAAAATGGGTGGGAAGCCAACCAAGTTAGTCAAGCATTTAGTAATATGGGTGGGTTTAGCTAGTTTAATGGAAATGGAGAATGAGCCTATTGGTGGAAATTTTCTAAACCTAGAAGTAGGTAGATCCAAAAGTCTTCATGCCAAAAGAGAGAGGGGATGGGGTTTTGGTAAGATTAGTCATTGTGGTGGCATACATTTGTTGAGATGCAAAATTGTCAGATAAGGTGGTAAGTAGGGTGTCGTTAAGAGTGTTGGTAAGAGTGGAAACACTGGTCGTGGTGATGATAGTGTTGGTATTAGAAGTGGTAGTGACATCTTTAGTAGTGGAGGTGTTTTTAGTTGTTGTGGTGGCAACAATTATATAGGTGATGTCATAATTTATGTTGATTATATGAATATGGTGCCTCAAGCCATGATACACCTATGAATTTTCCTCCAAGTTTTGAGTTTGGACTGGTGGCAAAGCAAGATCAAGGCTTGGATGAGTCCAAGTGTCTATAGAATTATCAGTGATATGCTTGGGTTAAATTTATTCTTAGTATATGGATTTTACATTTTGTATTTGGATCATATAGTATGTTTGGGTGTCTTTTTCCCCTTTAGATGTAGAATCTTTGGATATCTCATTGGGTGTGTCCTTTGTTTTGGTTTATTCTTTAATTTTGAACTTTTAAGGCTTAGTTATGTTTTTGGGTAGCCTTGTCATGGTGTTTTTTGACAAGATACAAAGTTATGTTATATTTTAGTTTATAGTAGATTGGTGAGGGACTGCTAAAACCTAAATTATATATCACAAAAAAATATGGTGTACAATATGTCAATGGAGGCCTTGTAAATTAATGTTTGCCAGGCATGAAAGTGGGCTGTTAAACAAGTTCATCTCTTATTCTAGTAGATCTTCTATGAGGTTGTGGGCATGTTGGAGGATGTATGTTGTTGAAAAGGCTAGAAATGATGGCATTTGTGGTAAAATATGAGTCTTAGTAAGATCCTCATCATAATTAAAATGCATTGATGATGTGCCACAACAACAAAAATATTTGATTACTTTAAATTTTTCATCTTGTTCATTAATAGAAAATTAATTTTGAACTATTTAAATGTATCAAAAAGATAATATATTAAGAAATAAACTATGTTTTACATTATATGAAAAACCATAACATAGGAAAAGTACATTTTAAATCTAATACTATAGAAAATTACATTATTTTTCAAATTTGAGTTTCAAAAATATGGGAGGCAATATATACATTATTCATTGTTATCAACTACATTTAATATTTTTTCTCAATTTTGTTGGTTTTGATCTCCCTTTTAATTGATTGTCAATAATAAGTTCTTCACCAACATTTATATTGACAATTACTTTTAACATGGTAAAACAAAGAAAAAATTTAGCCACATCCTCATCTTTGTCGTTGGCACACTCAATGTATCAACAATTAGCAAATGTTAAACATGTACACCCGTGTGTACTATTGTTGAAACCAACATTATTTTAAAAATCATAAGGACATATATCAATTTATATATGATCATGCAACAAAATTAAATAAACTCAACAAAATATTGCAATTCATAGTAATGGTTGTGATGTGTATTGAAGAGAATGAGCTCTGCTAGGGTTTGAAGTTTCCCTAAAGTTTTCATATTTTTCATGTAGATTGACCTAGACAAGAAATATATGTAAACTAAGGGATATAGGATGAATCCTCTAGGGGGAAATTTCTTCTTGCCCTAAAAAAACCATCCATTAAGCAAATGGTGGTCGAAGCATCAACCTCTGTCCTAGAGGAGAAGATAAACTCCTTGATGAAAGTGATTGAGAAGAAGAAGATACAAGATATGTTAAAAGGTGTAAAAAGATCATGCATGCAAGTGGTTGAAGATAAATTGATAGCCATGCTAGATCTAGATGAAATCAGGAAGAATATAATAGGTATACATGGTAGGAGCCTAATCTGTAAGTTCATGGGAACATAACATTCTCTAGAAGAATTGCATGCATGGACCAAAAGGAATTGGAAGATGAATGGAGAGTATAAGCTCAAAGCTTGCACCAAAGGGTACTTCATGGGAATATTTACTAATGAATCAGACAAAGATAAGGTATTTGGAGGAGGTTTTACTTCTTTAGGAATATGTGAAGCATTGACACACAACTTTCAAGGAAACAAAAGAACTCCCAAATATGACACCTGTCTAGATTCAAATGTATGCTCTTTTGTAAGAAATTTCATCTAGGTATATCTTCAAAATTATTACTAATACTATTGGTAAACCTCTAGATATATCAAAACCTCATCATGACAAAGGACTAGCTAACTATGCTTGAATTTATGTGGAGATAGATATCACACAACCCCTATCAAAGAACATCACTCTGAAATAAGGGTAAATGGAGTGGATCCAATACATAGACTATGATATCATCCCATTCCACTATAGAAGCTATCATGAATATAAACATCTGATTAGAGAATGTCCAACACTATAGAAAAGTAGTACCATGAAGAAAGTCCCTGAAATAATAGAGAAAGACTCTGGGGGATTCATCAAGCTGAAATAAACATACTATTAAGAATAAGAATGAAATGATAAAAAAAATATGTGTAAAAATAAAGTAAAAATTGAATCAACATAAAATCCACCCCAATGAAAGGAATAAAATATATTCCAAAAACTCAACCCCATGATAATCACAACAATGTGGAGATGGAAGACATCATAAAATATTACATATTTAAAGAGGATATGGAGAATCTAGGCATAGGAGAATTAAACAAGTAGAAGACAAAATGGTCATAAAGTAAGTAGATAAAAGGAAATAACACAATATAATTCCCAAAACACAAAGAAAACTAGGCAAACTTGGATGAGGAAGATGAAACATATTCAAAAATGTATAAGGACAACACAAGAATGATGCAAACTCTAGAAAAAAGAGGAGAGGGAGACCAACCAAGAAGAAGAAGAGGCATGAAGAAGCTATGGAGGCTATTGGGGCACGGACCTAGATGCAAGCAAACACTTTCTTGGTGAGCACCAAGCAAAATAATCCTCCTTTATGTAGATCATCTCATGGAATGTAAAGGGTCTCAATGCCTCACCCAAAAGGAGAACATTGAGGGAACTTATAAAACAACATAATCCAAAAGTGGTAATGCTCCAAGTAACGTAGTTGTAAAAGTTATCAAATCATATTAATGGTCCATCAAGAAGTTTTAGAAGGGAAATGGCAGGGAGTGATGCCATAGGTATCTTAAGAGGCATGTATTTCCAATGGGAAGCAAACTTAGTTAGTCAAGAGATCATCTAGTCCCATAATCAATTCCTAATTTATAAAGTAGTCTTGTTGAGATCAAATCTTAGTTTTTTCTAGTAAACATTTATGGTTCTTAGAATAAGAAAGAAAAAGAACTAGCTCGGGAGCAGTTGGAAGAGAAGATCAAATAAGAAGATAACACTTTTTAGATCATTGGAGGGGGAATTCATTGTAATAATGGATGCCTCAAAAAATAAGTGATAAAACATGAGAGATAAGAACTGCCTCACTTTTTACAACTTTGTGGAGAGCGTGGTATTATTTGATCTCAAAATTAAATGAGGATGTCTCACTTAGAGTAACAAAAGGTTGGGAAAGGCCTTGGTCCTAGAAACACTTGATATATATCTAGTCTCAAGAAAGTGGATTGAGAATAATAGCATCCTGGAAACCAAGGTGCTCAAAACTTCTAGCTCATATTTTTGGATGATAACCCTTCATCCTATGAAAGATGAGCAACCAATTAGAGCTTCATTTAGTTTCGAGAAGATGTGGCTAGATCATCTAGACTTAGATGATTTTACAGCAATGGAAAGCCACTAATAATAAATATGGAACTAATATGTATTTATTTTCTTATAGATTGAGAGAGCTCAAAAATGCCTTGAAAATATGGAATAAACTCACATTCAAAAACATCTTTCAAGTTAAACAAGAGTTAGAAAGGATAAATGGAGAGATCTAGGAAATGAGAATGGAATGGCACAACTATAGAGATCTACTGGAGGCAGAGGAGGAGATAGCAAGGAAGGAAACTAGAAGATTTATATAAAAAGGAGGAATATAATGGAAACAAAAATCTAGGGTAAGATGGATGAAGGAGGGGGATTAGTACACCAAGTTTTTCACCTATCATGCATAATCAAAGACAAAAGAACTACATTAAAAAAATATAAACTATGGAAGGTACTAGTATGGAATATCCCATGGAAATCAAAGAGTACTTAGTGAGGTACTAAGAAGACATGTTAGATAAGACAACATGGGGAATCAGGAAGACCAAGAATCTTTTTTGAGGCAAATCCCTCAATTGGTCACTCAAATGGATAAACAAAGCCTAATGGAGGATATATCTCTTAAAGAAACTAAGATATTGGTCTTTGAGATGGTAGGAGACTATTCTCCATCTCCACACAAGTTCCTAGCTCTCTTCTTTCAACGCTTCTAAGATCTCATAGGGGAATAAATTAAGGAAGTGACATAGGAATCGAAGGAGTCTCAAGGAACATTGAAAACATTAAATGCCACATCCTTGTTATCATTAATAAAATAGAAAGAAAAACCCCAAAAGACTTCCACCTGATTGATTTATGCAATACAATCTATAAGATATTTTATAAAATCATTTTTAACTAGCTACAAAGGATCCTTCCAAAGCTTATCTTAGAGGAACAATGTGGTTTCATCAAGGGAAGGCAAATCACATATGATATCATCTTTGCTCATGAAATCATCCACTCCTTGCATTCTAGTAAGAAGTAAGGAATGTTGATTGAACTGGATATATCCAAGGCCTATGATAGAGTTAATTGGTCCTTTATAAATGAAGTGCTCAAAAATTTCAAGTTTAGTCTAGAATGAAGAATATGGATTCGGAGTTATTATTCATCATCCAAGTTCTCAGTGATGATTAACAGATCCCTAGAAGGGTATTTATCCACATTAAGGGGACTAAGACAAGGGGATCGTATCTCCTCCTATCTCTTCATCCTGATGGTAGAGGCCCTAGGAAGACACATAAAGTCCCTAAGAGACAAAAATAATATTAAAGGGTTGCAAGCAAAAATTGGAGAAATTGACCACTCTCATCTCCAATTTGTGGATGATGCTATGATTTTCACTAACCCAACTCAACAAGGTGTCAGATAACTAAGGTGTCTATTAGGAAACTATGAAAAATCATGAGGTCAATCAATAAATAAAATTAAATCAGATATCTTATTTATTAATGTTTCCCATAATTTGTAATCCTTCCTCAGCTTGATATTAAGATTTGAAATGGCATATTTCCTAGATAACTATCTAGTTTTCTTGCTCTTTAAAGGTAATGGAAAGAGAAGCTATACAACAAAGTCACTGCAAAGATGAGGAGGAAGCTAAGCACTTGGAAAGGCAAGCACTTAACATACACAAGACACATCATTCTCGTAAAGATAATATAGCAAGCCACAACAATGTGCTAGTTCTCTCTCTTAAAGGCTCCCTCAATAATCTTGAGTGACATGAATAGAATTCTTAAAGACTTTCTCTAGAAAGAAACCAGGGACAAGGCCAAATTACCTCTTCTTGATTGGGAGAAAATCTATAAAATAATCACACAAGGGGGTAGGAATAAGGAACCTTAACAAGTTTAACATGGCCCTTGCAACCAAACTAGTTTGGAGAATGGGAGGTAATCCCTCTGTAAGATGGAACAACTTGCTAAGAGAAAAATACCTTATTGAAAGGTACCTAGAAATAACCTTCATGACAAAATAGTTCCATGTTGGATTCACTATTTAGAATAGTATGAAGGATGTAAGAGGGATTATTCTGAAAGGTTTATTCTATAATGTGTAAAATGGGGAAACAATAAACTTTTGGGAGGACAGATGGATCACCCAAAAGCCCCCAAGACTAGAAATGAGCTTAGATGGTTTTAGGGAAGAAATTTAAGGTAATGGGGACACAAAGTGAAATATTATTGGATCAAAAATGTAAATAAAGAGCACAAAATCTTCACTTGGAAAATTTTCTAAAATGCTAATAGAAAAAAATGAAGCTCAAAATATTATAAATGGAATCTTGAAAGGTTTTCGAGTTCCTTGGAGCTTAGAAAAAGACTCATTGAATTGGAATAAGAAGAGTACATGGGCCTATTTAGTAAAAAAAGTATACAAAGATCAAATATTAACCTATCATAGTGCTTTAGAAAAATTTGAGTGGAGTAGAATTTGGAGCTCAAAAGCATGGCCAAAGACAAAATACTTTCTATGGCTGGCTACATATGGAAAGATTCTAACAGGATTAAATATTAAAAAGAAAGGCTCCAAGACCATCACCCTAATATATATTGGTGGGCCAAGATTCCCAAATATTCAATATATGCAAAATATAATAATCACCCTTAAGGTAGGGCAATACCATATAATACTCTTTTAGGAAGGAATAACTTCATAATGCCATTTCGAGGGGACAACCTCCAATATCCTTTTAATGAATAGAAGAATTAACACTTAGTTTATTAATATAAATACAATGATATTCATCTCCTTTATTTAGACCTCTAATTAACTAAAAAAAGGATGGCTAACCTCCTAACTTAAATGTAGGCTGACTCATTACCTAATATACTAGTTCCACAAGTTACTCATATAACCCATATAATGACATAAAAGTAAGGGGATGTGTGCCACATGTTGACAACTCCATCAACCCATATACATTAATATATCATATCCCGAGGTATATAAAATTCCTTCCCTCCTTGACATGTTTCATCCCAAAAACATAAGAAGAAACCAAATAATGAGTGTGATTCAAATCATTGCACACTTGTCTGCAATCCTGACCATCCAACCATTTGTATGTGATCTTTGTAGGTTATAGTTCGTTAACCTTATTCACAAATTCCATTGTGCTACTCTAAAATAATTTATGATCATAGTTTTACCTCCTTGATGTCCATGCAAAATTATTCCTCCTCTGATTCCATGTCCCATATTTTGTTATGCTACTCTGATTCCATACATGACCATAGTAATTTCCCCATTGATTCCATATTCCATATTTTATCACACTATTTTGATTTGATGCATACCCATAGTAGTTATCCTCTAGCTTGCAAGTGTAGCCATATGTATTTTCCATCTGACTCCTTATATAGTAAAAATGATTGTTGTTATGATGTTGCTTGACATATCTCCATGATTGATTCATCTCATGATGAGTTGGGTGTATATATATGCCCCAACCGTAGTATCACGTTTCAATTTTGTGACCTTATCAACAATTTCTTCTACCTTTTCCACCTTTTCATGTGGTAATGCCATTTCCTCTTAAATAGATGAAATTTTATTTGCTTGTATGGTTTCTTTATCTATGTCTTCATCTGAATCTTCCTCATACACTTATTCAACCTCTTCAATCTCATCCTCATGCTCTACCGTGATTGTTCTCTGTGCTTTTTCAACTATGATATCCTATAAAGTGAATTTTTTTCCTATACCAAAACTTCATGAACTTATTATTCACATTAATATTGATTTTTCTCAAAGTCTCTAACCATGGATATCCAAGAACCATATCCACATCATCCAATTCCAAAGCACAAAATCTGAATGCAAAACATATTTATCCATAGTGAGCTTCAAATCTTTAAAAACTTGAATATTATTACCATCTACTTGAACCTCATTGATATTCTCTACTTGAACCTGTAGATGTTGGGCCACATACATGTTGATGAAGTTTTACATGTTTATAAGGTTTATGGATACAATGACCTTCTTCTTTTGAATGCATCCATGAAACTAAAAAATGACTATAATTTATTTGGAGCCAAATTATTTAAACCCTTATCATCCAATCCTTCTTCCTCCTCTTCAAGATCCTATACCTCTCCTTATGTGCCATTTGTAGTCTCTTCATCAGTATTATTATGCTTTGTTTCTTCTTCTTCATAAGCACCTACATGTTCTTCCTCATTGCCATAACTAAAATTATTTTTTCCCTCTTTCTCCACATCCTGTGTTAGTAGAGGCTCTTGGGTTCATAAGAACATGTTAATTATAGGGATAAATCTTATGATTTGAGAAAGAGTTTTTAGGAAAGGAAAATCATTACTCAGTATTTAGCTTCTATCCTATGATTATACAGGTTTACACAATCTTGAGTAATATTTTGATTATCTAATTAGACAAAGATTTAATGGTAAAACTTAGGTATGATGACATAGTTGTCAAACTTGTAAAGAAAATGCCTTTTGTTATTCATCAAAATAATAAGATTTATAACATTTTAAATTAATTAGAAGACATCTATAGAGAAATATTATCAATTCATAGAGTTATTATGCAATAACACCTAGATTCACAATGAGCAGATAATGTCAAATAAAAGAAAAAACCATTTTTGTGAGAGATAGACTTATAACACATATCAATACCCAACATATATATCTCATATAAGAAGTACAGAGTGTTGGAGTATGATAAATGATATCATGGTGATCTCATGGAGTTATTTTTTTGAGTGGATTAAGTGCTTTGATATTCTATGTGACAATGACAAAGTGTGTGATGTGCTTGTCCTAGTATGCTTGAAGTATGATTGGTTGATATTATATTTTGGCATGATTAGATATGTTTAGGGATGAGTATGATATATTGAGGATGTGAAAGAGGTCCTTAATATTTTTTCTAAGCTTTGAGTGCTTGTGTGCATAAGTGGAATTCATCTGGTTGTCCATAGTTTTCATCTAGACAGTTTGGGTCTAGTGACATAAAATCTGAGTAGACAATTTGATAACAAGTGCAAATTTGGGCTCCAAAGTATTATGATAGTGTTTCCCCATACTTAGCCAAATTTTCATGAGGAAAGAAAGAGTCGAGTAAGCATTTTGATGGTGGCATCTCTCACACATGTGTACATGTCGAGAGAAGGTGATCATATAGTTTTATTCAATTTTGAGCCTAGTTTATTTTTCTTAAATTTTAGATCATGTGATGAAGCGCAGAAAAATTTATACATTTCAAAATTTGGCCTTCCAGGCAAGTTTTAAGCATAGTTGGCTATGTGATATAAGATTTTGAGAAGGCATTTTAATGGCATTATATCTTGCACATCTAAAGGCTTCAGGAACAGTTTGACATATGGATGAATTCTCCTATATAAGGACAACATGTGGTCCAAATTTGAGATCATGATATTAAGTGTAAAAGAAGTTATTAATTTTAAAAAATGGCTACTCAGGTAGATAAGCAAGGTTCCCATACTTAGTTAAATATGCAAGAGGTAAAGTTTGAACAAGTCTCAAAGAGATTGATGGAACACATTTGCTCCAAGATGTCAGGCAGTAACAAGATGGCCAAAAGTGCATATTGTTTAATGACTGAGAACAGGTAAAGGATAAGGATCTAATGGCAAGCGAGTGTTCATATAGATTGATCGAATAGTGAGCATTGATAGTTAAAGACCTAGTTGATTCACAGGGATTGACAGAGCACATTGAGTCAAAGTTTTAAGATTGCATGAGATGAGATCAAAGTGACTAAGGTTTAATGTTTGAGAATTGGTACCTATACATTAAAGTTCAAATAAGATCAATGGTGCATAATTTATCTGATTAATGAGGACACAAGATGCGAGCTTAGTGTTCAAGGTTTAACTATGACTATTGTCATTTAAATATTCAAATTTAACAATGGAAAAAACTAGTGTCTTGTCTTTGGGCCATATCTTTTGATCTAGATAGAATTTTCCCTTTCTATAAAAATAAAATATGAATAAGACTCCATGACACATATAATGAATCTACTTTAAAGATCTAGAAGTGTGTACAAACATAGTTATAAAGATTCAAATTTGATTGTGTGCTCGTGCATGTATTATAAGTAACCCAAAAAGATTGTTCAACCTTGTTTTCATGTTGTTTCGATATCTCATGATAAATTAGATATTGGGGAGTGTTGTTGACTCCATAAGTATGATTTGTGTACATTATAAAGGTTTGATCAATCGTATGCAATATGAAAAATGGTTTAGAAGTCCACTATATATTCATTCATAATGACTGTGTGTATAGAGAAGTGTTTGAGTTATTTGTGCTTAAGCTAGAGGATACTATGATGGTTATTGGTTGTATACACCTTAAATTTATCAATAAATCATAAATATCATGTATTTTTACATTCCTCTTCACAAGAGAATCCGAATGGAGAATATGAGCCTTGTTCACACTACCCATGTCTTTGTTTTACTTGTCTTGGTCTTGTTTCTTGCTTTTGTCACCTTTTTGTTATCTCAGTCAACTGATCTATACCCCCAGAGACCCCTAGACTTGTCTTGTGTTAGTCCCAACCTATTTTTTAAAATTCTAAATAATATAATTCTAGTGGACTACAATGTTTGGTGCTCCTGTCTTTCTTGACATTGTTGTCTAATGATACTTTTTCCTTGCTTAATGGGTCCTGAACCCTTGTTAGCCCCTCCCTCAAGTTTTATTTATATTTTTGATGTCAAATGGTGTGAATAAAGATCCTAAATTAAAAATAAATAATATATTATATAAATAACTTCACAAGGCATTTTATATCTAACACTTACTACTTTAGTACACTAAATAATTAAAATCAGTCAATATTATAGCTCAAAATTCTACATCACACATAGATTTGCATGCTTGATCAAGGAAGAGCCTAGTCAAAAGTTCATTGTTACATCTACTATGTGCATTGATTATGCACATTCCCTAAAGGAGAACTTCATTTGATCTGAGACCCTAGTTTGAGGGTTAATGTAGGTAACGATTAGGACAATAGGGGTTCTAGATCGTGCAATCATACTTCTCCTAACCCAATTTTTCTTTTTTGGCTTTTGATATGTTTGATGTTTCATGTGTGTAGGTAGACCTAGGGTTTGAGAATAAAATAGGTCAAACAATGGCACAGTCAAGCGATCATGAAGAAACAAGGACACCTACAGGACCCCAAAATCACACTACACCAGAATCTAGAATCAAAAATCAAAATGAACAACGGTGCTAGACTTGAATAATAGTGACGAATGCTCCTATTTGAACAATAGTGACAAGTGCTCCTATCCAAACTTGATGCTCCTATCTAGAAAAAATTTGAGTTATATATTTTGACACAAATCCTTATTCTTGAATGTTCTTGACTATTCTTGGACTGTTCTGGAACCTTTAGACAACTATTTTGCCTAGATAAGTCATTCCTTTTCCCAAGTAATTAATTTGGTCAAATTGGTATAAATCTATGTTTTACTATACTTGACTATATTTTACTCCTTAATCCAGCCCCTTTATTATTTAGAAACTAAATCCTAGTTTCACCAAACATAATAAAACATTTGGTGAACCCAACTTCAAACAAATCTCAAACTCTAGGTACCCCTAGGGTTCTTCCTTCACATTTTTTTTTTTACAAAAATTCAATTTCAAATTTTTTATTTTTGTATAGTTTTTTTTACATTTGTTTTATTCAAATCTATTTTAGAATTCAAATTATTTTAATAATTTTAAAATTCTAAAACTCCAACCCAAAACCCTAGATTCCCAAATTAGGTCCTCAGACCCCAAGCCTTCCTCCCTTACAATTTTTAAATAAAACTTTTGGAATTTTAAAAAATTGTTTGGAGTATCTAAAATATTTTAAAAATACCTATGTTAGTTGTCATTCTTTCATTTATTTTCTTAATCGTACTTTTACATACTCTCTTTGGTGAAAGCAATAAAATGGCCACTAAGGCACTTCTTCCCTCTCATCCTATAGATAAATTTCTAATTTTTTCTCATAATTATGATAATGAATAGACAAATTTGAAAATTTTTACATTAGCCAAAAATGAGTAAAATGATTTTGTTTATAATGAAGACAATTAATATTGTTATAATGAGGAATATGATGATGCATATGAAAGTGATAGTGAAGAAAAAGTAGATGCATCTTCTTCTCTCAAATATATCTCTTTTCTTCTTTCTTCCAAAGAAAATAATTTTGATAAATGGGAAAAATACTTTTTACCTCATTCTCCTATGCACAATATATCAAATGTACAAATTAGTCATGCAATTCCAAGTAAAACTCTCTTTGGTGATAATTTGCTTGAATTTGAACCTAGTTTCTCCCTCTCTTTTGCTACTTCTATGTTCAAATTACAACAATATACATAGACTCAAATTTCCAATGCACAGTTGAAATGATCAATCTCATGTTCTTAAATCTACTTTGTCATCTCAAACAATGACAAAAGAGTGTCTACACGATAACTCTCTTACCCTTACATCTCATATTATAAATGAAAATAATGCATTTAATCCATTCAACGATAACATAGATGCACATAGTATTCCAATTTCAAATGACATTTTATTGCATATTAGAAAAGAATTAACATCTTCTCTTACCCCTCTCCCTAGTGATAATGGAAGTGAAAATGAGTATGATAGTGAACATGCAAATGAATATGGTAATGAGAGTGAATATGAAAGTGATACTTCTACTTCTCCTCTTTCAAATGAAAAAGAATTCGATTGTGATAATGCATGGATTAATGATGACTAGTATGCATTTAGTGAATAAGAAAATGCATCTCATGCTTCTAACTCTTCTCTCACTCCTCTTAAACATAATACATTACAAAATATTGCTTCTACTTTTATGCTTGATTATATTTCAAATGATGCATATGTCAATGATAACATCACATCTTCTATTCAATTAGAATGTGATTCAATAAATACTAAAGATGCCAATGAATCTCCGAAGCCACCCCTACTACAATAGCATCTATTTCTCACTCTCCACCCAAAGAGAATGGTATCCTACATCCCTATACTAAGGTCCAAGTTACCATTCATCCAAAGGTTCAAGTGAGCACACTCCCTCTCTATGAGCCAATTTATAAATGTAGCATTCCCATGACTAAAATAAATGATCAAATTCAACGTTTAAATGAACCACTTCAAGATACTAATATACCATCCCAAGAGATTATTTATTTGATGTATGCAGTTGGTGAATTACAACACCAAGGACATCTCCTTACTTTGGAAAACAAGGCTTATATGTCTTGGATGGATGCTAATGACTTGCATAATAACCTTTATGCTAACCCCTTCTTGATTTGTGCAGACCCCTTCCTATTTCTTTCCAAGGATTCAATTACTTTCAATTGTTTGTTGATGAATTTTATCAGAAGACATGGGTGATATTTCTCAAGAAGAAGAGTGAAAACTTAAATCATTTTAAGGTCTTCTACCACTTTGTTGTCACCTAGTCAAGGAGGTCTCTTAGACTCCTACACTCGGATCGAGGGGGAAATTCACATCAAAAAAATTCTTGGCATTCTTGAAGCAACATGACATCAAATAACACCTAACTGCTCCCTATACGCCCCAAACAAATGGAATAGTAGAATGATGCAATCATTCTATCATAGAGATGGCTTGTTACATGTTTTCTATTGTGAATTGGGTGCACCATTTTGGGCAAAAGCAATTTAGATAGCTGTATATCTTCTCAATAGGACACCTATAAAGATCTTGAATGACAACATCCCATAAGAGGTATGGAATGGTCATGAGAATCTCACACATCAAAATATTATAAGTGTTGGGTTTAATTTTATCACTATATTTCCTAAACTTATAGATAATCATGTTAGAAAATGAGAGAAATGATGATTTTGATTTATTCCAATATGGTGATGTTTAATGTTTTTTAAAGGTGATGATGAGGTGGAGATCCACAATCAAGTTTAATCATCATGATATAATAAATGGTGTGTTTCATCAACATGACATAATGGTGATGCCATATCCAATGTCACAATATGTAAGGGAAAATTATATCATGATCTAGTAAGTCTAAAAATTAAAAATATTAAATTATACGATGACCATTACCTCTATAAACTAAGTCTTATGAGCAGTTCACCAGTTCAAGCAATCAACACTACTCTCCACCATCAGGATCAAATTATTTGCACCCTATGGGATAATATTTGTCTAACAATTACCTCAATTTGATGGAACTAGAAATCCATTTGTACACCTTAAATTCTTTTGGAAGGCTTTGCCATCTCATGCGAGTCTTTTGATTCTACTTAAGTTGTTCCAACAAACATTAGTGGGTAATGCAAATAATTGGTTCTTTCATCTACTCTCTATTGGTTCCTTGCATAGATATGATGAATTAGAGGAGTAATTTCTTAGATATTACATATCAAACATGGGCCCTCATGTTACATATGAGAAACTTGATGCATTGCATCATAATCCTTCAGAGCCAATTAAGGATTATATATTATGATTTAAGACTTACATGTTACACTTGATCTATAAACCAATAGATTTAAAGGTTCATCATATATTTATTAAGGAGTTTCATCAACCCCTCCTAGAGCATATATGATATCAAATAGATTCCTCTTTTAGGCACTTATGTTATATAGTTTTAGCCTTGGAGAAGAAATTAGGATTGATTGAGTTAGATTCAATTGTTGAGCTTACTTTGGATTTCACAGCATTACCTCCATCTACAACTCCTAGCACACAACATCCACCATATCCCAAACAAGATAGGAGACCACAACTAGAAAAGTAATATATTTATGAATAAAGAACTAGTTTTTAGAGCACCACCTATAATATGGACTACAGAGAACAACATGAGGGCACCACTACAGTTTGATTTAGAGTAGGATAACCCATATGTCACATTATCAACACTTATAGATAAGAGGCTAATTTCATTGCCTTGTACACATCATAAATATCCACATCTCTTACATAGACAACCACATCACCCCTTTTGTAAATATCATCATATATGTGCACACAAAGATAATGATTGTGGTGGACTTAGGAATTGTATTAATAGATGTGTTAATAATGACATCATAACATTCACATCGGGGACATCGATATCTCCTCCATCATGGATCCATAGACATCATTCATCCATGACTGAGTCATCCCAGGACTTTCTTTCATAGGAATAATTGATTATTCATTGTGAGAGTAATGTAGTTTCTAGGACAGAGTCTTATAGGAGATCTCCTATCCTACCTACTAAGAGGGTTTGGAGACTAGTACAACAAGAGCATCCTATATATAGTAGTGTATTCCATGGAGTATATAGTAAAGTTCCATATATATATATATCCAACACAGTCACATGCATGATAGCAGAGTTTTTAGGGTCATATCTCACTTAACAACTTGCTATGATTAAGATTAGATGAACCCATATCACATAGATATTCACTACAACTAAGTTTTTAGAGACCTATTTCACATATCAACCCTCTATAATTGGGATTAGATGAGCCCCCATCATAGGTTATAGTTTTATCTCGATCTATTGCTCAGTCATACACATCACAACAGAGGCCATAGGGTGTTATTTCATGTAACAATCCACTACTATTGCAGATAGATGAGCCTCCTTTACAACACATAGTTTCAGTTGTGCATCCATTGAGGTTGCATCTTATAGAGTCTCCACATAAAACTATAGTTAGTGCACCATAGATAAAATTAGATACATGTTATATTCCTACATAGCATGAGTAGTATGGCCACTTGTTTAGTTGGCCATCAGGGTTTAGATAATGGTATAATAGCCATGAGGCTGATATGTACATAGTGATATCTTACATCCCCTTATACTAACAACTAACATTCCTAGTTCCAAATAACCATCCCTAGCCAAACCAAATTATCCAAATCCTGATCTTACCAATATCCTATTTTACCAATATTAAACTAATTCAATTTATCAAATCAATTTACCAATTACAAATCAACAAAGTTTTTACTCACATATGATTCACAATCAAAACTAGCATCACAATTGAACCTATCAACAACAATCAAATCACATCCTAAATACCATTCTACCAAAAATATGCAACATCAACACCAATGCCAAATCAACTATTTATAATCAATTATTTGCAACAAATATACCAATATACTCCAAATTCCATAACATAATATGCATGATCAAAATCAAACAAGTATCCATATATATATATATATATATATAACTAGTTTTTAATACATATGCATCGATATTAAGTACAATCAGTTATAAATGGGTGTCAAACCCTCAATCTCAGTCCCACTCTCTCCACAAGTGTTAGTCCCATAATCTACCATAGCACTCAATGGCCCCACAACCCTTCAAGCTGTCGTATGCCTCTTGTGACGACACTCTCACTCAAGTAGCTAACCATGCTCCTTATGCAAGGCCATGTATCATCTCTGAAGATCTGCATACTCATCCATGATCCTTATGCTAACATATCTAAAATCAGGTGGGGGCATCTTATGCTTATCCAACTTAGTTCTTAGCTCGTCTCTCTCTCCTACTGCCCTAACATATGCAACTATCACTATAACATCCCTATCAAATAGATGGACATAGACACCAGCCATGAATGTTGCTCACTCTATCAATCCCTCCTTCACTACGTCTTTAGGTACATATCATGTGAGCTCTCAGAGTGTCAACTCAATTATTGTCTCCTGGTAATCATCATCTCCACCTCCTAGCCCACCTTGAGCACCTCTCACTACAACTATGCATAAAGTATGACACTACATTATCTATATACTTTAAAATCAAATTAAAGCATAAATTTATACATAGTTCAAATGTAATAATTGCTTACCTCCCATCAATGTATCGGCTCAGGATCCTCATACTCTAGAATATACCCTACCTTAATAAGGTACAACAAAGCCCACCAATGCCTATCCCACCACATGGTAAACACATCTATGTATCCAACATCATCCACTTCCAAAATATCTATGATCTCATCCCTTGCATCTAAAGGTAATGGTGTGAGCTTAGCCTTAGTAGGCCTCGCATGAGCTCCTACCCTTGCAGATACTCACACATTCCTCACCCACACCCATGTTGCTAGGGGCACATCTTGTGGTACCCCAAACTATCTATTAATATTCTCATACTAAAAGCAATCATATACTTCACCCCAATGATCATGTATCTAATAACTAAACCTCATGTATCTTAGTTGTACTTTATCCTTTGCCCACCCAAGAAATCCTCTATAAGGCCTCCATATGATGTCACCAACCAATCTATCTAAAACCTACCTATAATGGTCCATCCCATGGGATTGAATAGCTATTGTGCTCATCTACCACTCCCTGAATGGCTGTGAAGGTGCCCACTCTACCCTCGATAATCCAATTAGCCGCATAACTACTATGTGCTCAAAGGCCCAATAATATAATAAGGTTTCCATGCTTGCCCTACCATTGAATTACTCCTATGTAAACCTGTAGAGGTCCCTATATAGGTGGGCTAACATAGTCCTCTCCCATGAGAATATAGTGCCATATACCTCCACGCTATGCATAATCCTGTGCATCTTATATGCAATTGATACTCCACTCCCATCCATAACAACAAAAGATGCCAACAAAATATCTAACCATTTCTATAAGCATGGGACATTAGACTACATAATGGCTGATAGTAGCACATCACTATCACTACCTCTATGACATATACTCAAGGGCACACCATCAAAGTACAAAGGTGCACGATCAATCACATCAATACCCATGTCATCTTGTACCATCACTCACCACCCACTAATCAGTAAATGTAGTATATGATACATATCCTCCAAAGTCATAGTCATCTCCCTTGTAAGAAGCTAGAAAGTACATGTATCTATGTTCTACCTCTTGCATAAGGTGATCATCCGATATTGGTCTCACTGCACTTCACCTAGGTCACATATGTGACCCAACCCCACCATATCCATAACCTCTCTCTCATTAGTAGATAGTGGTAGTAGCCTCAATGTCTCCATCACCTGACCCCTAAAAAACTCTCTCATTCACACCTCATCCTACATCACCAGAAGCAACACATTTGTCAATCAACAATACCAAGTGAAAAGTGAACCCAAAACTATAGACATCCAATTCCTAACACCATTTGTGTTGAAATTGTCAATCTTACTTGAATTGCACTCAAATGCACATTTTAGGTCAAAATCCATAAAATGCAATGCTAGTTTAGGTCAAAGTATCCCTAAATAGGGCAATGGATTTTATGGGATAACTAACTTTGATCATACCATTTTGAGTCAAAATGACAAATTCACCATTTAGTGCTCTAGATCACTCTTTTCTTTTAATTCATTGGTATACATCACATACCTTTGTTATTTGGTGTTGGCAACATCCTAGATGGGAATACAACTCTAACACATCTAACATCGCATTCCAGTTCTTCTCTAGTCAAATTATGACATAGTAATATGAATTTTTGACCATTTTGATTAATTATGTACCAATTTCCAGATAATTCCACTAAACTTGATTAAACTTACTTAAGATAATTAATCCAATTTAAGAGCTTAAGTAAGAATTCCATAGATCTTTTTGAATATCTCATTATTAGAAATTGATTTTGAAAATCTGCATCACCTAGTGACATCATTTATGGGGTGGCATCCATCAAGCCATAAGTGCATACAATATTAAGATTATGGGTCACCCATGCCTAGTTAGTGCCTCTCATGCCTCTTTAATGCTTATTTATCTTGAGGATATTTATGAGTTTAATTCCAAATATTAGGATTATCCATGGCCACATATCTTAATCTTGAGATGGATGGTCATGGTTGGTCCATACCAATCTCAAAAATCTATAAATAGAGAGGCCATGGACATGAATAAAAAACTTGGTTTATGCAAAGTTATTATGCAAAATTGTCTCTACAATCATTTGTAATAGACCATTAAAATTAGTTACAAGCTTCATTGGTAGGCTAGTTTAGTGATTTAGAATCATGAGCATAGGTTTTATGGAGTGTTGTTGAGACATTGGAGGAGTTTTCCACCTTTGTTTGCAAAGATAATGATATTTGATCAAGGGAGAACATGTTTTTGAGCCACATGGGTATGGTGAATCCATTTGGGAAGGTAATACGATGTTACTTTCTTTAATTTGTTTCTTGTTATCCTTTGTAAATCCCATTGGAATAGATAGGCTTATTTAGTTAGTTCTTTATGCATTTTTCATGATTTATGGACTAATGTTTGACTAACTTGCTTTGCAATCCTCTCTACATCTTGGCATACCCAGTGGGACTGGACGCATCCCACAAATGAAAAGATCATTTTTTAGCTTTAAAAGCTTCATTTGGATCAATAAAACTCTTGCAATTTGATTTTCTAGCTTTTTTTGCCATTTTTCTTTATCATAGGTTTACATAGTAATCGACGTCAGTTAATAAAACCGTCATCAATTAGATAGATGTCATCGGTCATTATTGGTATAACCGATGTCAGTTAGATAACCATCATCAGCTAGTAAGTGTAACCACCATTGGTTATATAACTGACATTGGTCATTGTGTTTTTCTTAAAACACAAACCCGAGAGCTCTTTTCTTGAAGTTCATTATTTCAAACCCAAAATAGCTTCAAGGCTAAAGGACATTTTAGAATTTTAATTGCAGGACCAAGCTTGACATTTGCTAAAAACATGTTTAGATCACCTTTTGCAGGATTAAAATTGAATTGGGAACATTATTTTGGTACTTCAAGTAACATTTAGGTGCTAAAGTGAGTTTTTAGCATTAGTTTTCAAAGTTACAACTAAGACCAAGGGGTCAAATGAACACCACCTCATTTTCCATTTTGGCTTAAAAATAAATTCATCTTTCCAAGTTTTTGGTATTTACTTAGTTTCTTAAGTTAGATTTTGTTTAAAAAAAAGAGGGATGCCATGTGTATGCTCTTCCATTTATCCCCTTTAGGGAACCCTTGGAATCAAAAGCGCCATTCCAATGGCAAGTAGCCTAGTTGAAGACTTAGAAAGAATGTCATCTAAAGTGATCCCCAAAAACTCGTTAAAGTTTGGGTGATCTTAAAAATGACCCTAAAGTCTTTCTATTTTATGCTTTTTTTATTTTTAAGCAAACTTGGCTTGCAAGGGGGATGCTGTTACAACCTGCAAGTTGTTTAGGGAATCTTTGACTCAGGGTTTCATCTCCTGGAATTAACTTCATTTGGCTCATAATTAGAGTTGCACATGGGATGTATTTACATTTGGACACCACACTACACTGAGTCAACAACAACATGTAGTGGTTGTAAAAAGGACTAGACCTTTTTACAACTAGCCAATGCCGTGGTCACCCAATTTTTGTGCTTGTCTTTTGCATTATTTGATGTGAAAGGCATTATGAAATTGATTCCCCTAAAACAATCAAAACCTTGTTAGTTTAGTAGACTCCACTTTGCCATATCTTGTCAATTTAGACTTAAGACGTTTATTTTTTGTCATTAGCTTACTTGGTCTCAATTTGTGTCTAAAACTGCTTGTTAACTCAATGAACTTAACCAAAAAAATTTGTCCTCATTTTTATTGAGCAAGGGAGGCATTACATTGTCCAATTGAAAAATTCACCTTTTCCTTGTTCAAATTGTTATCAAAAGCTTTGTGTTGTGTCATCCACTTTGGCGCAGTCATGGTATCCAATTGAGTCTAGATATTTTACCCAATTTTTTTAAATCCTTCATTTGTAATCCACATTTGAAATCGAACCTTTTTGAGTTATAAGGGTTGGTGTGTCAAAGTGGTTTCACCATTTGCGCACTAAGCTTATTCTAACTTGGGTTAAATTTTCCATTTTGATTGAAGGTTGTTTATTAAGACTCAAAATTACATTATCATCTTGGTGGACTTAAGTTATTTTGCTTATCACTCATGCTTTGACTCCTAGAACATATTTAATCCTACTGGAATCATGTGGTGATGTTGTGCTGCCTATTTGGTCCTAGATTTATACTTAGTGATTCACGTATGTTTTTACATCTTGAGTTGCTTAGTCCATTTTGTCTTCTTCATAATCTGGAGAGCTTTCCTCTAAACTTCTAGGGTCAACTTGTCAAAGTTAAAACTAACTTTTAAAGTACGGGTGTATCACAAAGATCCAGGCTTTGGTGTACTAGTTTTCACCTTGGGTCTTTGAGTTACCTTACCCTCTTCTGATCTATGTGATTTCAAATTTACCAAAGGTTGAGTAAATTCATGAAACAAATATTTTAAATTGCGTGTGGTTTCAAATCACCCTCTCTTATAGTCTCATTGGTACTTTGGTTATTTGTTTAAAAGAGATCCAAAGCATACTTTGTTTGGTTGCCAAGCATTGGTCCAAAGTTAGTCAAACACACAAAACAACTCTTTTTAGATATGAATTAAAGGTTCACTCGTAGTAGGGCCTCTTATGGCCTTAGTTATGAAGATGAGCAATTTTATGATGGTCAAGATAACTACATTATTTTTGATGATATCATTACAATAGTAGGATCTGAAGATGATTACAATGAATATCAACCCCAAGAAGATCAAGATGAAGCCCTTCTTAAATTGATAGAATCAGGTGCTAGACTACCTTCTGAATTTCCTATAGAACAATTGCATACCTTAGTTAGAGAAGGAGAACAACGACATCAAGAGAAAACTTTTGCATGAGTAGACATACCTTCTTCCTTTAACAAAGGAAAATAAATACAAACAGAGTCAAAACCCACAAATATAGATCTTCTAGCTAAGATCAAGATAATAAGTCAATGATATATAGATCAACTTGTCACAGACTTAATTGACTCCCTAGTTGCCACTTCAATTCATAATGATGCTTTGAAAGAACAAGGAAATGTGGTTGAAAGTATGTAATAAATATTGGATGAGGACGTTACCATAGTGGATCAAGGTAATCTAAATGAATAATTAAAGTCACAAGAGACCTTACAAAGTGTTTCATTTGATGTGAAACATACATTCTTCAATCATAAAGAACCTCTTGTTACTTTACAAATTCAAAAACCCAAACATTCAGTTTGAATTGAGTAAATCCCTCAAGATGATTTATCTAGTTCTTTTCAACTAACACAAAAATTGGTAAATAAACATAAAAATTTTCAAAATCAACAAAGTATGAAACAACCAAATTTAGGGAATGTTTTACAATCTAAGAATCAACAACGTATATTCTCAACTCAAGTAGAAAATCAAAACCAAGTCATGGATCGAAAGGTATACACTCCCTATAGATCCACACAAAACTAGAGGCATATTCCACCCCAACAACAATAAAATCCGTGGCACATTCCAACCCAACAACAAAAAAACCAGGGGCACATTGCACCCCAACATCAATGAAACCAAGGGCACATTCTACCCCAACAACATCTTATTGAATCCACAAATGTACCAAACATGCAAGAATGGAATTCTATGAAGGAAATTGTTCAAAGATTTTAGATGAATAATAGACTAAATAAGTACAAATTTGATGAGATATGCCCATATAAATTTGATTTATCTATTCTCCAAAACTCCTTTCCACCTCATTTTGAGGCACCCAAATTTGATAAGTACAAAGGAAAAGGAGATCTAGTGAGTACATATAGGCATTCTTTATCTTATGTTAAGAGGTTGCTTATAGTAGTGAGTACTTACTATGACTATTTCCATGAAGTTTAGCAGGACAAGCTCTTGATTGGCTACTTAAACTACCTAAGAGATTAGTTAGAGATTGGAATGACTTATCAAAAAAATTTGTTAACCATTTCTCATATAACATAGAACATGAATTAACCATTGTTGACTTATGCAAAGACAAGCAATGTGATGGTGAAGGTTTCACTGCATATTTGCAAAGGTGGAGAGCATTGGTAGGCCACTTTCAACATAGCTTATCAGACAAATAGTTGGCTGATATCTTTGCATAAAATTATATCCTGAAGTTGCACATAATCTATGGTTAGCTTGTGCTAACTCATTTGAAGAAATTATTGACAAAGGAGTGCAGATTGAGAAGGTTCTTATTGCTAAGGGCCTTGTTGAGATTTTTACACAAGGTCAAGCATCTAATCAGACTAAATCACCGATTCGAACGGTTATATAGGATAATGCTAAAGGCTTTAGCAAAAATAAGAACATGGTTAGAAATGGGGTGATTGAAACAAGACATGTACAAATGGTACAGGCTATGCCTCCTCCAAATATACAATTAACTCCCCTAAATCCAGTACCTATTTTATAGAGACAGCCCCATGAAGGACATTTCATAACAATTTTAGAGTCTTTATCAAGTTAGGAGAATCGATTGAAATAGTGTTACGAAAGCTTGTTGTAGCTAATTTGATTGTATGGCTAGTATCAAGGCCATTTCCTAAAGATCAACCAAAACTAGATTGGTACAAAGAGAATGGATGGTATAACTTTCATCATGTTGCTAGTCACGGTGCATATCATTACGTTCAATTATGACATGTTATTGAGGATTTTATTGAAAGTGGTGAACTAGAAATTAAGTTGGCCCCTAATCAGGACACAAATCAGGATATGGGAATCTACAAAGACCCCTTTCCTTAACATGATCCACCACCACCAAGAAATAATAAAAATGGTCACAATCAAGGATAGAGGTAGAATCAGAACCAACAACAAGGTTTGAATTGTAATGAGCATAATCGAGATCATAATGCCCATACTAACAATGTGGCTTATAAAAATGCACCTTATGACTATAATAATACTATGGGACACATTTTTATAGCCCACATTACCACTGTTACTATAAAACCACATGGCCAATATCGTGTTCCTTGTAACATGGAACCCATCATTATAGGGTCAACACCCTCTCCCCCTAGTAATACCATGTCGGGTTCGTATCATCATGTTGTGATTCCATTTACATAGGTTACTAATCCTGAACAATAACAACTTTCTTCTAATTATAAAGGCTCCTTGTTGACCCAAAATTATAGTAATATAGTTAATCACCCTTTAGTCACCATCCAAGGTCCTTTTCCTTCCTCTTATAATTATAATAAATCCTTACCACCTCTGGGTTGTGCAATCACAATTAGACACCCACGAGTTACCATCCTGGGCCCTTTGCCCACTTCTTCCATAAAACTCAATGAGAACATTGTGCCAATGGTTCCAAAGCTAAATACTATCCTAACAAAGACTAAAATAGTTCAATCCACAATTCAAAGGCCTTATAGTCTAATGGATCAATTAGATAAAACCCCTCCACAAATTTCCATATTAGAACTCTTGTGGACACTTGATGTCCATAGAACCATCTTCAACAAAATTTTACAAGAGTCTATTATGCTAATGATATAAACCTTGATCAATTCTAAAACTTAGTTGGACACTTGTCTTCATTTCGGTAAATCACATTTGATCAAAAAGACATGTCCACCCTTGGCCCAAACCACAATAACCCACTATACATTGAGATAATCATTGTAGATCACAAGATCAAGCAAGTTCTTATAGATAATAGTTCAGGTCTGAACATCATATTTCTTAAATTGGTATGACAATTGGGCTACATGGATAAATACATTCAACCAAAAAATATTACAATCAAGGCTTATTACATCATTAAGAGGGAGTCATCTGGTACAATTTGGTTACCAGTCATGGTTGGGTCTATTTCTCATCACACATTATTTGATATTGTGAATATTGAGCTTCCTTATAACATACTTCTTGGTCATCTTTAGATTCATGAAGTACAGATAGTTCCATCTACTCTTCACCAATGCCTTAAGTTTCCCCATGATGGGATCGAAGTTACTATTCCCACTGATTAACAACCATATCAATACTGCAAACATATTGAAGTAGAGTTTTGTAATTATAACTATTGCCCAGGTTCTAAATTCATTACAAAGAAGAACAAAGCCATCATTTCTCATCCATCTCCATCCAATTATATAGACCCTAGTGATCTAGTCTCCACTTTGATCGATCCATTTCTTATAGCTCTGGCCAAGCAGGTTATTATTAAATACATAGACATTTCCACATACCATTTAAAGGACGTCCTCCATATTGAAAAATTAACAAAATCCCCTAAAACATTTAGTAAGCCTAAAACTTCTTAGACTCCTGATAGACCTGATAAGATTTGGCAACCAAAGAAGAAAAAACCAAAACCTCTTGTGGTTTTTGTACCTACAATCACACCAAAGAAAGATTGAGAGGATTTTACTGAGGGAGATTGGTTATGTTCTAAAGGCCTTATTGATTGTTTTTAGAATCTAAAGTATCTTATTCCTAACAAGATAATGGATCATCTTGACTATACAGGGAAAGGCCTTGGTCCACAGGCACAAGGAATTTTAGAACCCTTATCAGCTGGAGTTGTTAATTGGAATAATGTTCTCAGATTTAAACCACCAGAGGTTGACCTCATAACATTTGATAGTGACTCTTCCAAAGTGACTAGTAAGGAGAATCCTAGTAGTGACACAACATCCCATTATATCCTTTTCGATGAGCTTGCTGACTCAGCTTTATTTGATTCAAATACCATATTGACCATAATGCCTATTGGAGCTTCTTATCCTGAAGCAAAACCCATCCTAATGGTGCTTCCCTTCCTGAAGTAGGACATTATATATTTACCATTGGCACTTCCCATCTTGAAGCAAACCCTCAATATAACCTATGCCTTTTCCATCCTAAACTCATAGATTGGGATCAACAAAATTTGGTCATATGCCTTGATGAGTTTCAAAATGAAGAATCGATTACAGAATACATGGGCCTATGAGATGCATTCCTCATTGGTGATCATAAGCAGGGTTTTAATTTTTAATTAGATCCTTCTACCTACTTTGGAGAGCATGCAAACTTTTTTCATCATAATAAAGAAAAAAAATTAAGATCTTTAGGTAAAAACCTCTTTGAGGCACTTGTCAATCAAGGAAAAAGTAAAGAAAAAGACAAGCCTTTGAGTGAAAACCTATTTCAAGCACTCCCAGGCAGGAAAGTTGTCTCATCCCATCAAGATGTAGAAGTCCATCTAGCCCAAGTTCCATAACTAGAACAAGCATCTCTTTAGAATAACATCAAATATTTGAGTGTTTTACTCTTGAGTTTCCAGAGTTTTTTACCAATTGGCCTTAACTTGAGAAGGTAGATTTTGATTCTTCATATTATCTAGATCTTTGGGAGGAACAAAAAGAAGATATAATAGAGGAAAATGATCATGACCATATATTGCCTACAATTCTAGAAGATGGATCCACACTCCTTTTGGAGAACACAACATAAGTGAATTTGGGAACCCATGAGGATCCCAAAATGATTTATCTTGGTGCTTCCCTTACTAAAGTAAAATGTGAACATATTATATCCATTCTTAAGGATTATATAGACATATTTGCATGGGCATACTCTGACATGCTAGGCTTGGACCTAGATTTAGTTGTGCATCATCTTGTTGTTCACCCTGGTGCTAAACCAATCAAGCAAAAATTAAGAAAGATGGATGCATGCATCACCCTTTTGGTTAAGGCTGAGCTAGAAAAGTTGTTAGGATCCAATTTTATCAGACCACTGGACTACTCTAAATGGGTTTCTAACATAGTACCAATGAGTAAAAATACCCTAAGCATATGTATTTTTACTAATTTCTATGATATCAAAAAAGCATGTCCCAAAGATGATTTTGCTTTGCCCAACATCGACATGATCATCGACTCAACTACTAGGTACGAGATGTTATCCTTAATGGATGTATTTTTTGATTACAATCAAATCAATTTAGCCCCTAAAGATCAACATAAGACCACATTCACCATTCTATGGGGGACATTCTATTACCAAATCATGCCATTGGGTTTGAAGAATGTTGGAGGCACATATAAATGTGCAATGACTGTCATTTTCCATGACATGATGCATGACATTGTCAAGGACTATGTTGATGATATACTAGCAAAATCAAGAATAAGAGATGGACATCCTGACATTTTACAAAGAATATTTGAGAGGTTTCATGAATATAAAGGCTACTTGAACCCTAAGAAATGTGTCTTTGGAGTCACATCAATAAAATTACTAGGGTTCATTGTATCACAATGAGGGATCGAAGTCAACCTTAAAAAATTCAATGCTATTATGGAAATGCCTCCACCAAACAATCTTAAATAACTATGAGGTCTACAAGGAAAGATCCAATCTATACATAGGTTTATTTCTCAATTGGTAGATAAGTACCACCCATTTACCCATCTCTTAAAGAAAGGGGTAACATTTTAGTGGGATGAAGATTGTTAGATAGAATTTACAAAACTTAAAACATACTTGGCCAATCCACCAGTCTTGTGACCTGCAACACAAGGAAGGTCATTGCTTTTGTATATATCAGCCACAAAACATGCACTAGGGACACTTGTGGCTCAGCATAATGATCATGGTAAGGAACATGATGTTTATTATTTAAGCCACACATTGGTAGCCTATGAACATAATTGTATGCCTATTGAAAAGGCATGTTTAGCTATGGTGTTCACCACTCAAAATTATGACATTATATGCTAAATAACCAAATTATTATTATCATCAAGGTAGATCCCTTAAAGTTCCTCTTATCTAAAGTAGCTCTTCAAGGATGCATGGCTAAATGGATTATGCTCCTTAGTGAGTTTGATATTAAGTACTAGAATCAAAAGGCAATCAAAGGACAAGTTCTTGCTGACCAAATTGCAGAAGCTCCTATTACGGCCACCCAACCTCTCAACTTTGATCTTCTAGATGATTCTATCATGATGATAGAATAAACATCACAAGAACTTAGCTAGTGGACAATCTATTTTGCTGGATCCTTCACATCCTGAGGGTCTGGAGCTGGCATATTATTGATCATGCCATAGGGGGATCTGATCACCAAAGCATTCCATATACAATTTCATTTTACAAACAATATGGACAAATATGAGGCATTAGTTGTAGGGCTCTATTTTGCTATACATTGGGATATTCAAAGCTTAAAAGTCTATAAATATTCATATCTAATCATAAATTAGACAACTAACCAATATCAAATAAAGGATTATAGGCTTCTGAATAAAAGAAACTCTTCAGAATAGGCTATGATTGGTCCAAAATGGAGACAAATGATTTTAATTATGCAAAGAAGTGTGTTCCTTGTCAACAACATGGAAAATTAATACATGCACCTTCTTTACCATTGTAGCCAATCACAACACCATGGCCATTCTCAACATGGGGTCTCAATCTCATTGAGAAAATTAACCCAACATCTTCAGATAGACATACACACATTTTGACTACAACCAAGTAGTTTACCAAGCGGATTAAGGCCATTCCTCTCACTTATATTACCTAGAAAAAAATAGCCAAATTCATTCATTACCATATCATCTATCGATATGGCATCCGACCTTGTATTATATTTGATAATGGTGGATCTTTTGTGAACTAAGATGTGAAATATATGTAGGAAAAATTCAAGATCAAGCACAAGAAATCCACTCCATATAACCCACTAGGCAATGGACAAGCTGAAGCATCAAATAAAACCATTCTAGCCATCTTAAAGAATATTGTCAATGATGTTGGCTACAATTGCAACTTGCAACTCTTTCCTATCCTTTGGGATTATAGAACCAATCATTGCACCCCAATTGATGTTACTCCATACTCCCTTATTTTTGGTACTAAAGTGATCATCTTAGTCGAGATTGAGATTCCATCATTAAGAATATCACTAGAGCACATTGAAGATAATGAAGACACTAGAGCCTCACGACTGCACGAACTAGAGCTTCTTGATGGTAAGCATTTGGTTACCATAGAAAACTTGTAGGCCTATCAAAATATATTGTAGAGAATCTAAAAAAAATGCATTCTCTCTTAATAATTTGAGATTGGTGACTTAGTTTTGAAGGAGAACTAGAAGAATATGAATGCTGAACCAAAAATAAAGACAAGTTTCAGCCTAATTGGTTAGGACCATATATTATCAAAATAAACTATGGATCAAGATCATATCAACTGGATAAACCTAATGGTGAAGAACTTTCAAAGCCCATGAATATCATACACCTTAAGAGGTTCTATGCATGAACAATTTTGAACCATTGTCTACAAAACCCCTGACTTGGGGGCAACTTGTGTTGACGTAATTTTATCCCACCCTTTTATCTTACCTTGAACACATTTCATGCTACCCTTTCCCACTTTTCATGATTCACGACAGTAAAGGCTTTGAATCCTTAGCACTATGAACACATTATTCATCTCATTATGGATTGCTCTCTTCAAGAAGCATATTCTTTGTTATGTCTAAGGCATGTTTTAAGCTTGAACACTTTTTATCCCTTGACCAATTATGATCTTGATTATGTCTCATGAACATTATGAACATCCTCAAGAATAGTTCTACAAAGCAGTTCAGCTAGGACAGTATTGTGCAGCTTCAGACAAGTGAACAAAAACATTTTCTCAGCTCCAGACCATTACTACATTGTTACAGATAGGTAAATGCAAATACTTCTTTTTTTACTTTAGGTAGCACATTATTCTATATCACATTTGTTGCTATTTATTATTTTATCAAGATCCCTGCTCTCACTGATTTATGAGCATGGGCTGTTGTAGTTGGCTTAGTTGTCTTATTGGAACCTTTACTCTTAAGACATGCATCTCCTCAACTAGATGGTCCCACCTTGTGCATATTTTATCCTAAAAACACTAAAAACATTAGAAATACTTTGAAAATACCAAAAAAATTAGAACATGATCCATAAAAGAATAAAAACATTATCTCATGTTTCTATACATTTGTACATTCTCATTCCACCATGTTACGTTCTTGCCATTTTGCAAGCACATAAACACCAGTTCATTTCATCTTATCCCACACACTTGCCATTTTGCAAGATCATTTTTTCTCATCTCATCAGCTTCTTATTTGCCAGACCATTCTCATTTGTTTGTCATATATTCCATTTCTTCTATAACATTAATCATGCTGGTTTGATCATCATTTTTTTTCTTCTATCCCATTTCATGGGAGAACTACATTTGGCTTGAAGTTCATGTTAGAACATGCATCCATGGAACTATGTAGGCAACTTCCACTTGTCTTATACATCTGGAGTTAGCTCGGCCAACCCCTTCCTTTTTTTATATTCCCCCATTTCTTCTATCATTATTTCTCTTTAATTAGGGAACAATTATCACGTCATTGTTCTTTGTTATGATGTGGTGGAAAGTAATGCCTCTACCACACATACTTGAACATTTGTCTTTAAATCGAACTAAATTGGTTTTTGTTTGTGTGTGTTTATTTGAGTTTTCTTGCTGTTTTATTGTGCTTTTGCACCTCTTCTTTTATTTCTTCTACTTTTCTCTTTTTATTACTTTTTGTCTCGTCTTGGTCTTATGTTTCCTTGATTATTTTTGTTTATCTCTTTTGTGTTTCTGAACATCTTGATGATTCATATGGATATTGATTATTTATATATTGATCCTATGTTATTACGTTGTTCTTGGACCATTTTGCTTATTTGATTATTGTTGGTGTCTTGTTTTTCTATTTGATTTTGCTTTTTCTTTTTTGTGTTCAAGAATGCCTTGATGGTCCACATGGATCTTGATTATTCATTTCTTAGGTATCAAAGTCTTAACATTAACATCAGCTCCAATGAATGATTCTCAAGAACACTTTGTAAAACCTAGGCTCATGATATGAAATTAGGCTTCTAAGTAGCATGCATTTTAGGCTTCTTTTTCTATGCTTAGATGTGCATCTCTTTGCATACATTTTGAGTCTAATCAATTCTTGGTCATTTTTCATCATTCCTCATTCCATTCTCTCCCAAAATTGGGTGAACTACATTGGCCTAAAGTTCATGTTAGAACATGAGTCCATGGAACTATGTAGGCAACGCTCAATTACTATTGAGGTCAGTTCGACTATCTTTATTCTTATTTTCATCTCTCACATCACTTTGTGCATTTTCATATGCTTGGTTTTATATGGATTTCTAAGCCATTACACCATTGCATGTACATTTGTGCCCTCTCATTTAACCTATCTTTTCAATTATATCCTTGATCTATTTTGCTTGCCAATTGCCCATGATGGGGCACAACATTTAAACCACATTCAAATCAAATCAGATCTATAGGGGTAAAATATTTATTTATTCTTTATCAATGATCAAAATTCACCCTACTGGGGCAAAACTATTTTATCATGATCATATTTGATCTACTGGAGTACTTATTATCTTCTCTTTGGAGACCTTGTTCTGGTGGTGCTTCCCTTCCCGAAGTAGAACATTCTCTCTTTTCCTCTAATTCCAAGATCTCCATATTAAAGCCCATGATGGCAATATTTTAGTGTGAAACTTGTCTCAAGATTCATCAATGCTGTAAGTGTGCAGCTTATACTCTCAAATTAGGTACGTTTAAAGTGTGTCCCTAAAATTTATGGATTGTATCTTTCTTATTCCCCTTGTTTATGGGGCCTATTATAATCCTAATTATATTTTGATCATTGATGGTAATCACATTTGCAAGCATTATCTCATTTGGATGTGATCTATTCCATGGGTTAATCTCTCACTTTATCTCTCTTTTCAAGAGTCCATCCTTTTTTTCCATCCTAGTATGTCCTCTTGAGGGGGCATCATGGGTCTATTCCAATTTCTTCTTGACGACTCTTTTCTTTAAAAAGACATTGCTTCACCTGAATGTCTTTCTATGCCTTCTCAAATAGAGGCAAAATGTAGACATCCAATTCCTAACACCATTTGTGTTGAAATTGTCAATCTTACTTGAATTGCACTCAAATGCACATTTTAGGTCAAAATACATAAAACACCTTAAATGGTTCAAACTTGTCACTTACAAGTGCCAATTTAGGTCAAATTATCCCTAAATAGGGAAATAAATTTTATGGGCTAGCTAACTTTGATCATATCATTTCAAGTCAAAATGACAAATTTACCATTTAGTGATCTGGAACAGTCTTTTCTTCTAATTCATTGGTACACGTCATGTACCTTTGTTATTTGGTGTTGGCAACATCCTAATGGGAATACAACTCCAATGCATCTAACATCGCCTTTTAGTTCCTTTCCAATCAAATTACGACCCAATAATATGACTTTCTGACCATTTTGATTAATTATGCACCAATTTTTAAAGAATTGCACTAAACTTGATTAAACTTAATTAAGCTATTTAATCCAATTTAAGAGCTTAAGTAAGAATTCCATAGATCTTTTTGATATCTCATTATTGGAAATTGATTTTTCAAATTTGCATCACCTAGTGACATCATCTATGGGGTGGCAGCTAGCAAGCCATAAGTGCATAAAATATCAGGATTATGCGTCACCCATGCCTAGTTAATGCCTTTTATGCCTATTTAATGCTTATTTATCTTGAGGATATTTATGAGTTTAATTCCAAATATTAGGATTATCCATGGCCACACATCTTAATCTTGAGATGGATGGTCATGGCTGATCCTGACTAATCTCAAAAATCTATAAATAGAGAGGCCATGGACATGAATAAAAAATCTTGATTTATGCAATGTTATTATGCAGACTTTTCTCTACAATCCTTTGCAATAGACCATTAAAATTAGTTACAAGTTTCATTGGTAGGCTAGTTTAGTGATTTGGAATCATGAGCCTAGGTTTTATGGAGTGTTCTTGAGACATTGGAGGAGTTTGCCACCTTTGTTGAAAAAGACGAGGATGCTTGATCAAGGGAGAACATGTTTTTGAGCTACATGGGTATGGTGAATCCATTTGAGAAGGTAATATGATGTTACTTTCTTTCATTTGTTTCTTGGTATCCTTTGTAATTTCCATAGGAATAGATAGGCTTATTTAGTTAGTTATTTATGAATTTTCATGATTTATGGAATAATGTTTGACTAACTTGATTTGTAATATTCTCTACAAGAACAATAGTAAACAACAAAGCAACATCATAGAAAATTTTTACCTCTTGGACAATAGTGTTGTAGTAAAGACAACAATGCTGGATAGGAGCACCCTAAAAGGACATGAGCATTGAATTCCTGAACAAGAATGCCAGACTACAGGATAAGAGTGCCAAAAATAGAAAAAACTTCTTGAGCTAATTTTAAGCCCTCAAAAACACTAAAATAGGCCTAAAAACTAACAAAAACCAAGCGTTTGAGCTACTTATTAGGGTTACATCGCCACTAGCTGCTCAAACTAGGTCATGGTAGGTGCTTGTCTCTTTGGCATTTTTTTGTTCCAGAGCTCAAAATATCATCCTAGTAAATGCATAAATGAATCAAGAATCATTCCAATTTCTTATGTTAACCAAATTTTTTGTTCAAAACAAAATACCATTTTCCCCTTAACTCGAACCCTGTAATTCCAGTTTTTAAACCATTTCCTTCTATGGAATCATGACAATGATACCTTCGACATCACTCAAGCTTCACTCTCTTACTACCTTATCTACCTCTTATGACATGAAATTTTTTATATTTCTCCTATACCTAGACACACACCTTGGTCGTCACCAATAAAAACATGTTCCACTCTCAATAACATAATCTAATCAATCAAACTACCTTTTAATCTATTCACAACATACCAACCTTGTTTTTATTACTACACCACTAGTCATCACTTTTGGCTTAACCTCCTCTATCACAAATTTTGTCCCTCTCCCCAAAAGGGGGCATCATTCATACTATTCTTATTTCTACACTTACCTAGCATACCCATACACTCTCATAAGTGGATACACCATGGTTCTTACACGTCCAACATTTATATTTTCAGATTTAGCTGAGATTGGTCAAGTTATATAGTGACACAGATTATATGGGTCACTCAAAATTATTTGAGACATTCAGAGGGATATACCTTCATTTTATAGATACATAGACTATTCAGATATAATGGTTCAGATTATATGGATTCATATTGATTTTGATTCAGATACAGACTCAAATACTAGATTTGGGGTATGTACATGCTACATGTCTCACACATACAACTTTATATAGCATGCCACAATTATAAAATTAGACAATATACTATAGGCATAGTATTTTGGTCTCCAATTTTTCACATGAGGCATGACAAGATATGTCATATCACATGTGGTTATATAGATTACCATACTGTGTAGACACATCACTCATATACTAGATTTGGGGGCATGGCACAAATGTTCATGCTCTTTATCACTTAGGATTATATAAATGGAATGGTAAGACATGCCACTCTCTTCTTACACATTGACCAAGTTTTTATATTATACATAGTTGTACCCAAGTTGGACTACATGACCGTCTATAGTGGTTGGTCCATTATATTACTCAAATCTAGACTACATGATTTTGTATGGGATAGAGGATAGACATTAATTTTGGGCCTCCAAGCAATTCTCAATTCTAGTTCAGATATTTAGATTGGGGGCATGACAAATTTTGCTCTTCACATCATACATATTTTATACATACATCCAGATGACATGAGTTAATGTGGGATAGAGGACATACATTGGTTTTGGGCCTCTGAGCATTCCTCATCTTCAATCAAATTTAGCATAGGGGGAATGAATTTCCCTCCTTCTTCATGATACATAGATTTCACATTTAGATTTAGTATAGGGGGCATCTACTCCTTGGATTCCTTCTCTCTCTAGGCATTATTCAAATCTCCATCCACTTCCTTAGATAGGAAGTGAGTTGGACCCTCACAGCACATTCACCTCCATGCAAGTAGATTTAGCTATGTATTTTCTTCTTCTTTCTTTTACTCTAGAATTTCATTTCATTGCATCACTAGAATAAAAGGGAGGCAAATGTATACATCCTAAATTGGTCAAGTAACCAGACATATAATGTCTTTTCATAGTCTTCTTCATAGGAGACTTTGACTAAAAAATATGAGCCTTATTCACACTATCCATGTCTTTATTTTGCTTATCTTGGTCTTGTTTCTTACTTTTGTCACCTTTTCATTATCCCAGTCAACTAATATATACCCCCAAAGACCCCCAGACTTGGCCTATATCAGTCCTAGCCTACTTTTTGAATTCTAAACAATAGAATTCTTGTGGACTATAGTGATCGATGCTTCTATCCTCCCTAGCATTGTTGTCCAATGATCATTTTTCCTTGCTTAACGGGTCCTAAACCCTTCTTAGCTCCTCCCTTAAGTTTTATTGATCTTTTTGATGTCGACTAGCATAAATAAAACTCCTAAATTTAAAATAAAGATTCTCCTATGTAAAGGACTTCACAAGGCATTTTATATCTAGCACTTACAACTTTGGCACACCAAATAATTAAAATCAATCAATAGTATAACTCAAAATTATGCTTCACGCATAGATTTTCATTCTTGATCAAAGAAGGGCCTAGGCAAAATTTCATTCTTGCATCAACCATGTGTATTGATTATGTACATTTCCTAAGAGAGAGCTACATTTGATCTGAGACCTTAGCTTGTGGGTTAATGTAGGTAGTGATCAGGATTACATGGGTTCTAGATCATGTGATCATACTTCCCCTAACCCATTTTTTCCCTGTTGTCTTTTGATATGTTCGTTGTTTCATGTGTGTAGGTAGACCTATGGTTTGAGAAGAAAATAGATCAAATATTGGTACATATAGGTGATCACAAAGAAACAAGGACACCTATAAGACCCCAAAATCAAACCACACCAGAATCTAGAATCAAAAATTGAAATGGACAACAACACAAGAATTGAATAATAGTGATGAATTCTCTTGTCTAGACAATAGTGATGAATGCTCTTGTCTGGACAATAGTGATGGGTGCTCTTGTCCAAACTCAACGCTCTTATCTAGAACAACTTTGAGTTTTAGATATGGAAATGAATCCTTATTCCTGACTGTTCTTGACTATTTTTGGACTATTCTAGAACTTATAGATGATTGTTTTACCAAGATAAGTCATTCCTTTTCTCATATAATTATTTTAGTGAAATTGGTATAGATCTATGTTTTACTCCATTTGACTATATTTTACCCCTTAATCCAGCCTCTTTATTATTTAGAAACTAAATCTTAGTTTCCCCAAACACAAAAAAAAGTGGCACTTGAGGAGGACCTATAAATCATATTAAATGGGTGCATGCATTTGGAAAGTGTTCCTATGTTTTAGTTTGCTTAGAGATGTGTCAAAGAGCTGAATATGTCTCCATAGGACCTAAAAGTGACTTAAGCCTATTTGAAAGTGGATTGTGCTTAAGTATGACCCATGTGGGATATTTTAAGGGTGAAGGCATGTATTATGGTCGACAAGGAAAGATTGTGGTCTTGCTAATTCATGGATGCTCTATATATAGTGAAACCAAATGTGTTGGTTTTTATACTTTAAGAGAAAGATAAGTAGAGGCTTGAGTGTGGCCAATATTCATTGAAGTGAAGAAAAAAGGAGACTAAGTGTGCTCAATGGTTGGGTTGATGAGCAAAGTGGATTGAAGACTGTGTGTATGACCTATAGGTCATAATTCTGATGGAAAAATAATGCTCTTGCAGGTTGAAGATGAGCAAAGAGGCTTGTGCAAGTTGAGTTGAGTGAAGATTTGAGGATCAAAGAGAGGAATTATGCCTAGTGGATGGGTTTATGAGTAGATCTAGTTCATGAATGTGTGTATGACCTATAGGTCATATTACTATGTCATAACAAGTGATCTTATAGGTTTGATGCTTTGATTTATGAGAGAAGGATAGGTTATGTTTGTGTGAACTTGGAGGTTGGTTTGTGAGGTAGATCAGAGTATGGTCTATGTGAATAACCTCATGCTTAGATTGTTGTTGTGGTGACAAAATTGTTGTAGTTGTGCTGAAGTGTGTGTGAGTGAAGAGTTGGAGAGTGGGGTTAGTTGGGATATGTAATGTGTCCTAATTGATATTTGTGTGTTGGTACAAGTATGTAATGTCCTTTGTCCAATAGGAAGAATTAGGTGAAAGAGTGAAGATGAAGAGTGATAAACAAAGATCCATCATTAGGTGTTGAAGACATCAGTTCTAAGGTGGAAGTGTTTTAAAGGAGGGTATAAAGGAGTTGATCTTTCTTAGAGGCATTTTCTCCTTATGAAATAGGTGTTTCACTAAATACCTTTGGTTAGGAGGATATGATCAAGGTTTACTGGTCTAAAAGAGTTGACTAGTCTCTTGTTTGTAATTTATTATAGTATAGTAGTCCATTTACATTACATGCATGTATATGGAATGACTTACTCTAATATAAAAAAATATTGTTTTAGATTAAGGTAAAAATAGGTTTTAAAGGGACCCCGAAACCCTGATACAAAGATAGAAAGATGAAGCATTTACGACCACAGGCAAAACCTAAAAACTACTACAGAGAAGTAGAAAAAATAGGTTTTATATGGACCTGAAACCACCTGAAAGACCACAAGTCAAAACCCAGGTTTTACATAGACCTGGCTACACCATAGTCAAAAGATTACAAAAAACTAGGAAATAGGACCAGATAACACAACCAACTAGAAGAACCAGACTATTCTTCCAGTTCCAAAATCATTTTCACTTCTTCCTTACCTTTCAAAGCAGTATCCTGAATGGCAGTAGCCGCTGACATGGATCCCTCTTGCATAGCTTTCTTTCTTGAGCTCTGTCTCATCCTTTTGCTAGGCCCCTCCAAGGATTTGATCTCCTCATTAGCTCTTTTTCCAATATTAACAGCTGCAGCACATATGTTAGATGTAACTTCCTCCATTTTCATTCTGCTCTCCTTGATGAGTTCCCTTAGGTTGTTCTCATAGTCTTTGAGCTTGATGGGGATGTCTCTCATCTATTTTTCCATGTTATTGATTTTGTTCCAAACTGCCTTCTGGTTGTCTTCCATAATTTCCATTTTCCTTTTGAGATCCATTATCTCCTTAAACATCCATGAATCAAGTTAGAGGATAGCCTCTGCTTTGCAATTAACCCATCTCATAGGTGTGTGCCTTCCATCATTCTGCCTTTTATCACTCCACTCTTCTGTGTTCTTATTAGGACTGTTCTCACCTTCTTTAATGTGATCCTCTCTTCCCCTTTGATTTTGTTCCTTTGTTTTAGCTTGAACTTCCAGGTCCATTTCTTGGTTGTCAGCCTGAACTATGTTTTCCCTCTCATTTATCGAAACAGGGTCCTCAACAGGTTCATCTAGGACTTTATCATCCTCAAACACTTGCTGGTTTTCCTCAGAGTCATCTTCACTATTTTCAGACTCCTCCTCTATGTTGACTCCTTCTTTCTCATTCTTCTCTTGAACTTATTCTTCCTCATTAGAACTTGTATTCCTGCTTTCTGTTCCTCCCTCTTCCTCCAAGCTTTCCTCCCCAGACTTATCAGTTGTCTCCCACTCTGTGTCCTTGTCAACATTTTGATTCTTGACACTAGGGGGCTTGATTTTGATTTTATCTTTCCCTTTAACAATTTCACTCTTGTTACTCTGTGAATCCTTGTTGATCCCCAGATAAGGGTTCTTAACCATGGCCTTATTCTTGCAATAGCCTTCAATTATCAGAATTAATCCTTCATGCAGAATAGGACGCATTTCCTTCTTCCTATGAGTGAATAAACTTTGGACCAAAGAGAAACGCAGATAAAAGGGAAAGGAAATTCTTACTTTGTGTCTGAAATGATTTAGGAATACAAAGTGGAATTTGTGGACTCTCTTGCTTCTTGCATCGAGGATGAAGTACTCCCAAATATAGCATAAGACATCCCTCCATATACCCTTAATCTGTTCCAGTTCATAAAAATCCCCATTCTTTACCAGCTTCTGCTCTTCAACGTCCGTCTTAGGGAATTTGCAAAAGGCCTCATTTGAAATGCTAGTCTGCTTGGAGAATTTTATTCCTTCTGTAGGTAGCCCCGTAACCTCTGCTATAAATTCCTCTGTTAGATTCACTATGATGCCATGCAGAGTGACCCTATCATCAATCCAGTTTTTGAAAAAAGCTGTTGTAATATGAGGTTTTGAACCATGGAGCCTTTTCATATAGTTCACAACCTTCCCTCTCTACAGGATTCTCCAGACATCTTGTTTCGCTCTCCACTCTTTGCAATTTTTGGGTTCTTACTTCCTTGTTTCTCCTTTCCTTACGCGAGCCATGCAGATTTCCTTTGATACCCAATCACTGTAAACTATACAATGATCCCACCTGCTACCAATTTGGTTCAAAGCTTGCCTTTTTTTAGGCACGTTCAGGATCTGCTTCTCATTCTCGAGGGCCTTCCTTTTTAATGATTGTAAACCTTTCCCCGCGAAGCCACTCCTCCAACTCATTAGTTTTCTATTACAAGCTAATATTTCCCTCCTTTACATGAGTTGTGTCATGATGAATGAGTGCTCTAAGATCCACATTCTTTTCTAATGTTTCTTGCCTCCTCACTTTGTGTTCTGTTTGGACTGCATAATTTGCTAACCAATCTGCAACTCCGTTGGCTTCAGGGTAGGTGTGGGTAATTGTTACTTTTTCAAATTTTTTGATTAAAGTTTTCATCTCCATCACCATAGCCTCTATAGTCCATGACACAGAATTTTTATTTTTTAGAATATTTATGATATTCAATGAGTCCCCTTCCAGCCATAATTTAGAATACCCGAATCCATAGCTAGTTTGATGGTTTGAAGGGCAGCAGAAGCTTCGACAATATGACAATTCGACTTTCCAATGGGGATTACAACAACATCGATTACATTTCCCATATGGTTTCTCAAGACTCCTCCGCATCCTGCATTCCCCGAATTCCCTTTAGCAGCTCCATCAAAGTTTCCTTTAATCCACCCTTGAGGGGGGACATTCCAAATAACACCTAATCTAGGATTTTCAGGTTTACCATTAGAATTTTCTGTTCTTAAGGGATTATCCACTTGAAAGGTTGGGTTTGGATTCCTTTGTGATGAAAAATTCTCCTTAATAGCTCAATGATGTTCTGCCCCACCACCCATTTGGGTAGTTCTTTACTTCTAAAAATTTGATTATTTCTTTCCTTCCATATTCCCCACCAAATATGGGGAAGAGTTAGTTTCCATAAAAATATAACTTTAGGATTCTTGGAGGGACAATACCAACTTTTAAGAGATAATTCCACATTTTTGTGGTGAATCCAAGCAATACCCCACAGATTGAGGATTTCTTTCCAAACTTGCTACTTAAAAGAACAATTCACAAACAAGTGATCTCTATCTTCAAAGCCCTTCTTATAAAGAATACACCTGTTCACAATATATATTCCTCTTTTCTGTAAATTGTCCAAAGTCAAGATTTTATTTTGGAGGAGGGTCCAGAAGAAGATTTTGATTTTAGGGATGAGCCCCTTTATCCAGGCTTTCATCCACAAAGGTTTGTTGCCATTTCCTTTTTAAGTGAAAATGGAAGAAACTTTAAACTGTCCACTAGGCTCATTATGCCAAACAATCTTATCTTCAAGATTAGGTCAGAGAGATATAGCATTTAGGGATAGTTGTATATCCTTGAAATCTTGATCAAGATTAGTAAGGTTCACCTAAGAGTTGTTCTGCCAGTATTGGTTAACCATTATTCCCACTCTTTGCTTACATCGGTCTATTACTTCTTTATCTTGGATTTCATCTATCAAAGGTTTTCCTTTTAACCAAACATCCTCCCAAAATTTCACCTTTTTTCCATTGCCAACTTTCCAAGAGCTTCCTTCTTCTAAAACTTGTTTAGTACCCTGAACTGCCCCCCATATGGCAGATGGATGGGAGACATCAGGGTAAGAAAAGAAATCAGAGAGGGACTTTGCCTTGAATAAATACTTATGCTTCCATATTTTGCTCCATTCTTTGTTTTCCTGATAAACCCTCCATCCCTGCTTGGCTAAGAGAGCTATGTTCATACTTCTAATTTTCCTTATTCTTAGTCCTCCTTCCCTGACAGGTTTACAAATGTTATCCCATGTAATTAAAGGCATTCTCCTTTTCTCCTCAGTACCTGTCCAAAGAAAGTTTCTCTGAATTTTTTCAATAGCTTCTACAAATTTGGTGGGAATTCTAAAAAGACTCAAAGCATAAGTGGGTATGATTTGAAGACTTGCTTTGAGGAGGGTAAGCTTTCCTGCCTGACTTAGAAAATTACCTTTCCATCCCACTATTTTCTTGCTAAATTTGTTAATAAGTCCTTCCCAAAAAGCTTCAGGAACTTTCATCCCAAGAGGGAGACCCAAGTAAGAGGAGGGGAAAGATCCTATGGAGCATCCAAGGATTTTAGCTATTTTGTTCTATCTATGACTTGGGGTATTAGTGACGAACACTGCACTTTTGTTCCAGTTAATCAGTTGTCCTGAGGCAGCTGAATATAAATTTATAGCTTTCTTCAAAGTTCTTGCTTCTGTGACTTCAGATTGCCCCATGAAAATAGTATTGTCAACAAATTGACCATGGGAGCATATTAAAGGATGCAAAGAGGGTTTTTTAGTGTAGCTATAACTTCTACTTTAAATCAATGAATTTCATCTAGCATTTATCTATCTAGATGAACCATGTATCCTTTCTTAATAACTTCTCTAAAGGGGCAGATATTACAACATACTCCTTAATAAAATTTTTGTAGTAGCTTGTATGTCCAAGGAAAGGATCACACCTCTATCACACTGATGGGTGGTGGTATTCCCACAATGACTACAATCTTGGCTGGATCTACCAAGATACTTTTGTTGCAGGCTACACAACCTAACAAAACCCCTAAGGGTGTAGAAAATAAGCATATTTAAAAGTTGAACACTATCCATAATGCTATACATATTTATAACATCAATCTTAGTTTGGACAAATGATTTTGAAATAATGAAAAGACTGCCCAATCATCCAAATAGACTTATAATAAATCATGGATGGAATTTTAAACACAATTACAACAACCTTTAAGAAAACTGCAAGTGATTTTTAAAATCTAAATAACATTACCTTATATGAAAAAGAACCCCATTATATTGAAAAGGTCATCTTGGCTCTATCTTCTTATACAATTAGAATCTAATGGTACATGTTAAAATTGTCAATAACAAAATATACCTCGTGGCCTGCAACTGCTTTCAAAACTTCATTCGTAAATGAGATAGGAAAAGGGTCATTAACATAAGCCTCATTTAAAATATGATAATCACCAAAAAATGTTATCTCACTATTATTAATTGGTTGAACTACCATAGGTATCACCCAATCATATTTCTCCACAAGAAAAAAAATTCTAACCTCTTACATGCGATCCAGTTCAATTTTGACCTTTACCTTCACATTTGGGTTCAAACAATATGGTATTTTCTTAATTAGTCATGCACACTCTTTTAGTTTAATGCGTATCTCCCCTAGAGATGGGTCCACACCCTTTAATTTAGTGAACTTAGTCAAGAAAACATCTTGATAATCCTATAAAAGCTATAAGACTTCAAATATATCTTCTTGTGCCAATAATCACCAACATGTGCCAATTTTAGAATGTCCTTAGTTATAATGTTCTCAATGCGATCCTTCAAGGGTCCATGGTAAATTGTTCTTCCTTAGGAATGAAATCACACAATAGCCATTTGGCTTCTTTTTATGAAATATTAAGATGCCACAAACTTTCTTCTTTATATGATTCTGCGATTGAACTCGAAAGTGTCTCAGCTTCCCATTTTGGTTCTAATAATTTTTTGAGATCCATATCATCAATATAGGCTAAATATATTATCCAAGCATATTCATCTTATATTATATGACATGGTTGAATAAATACCTTTGCCTTATTCTTCTCTAATTTATATGTCTATAGAGCTTTATTCAAATCATAGGGTACATCGTGGGAGGATGATGAATCAATTAGTCTATCTAAGTCTTCAATCCTCCCATGGCATAGAAATTTTTTTAATTTTTAAATGCCTTATGTGTCAGAGGATTATCATCTTTGAAAATAGAGGTATGAGTGAAATTGCCTTGAACTTGTGCCCAATGTCTTGTCTCCCTTTTATGATCCTGGTGTATGTACTAAGAAGTAAGAAGGGTACCCAGAGTGTATTGAGATATATGTACCCAATAATTTAGGGTGACAACCTCTATAGTCTAGACCTCAACACACCAATAAATATGAATATTAGGTTAACTTCCTTCATGAAATATTAGCTAGTACTTCCTTACTCCTTCTGGTAACTATAATCGAGCTAGAAAGATTACACAAGATTCATCCCATTGAATATATACCTCCTTATGTGAATACCACCAATTCACAACAATCCCATTCAATTCCTATCAGAGATCACTAACTCTCTGGTCAATGTCAGGCATATATTTTTAGAATCATAGAATAAATTGACCAACATCTTTGGTGGCAAAGTAGTGTTGTAGTTGGCATTCCATTACAAAAACCATGCATAATGGTCATACCTCATGATCACCCTTCATCTAATTGAGAATGTGAGTGTTAGAATATCCACTTATTAAAGAAGCCCTGTCGCAAGGTAGAATTATTTATCTCATTATTTCTATGTAATCTTGATCTATTTGACCAGCCTAATATAAAAAATCTATGTTTGACTGAGTAGGTGACCTTATGGATATGGAACACACATTATCTACCAATAATGGTAGAATCTCCACACATGGTAATATATACTTGAGATGTAACTCCTTTAACCACAATGGTACCTTTAGTAGGCTTGTGCGATTATAGAGGAAGTCACATTTAGTGGCTTGTAAGGCTTGTCATCTATCTTCAATGATCACCTTCATCCAACTGTTCTCATTGCAAACATAGGGAGTGCCTTGCTTTCTAGGAATATAATATGATTTTTATCCAACCTTATTTAAAGAAATCACTATAATATTGTCTCCCTAATGAGCTTCCAACTAGTTTCTCACTATATTGATGGTCATCTAACCATCATAGACCCATTTTTTCCAATGAGTACAGGATAGTGCGTCTCATCCATCTTCATATCTATGACTTCAAAGTCACCATGTAAGTTCAATTATATGACTTTGATCTCTACATCCTTAAATCTACCAATTGGTTCAATGCACCCATAATCCACAAGACTCAATGTAATTGGGTTGTAACTTAGCGAAGGTCATCCAATAATAACCCACATTAACTGAGGGATCATATTGACAATGCTACCAAAATCAAACACTGCATTGGGTAACTTATACCCTACTATTTCAATATCCATTCTTGAATCAACATCCCATAATTTTTTAGTTTTTACATACCATTTCATTTGATCCACTCATTATTGTCTCTTCTATGCACACTCTAGTAGATTATGGAGCAAATTGGTGATGTTGTATGAGATGTCCTCATTTTGCAGTGTACTAAATAGCTTCATTTTGATGTTGTTTATTATGTCTAAAAATCTAAGATTGTATTTGAAAATAATCTCTTTATATCCTTGCCTAATTTCTTTGAGATCCTGTATGGTTTGACTAGAGCATTTTTGGACTTTAAATTCTATGATCAACATTATTTTAACTTCTTATAATGTAGCTTGGTCAACACCTTTATGGAATATAAATTTTAATGTTCTGCTAGTCAACACTCTAATCAAATCGCACTTCATCACTGCTTCATCAATGAGTTCTTTAGCTTGCTATTTCATAGTATAGGTGAGTAGGTACTATTCTAAGTCCATAGACCCATCATAAGGAGTTAGTTGGGTTAGTGCTCCAAATTGAGATACCATAGTGGGGTTTTTTATAGATATCATAGTTGATTTTATTAGAATTAGCATTAGCTATGGTTGTAATTTTGGGGGCTTCTATGCAAGCTGGGGTGCCTCTTGGGCTAGAAACAGTTATGATATCTCCTTTGATTCTATGGATGTGGTAGTTGTAAATATATCTCCGTCATCTCTTTCCTCTTATAAAATTTGAAGTGGTGTAATGAAATCCTTAGCCTGTGCAAGAATTGAAAGATCTATCTTTGTAGATAATAATGATGTTATGTTATCCTTCTATTGGTCTAAGAAACTTTGCACAACTTCATGATATGCAGTCTTTTTTACTTTTAAGGTTTTTTCTATAAACTTCTTATGGAATTGGTCCTTTCCAAGTGTCATCATCTGAAGCTATGTAGGAATTACTATGATTTTGAAAAAAATGGGCTCATGGGATGTGTGCTCCCTAGGGAAATGAGCTTACCTCCAAATATGTATCTCTCAAAACATGAACCTATACTATGTCTACAACTATAAGGCAATCCTTGATTTTATTTCTGGAATAGCCTTCCTAAAAATTATGAACTTTTACCCATATATTCTACTTCTATACTACTACCTTCTTATTTTGTCCATGTTAAATCCTCATCAGTTCCTCATGCTCTATATTTAATTTGTCTAGGCTCCTCACTCTATCTCTCTTCATCGTGCACTTCTCCTTGTCATCTCCTTTCATCTAAATAATTAATACTACTCCTCCTATTCATAGCTTCTTGAAATGCACTCTATTTATTTCATCTCCACTATTGTCACAACTCTCTTTCTACCTCGAAAGTCTTTTTGAAGTCCTTTTCCTTTGGGTTCTCTATGTTATACTCAGGTTCAACCTCTATTTTTTCATCTTTTATTAATTTTCCCTTATGTCACACACCCCCATGGTGCCTGAAGTGACTACTCCATATGGAAAGGAATAGGTACCATCATTTTCTCCATAGACAAAATCTTAATGAGTGTAGGAAGTCATTGTAAGAATTTTCCTCTTATCCCTCTCATAACTAGATCTTTTACCACTTTAAATGCTACACAACTTTGTACTACAAACTCTATGATATACCCATAAATGGTTGAATCCAACCAATGATCTATGACATGGGTCCAACTAGTGTCTAAGGGTTGAAGTTGTTTGATCTTCTCTATAGACCATGTAATGTTAGTAGTCACACGAGATCTAAAATAATGATGTTTTAGATGAGCCAACAAGTCAACTAACAATCTAGGTAATTCACACTAGAATATCTAATAAATTTCACCTTAGATATGTTCGTGCTCAATCTCTTATTTAGAACACCCTATTCTCATAGCTTATTTATGCACAAACTCATTTATTTTATGATATAGACAACATTCCATGTCTCTTTGACTAGGCAACCACCTTAGCATATCCTCAAATATTAAGTTCCATGCTCATTATACCATTGTTAATAGAGGTTCTTGGGTTCATTAGAAAATACTAATTATAGGGATAACTCATATGATTTGAGGAAGAGCTTATAGGAAAGGAAAATCATTACTCAGTATTTAGCTTCTATCCTAGGATCGTAGATGTTTACATAGTCTTGAGTAATCCTATGATTATCTACTTAGATAGAGATTTAATGGTAAAACTTAGGTATGATGACATAGTTTTCAAACTTGTAGATAAAATACCTTTTTTAATTCATTAACATAATAAGATTTATAACAATTGGAAGTAATTTATAGATATCTATAGAGGAATATTATCAATTCATAAAGTTATTATGCAATATCACCTAGCTTCACAATGAGCAAATAATGTCAAATAGAAGATAAAACCATTTTCATGAGATAGACTTGTAACATATATCAGTACCCAAAAGATATATCTCACATAAGAGGTGTAGATCTATTCTATTAACCATAAATTACTAAATTTTCTTATAATATTCATATTATAAAGCACTCATTTACACATTCATTCCATATATCTCAACTTTACTCAAAAAGCTCATATATAATATTATCCAACACTATCTAACCCATTCTACTACAATCCATAGGAATATATAATCCTAAAAACTATATTGTTATAACTATGATGTTTATACTTGGCATCTAGGTATGCCAAACTTTATTCTATTGCTAAATATTCCTTGTACCTGATTTTAGTTGAAAATAGACTATCTTTGTAACAATCTTGTAGAATAATTGCTAACTAAAAAGAAACCATGATCCCTATCCATGTGGTACATTCATAGATGTGACCAGTTAGTGTACACATTCCATGGCTAACATCATGATCATCAACCTCTCCTCCTAAATCATTATTACTCCTAAATCATTATTCTTCTTTATCTACCTTTTCTTCTTGGTGATCATCATCAGTATTTTATTCCACCACATGCCCATTTTTTGCCAAAGTACACTGATCTAAAATATTTTACATTTTTTTAGCACTCTCCATCAAATGTTCCCACTATTTTTAATCAATTTGACCCATGATTTATAAGAGGATAAAATAAGATTAATGAAAAAACCCTAAAATTTCAATAACTCATGCGAAACTAATCCAAATAGTCCAAGTTTTTTATTGTATCTTCCACGTATAATAATGCAACTTTAGTGAAAACTTTATGAAAAAACTCAAAAATTTTTGGCCTGTAGAATGAATATATGAAAAATCATAAAATCATGATAACTCATTCAAAACTTGTCAAAATTTACAAAATTTTGACTATAAAATTCTTGTATGTTGATATAAATAGGTAAAAATTTCATAGAAAAAATCTTGATATTTCAGTAGATATGATGAATTTATTGCTAACCCAAAAAAAATAATAACTCCCTCAAAACTGATCATAAAACCTCATTTTTTTACTGTGACTACCTTGAAATATTCTTAAACACCCCAAAAAATGTAGAAAAATTCAAAACAAATTGCAAGATATAAGTGATTCTCTAAACTTAGGGTTTCACCCATAATATTTGCCCAAATTGATGCTTTGATACCACTTGTTATGATCCACACTTATAATATTTTAAATATGTAAAATATAATGTAGATAAACACAACATTATAAACATTGGTAGGCCAAGATGCTCAAATATTTAATAGATACAGAAATAGAATAATTATCCTTAAGGTAAATGCTAGCTAATCAGCCACCCATGACCAAGGATTGTTCAAAACTAGGTAATTGAGTCACCTAACCTTGAAATTGTCTTATTGAGAATCATGTCTTGGTTTCATGTTTTGGTGTTTTATGCCATCTCAATTTTCAAACAAAGTCTTATTAGGACTCCATGTGTGTGTGTGTTATCCAACTAATTTCATGCCATGATATTTGAAGAGGTTTTTTTCAATGCAGTTTAGCAAAGTTTAAGGTAACTTTAGAAAGATTAAGGTTAAGTTGTGAAATTCAATATGTGTTTGATCCATGGAGGAAGATAATGAGGTGGTGATCATCGAAGAATCATAGTGTTATATAGTGGATGATGAATCTAGAATTAAAGTTGGTAATATGGAAACATTGCATTTTCAAGTCTTTGGAGAGTTTAAGGTACTTTTGGAGATATTAATGTTTTTACTGTTTTGTCTTCTATTGCTTGTTAAAGTGTTGTAATGTAACCACCTTAGGAAGCATCAAGTGTGAAGATATAAAACCATGCATAGAGGTCAAAAAGGGTATTTTGAGTCATTTGACATTTGTGAAGATCATATTATATGTATTATGCTTGTAGGTATAACTCACTTTTGAAACTATTTTGTTCATTGTCTAACACCTAAACATAAGCATAGTGAAAGAAAGGTATCCATAACCACCATAAAATCCAAGAGGAACTCCATGGGCATATGGTTCATAGCTCTAATAGGGTATTTTGGTAGAATATGGTAAGCTTTAGTGATGAAAATAGTTCCAAAAGTGGTTATGTAGCCTCAAGCTTGATTAAGAGGTCCCATTGAAAGGATTTTCAAAATGATTATGGTGATATAAGACCCCCACAATCTTCTATAGCCTATTCAAGCTCAAAATCATGTAGATAAAGAAGTTTTAGGTCCAGATAAAGCAAAAAATGTTCAAGTTTCCCATCGGGTTACTTGTAAGAGAAGAAGGTTTAATTTCAAAATGTTAGTTCATAAAGGAGGATATGTTTCATAACAAATACTATTAGGGTATGTTGACCACCCCTATACCCTTCAAATCCATGGAAATAATTTTGGGATTAGGTGGCAATACATTAAGAATCATTGCTAATAATTTTATGGCCTCTTAAACCCTACTAAACCCCATTGTCATGATTTTACTCCTGAAATGACATGTATGTGTTTAATGAATGCATGGAAATGGTTTTAAAGTGTCTCTTTAAGGTCTAATAACCACTAAAATATAAAACTTGATACAAATTATGAATGTTCATAGTTTTACTATTAAGAAAAACTCATTGATCTGTTGTTTTGGACATGGCAATCAAGGTTCATTAGGGTTGTGAGGTGTTTCCACCATGAAGGTGATTGAAAGAAAGTATAAGTAATGTTTAGAACCTCATAAAAAACTAATAATCCCTCATACACCTATTATCAGTCTAGATTTCACCCTTTAAGGCAAGGGGTTTCAGGACTAATTCATCCAAATGATACAATGAGATCACCTCTAGGTGTGGGTGGACTAGTTGAGGACGTGAACCTCTAGTTTTGGGACTACCTCCACTAGTGCATCAATTTTTTCTCAACTAATAAAACTACTAACTTTGGGATAAAATAGATAGAATATGATGCATGAAACAAAACCTAAGCTAAGGTGAGGTGATGCACCATAATTTTTTTTATCCACTCTAACTGATCCTTCAATAACACTTGTGAACAAGACAAGGATTAGATCACTCTCTCTTGGAGAATCTTGAGCATTATACTTCATATGGAGGCTATGCCAAGTAGATTAAAATTGAGGATGAATGGAAGGTATGATAAGGTAACCTAGCATGGAAGTGTGTATAAGAGGTCATGATGACCCTCATTCACTCAACAAATAGTTACAACATCCATAAGAGTCCCATGATCTCTCCATGCATTGCCTTAGCTAGTTGGTGGTCTTCAATGAGATTTTGGGCATGGAGGTGTATTGGATACGAGATAATGTAGTCTTGTTTGACCCCATTAAAATTATGGTAATGACAAATTGGTCAACTACCTCTCCTTATGATAGTTACAAAGGCAAAATGTAGTCTAATTAGGCCTTTATGAAACATTTAGTAGCCTACCCCTCTCTTGCATGCCAATAAGGCTTTAAAAATTACCACATCATCCATTATGGGTATGAATTTTTTTTTCTATCCTTAATTATGTAGTTATAAGGATGTTCAAGACCTGTATATACTCCCTTAGCAACTCTCTATGCCAATACTAATCTTCTCTTGTTGACCAAATAGGCCTACTAGGCAACTAAGCCTAGTCATTTAATGTTAGCTGATTGAATGATCATGAAGCTTGCATATGAACTTAAAGTATGGATCAATAAGCATGTTTTGGGTCTTTAAAAACATGTTACACCATTATATGGTGCCTCTCTAATAGTGCATACCTGCAAATTTTGCCCAATTAGGTGACTAGGTAACCTTTCATTAGCACTCATAAATTGGCTCTTTAGTGTAGGCTAGTAGGAGCATTTATAAGATTAAATAATATTAGTTTTTGATTTAAAAATGTGATATATGCTTCACAATACCCTCATGAATGATCTTCAACTGTTTATCCAACTTTGTAATTTGAAATTATCACTAAATCTTTTTGAAAATAGTGTTTTTGATAGATCCGTACAACTGTCCATATAGACCAATGATAGGTATTTGACCTTATCATAGTGCACAAGGTGTTATAGTTATCTCCTAAGCCATTTCATTGCATTTTAATTCAAATTCCTCAATATTTTGTCCATCATGTCTCTATTAGGGGTTTAGAGAGGTTTAGAAGTGTTTGAACTCTTAATGATAATTCATTAAGGTTAGGCATTAAAATTATGAAGTAATTCCACTAAATTTTAGTGGAAAAGGACCTTAAAACTTCCCCACATTATCTAGACTCCATGCATATCCTTTGTATAGTTTTGAGCATAAGAAGGTGTTGCTCAGGTGACTATCTTATCTTCTATGCACTCTCAACGTAGTTTTAGGCGAAAAATGGCTAATATTGAGCTTTTGTTTACAAAAAAAACACATCTTCCACTTTTGAATCTCCTTGAATTATAATTCCATGTTGGTCTAAGGTCTCATTTAACCCTTCTTATCCTCTGACCTTAGTCTTCAAGTAGTCATGTCTTGAGAAGGGTATTAGACCAACACGACTAATAATAGGGTTCCTATATTTTGCCTTTAAAATGGAGTTATGAGGACACCTAACCTCTCTTGAGGGTATGAAATCCATATATTAGAGCCTTTGGATCATTGGTGTTGGCTTGGTTAAGCCACCAATTTCTTCTTTATGTACAAATAGTCCTCTAACTAGGTACTTAGGCATGTCTACAGGTGTCTATTAGGTGTGAAGACCCTTTTAGGTGATCATTTGTAGTATTATAAATCCTTTGAAGTATTTTACCTTTTAGACCTATGAAAAACATGTATACTTTCTTCAATTCTTTGCACATAGGCTTGGAGCAGTTCCATTTAGGCCTGATCCATACAATATATAATCTATATGTGCCAATTAGTGGACCATTGGGTGATCATGATACCTGAGGAGACTATCAAGACCATTTATAGACTTAAATACCTCATTTGAAATATTTTAAGGGCACAATTCTTTCATTGGATTCTTATTAGGGGTTGGGAAGGGTTTTAGTGGCCTACCATCTTAATAATGGTTCATAGTGTATGGGCCTCAAATAAAAAACTTATTACCACATATGTTGAGCCCATAAACCCCTTCAAAACTCCCAAAAATATCTTGGTCCTATGCACTTTGTACAGTTAGCTATGAGTGAGAGTCCTTGTTAAGCATTTTGGGTGGGTTGATAGTGTTAGGGATTGTTCATAGAGTTGAGCTCCTGAATGTAACTATTTATTTCATGGATAATAAGTGCATAGGGGTCCCTAAATCCCTAAAGTGATAGGGGTCCCTAAATTCCCCTAAGAGAACTAGGCCTCACTTATCTTGCCATGTGAGATATGAGCATTGGAGTTAGCAGCTCAAAATAGTAGACTAGGGTAGTGGATATCGAGAGGGGTAATGAGACCAAATTTGACCACTTCCTTGCCTTCTTCCATATAAAACACCTTCTTTAGGGCCTATATCATCATCATATACCTCTTCATGAATTTAGGCCTACCATGAGGTTTGCTCTGTCACCAAGATGAAGATGGGGTCTTGAAGGTTCAAGGAGGGATTTAGGTCTTATAGGCTTAGACTAAGTTTTAGGACCTTGAGTCACCTATAAGTGTATTGGTGGATTCAATGTTATGCTAACACCCTTCATTTAATTTCCCTAATTTTCACTTGTCCTTAGCTTCCTAAACCACCATCTCTACCATCTCTCTTGTAGGCTTGCCTTAACCATCACTGCTCAATTTAAGTGCTTAGATCAATTAGTGTCAGATACTTAAGTAGTCTCTTCTCTTCTTCTCTACTATCGATAAAATTAGGGATCATGTAACATGTTATCAGGATCTAACCATAGCCTTTGAGACTAGGCCTTCCCCAACTCTGCTATTAAAGCTCATTTATACAGTCATGCACATAGGCCTATGTCTCATGAGTGTTCAACCCATACCAGGTAGCTCTCAAGCTTGATCATACCCTTAAAAATCCTAAGGATGAATGCCATAAAAAAGGGGGGTAATATGAGCATTTGTTACCATTGTCATTCACATCAATTAGACATCCTAACTGGCTAGGTAGACTTGGATGCATCTAGACCACTATTAATGCTTGAGTCAACTTGTTTTGGCTATCTCTTCTAGTTTCCTTATCCTTGAACAACATGATCTCTATGCTTTACCTCTCTGCTTGAGACCTCCATTTTATGTGCCTATAACATTTCATATTCAATACTAAAATCATAATGCTTGTAATCCAGTGGGTGATGGTCTAGATGTGTGACTATCAATGAAGTTATTACATAGGTCCATGAGCAAGAGGGGGTCTTCCATACTATGTTTGAGACCTAATTGACCTTCCCTGAATCCAAATCTCACTATTGAGTAGTTCATATTCATAAGATATGGACCATACTTGCATTGTGTAGGTTTAACTGTGTGGTGGTTTTGGAAAACCCTTTGAAGGTTGGGTTTGAGTTGACATTCTAAACTTGGCCATTTCTTCTCAATAGTATTCACACTTAAATAGGCCCTTTTCTCACAGTCCCAATGGCTCTTCATGGATTATGTAACTTTTGACCTTGGTTTCATGCCTTAAGCTTGGGCATAAGGACTCAAACTTGTAGGTGTTTGTCATAGGGTCCTATGGAGTTTTGAGTTTGAAAATCAAAGCCTAATATGGGGTGAAATGGCTTGATGAGACCATTACACAACAAAGGTTCCTTGAGAGGTTCCATATGGACTATTAACTCTTGTTTAAGATCACCTATGGGGAACATAGACACCCTTGTTCATATACTTGACAAGGCAGTACATTTGGAGTTAGTTAATCAAACAAATTAAGAGAGAAACTGAAACCTGGGATTTCACAAATACCTTAAATAATGATAATGAGCCTTAAACTTTGCTAAAGAGGTCTATAAAAGCATTGAGAGATAGTTTATGTTTTTTTGGCCTTGAGAGCCATAATGAGGTCTGTTCCTTCTGAGAGAGGGAATCCTCTACATGAATAAAACACCTTTTCATGCTCCTTAGGTTTTTAATGATCTTTAATAGCCATCACCATGAAACACTTTGTTCCTTCTACAATCAAGTTTGAATTATGAAGGCAATTCTACTTGAAGACAAAATCTTGGGAGAGTTGAAGGTCCATTGATAAATCCATTATGTTAAGGAGATAAGGAGCTATGAATGATTATAAGAAACCCATAATTTAACCTCAAACCGCTATTAATTTTTAGATATATGCATTGAAGGTTCTTCATCATCAAGAAAAACATTACTTGGAGCCTGCAACTCGTGACAATATGAATATTTTCTTGCTCACACAAGCTCACATGTGCCAAGTTGGAGTTTGAGGTGAAGTTTTAGGACCTTGAAGGCTTATAAAAGACACACAATCACAATTTTATTTAAATATGTTAGAAATACATTGAAACAATTCCAATGTTGACCCTGTGTGAATGGAGAGGACTAGTTTGAATGCCTTAGGTTCTTAACCATTATTAATAAATCATGGATCTTGAATCTACAAAATAATTCCAAGGATTGGAAGGCCATTAGACCACCTTCCTCTAGCCAAAATCTTAGGTCTCTATTTTCTCTCTCTTGTCCATACTAAGCAAGACCCTAAGAGGCTATCTAAGGCCGCCAAGGAGGATGATAAAAAGGAAGGGTCAATTTTTTTATAATTTTTGAATTGAAGATCATGGATTCTCTTATATGATGTTTGAATTGAGTTCCCTTTGAAGATATCTAACCTTTTTTGACCATGACTTTACTATATAGATCTGTACTCACTTGAAATCACCTACAAAAATTACTTTCATACATTTTCTCAGGTTTTCAAATCTTGAAATGTTATTGGTGGGAAGAGGGAAATTAGGAGTCAAAATGCATTTAAAATAGGGACTATGGGTGGAAGGAAGGTGAAAATCCATTCTTTCCCATGTGTCAACCCCTTTAGTGGTGAATAAAAGCATTTGACTTATAAAAGGACACCCTTTTGCAAAATGAATCAACATCATTGTTGACTCTGAAGGGTTGACCTGCTTGCCAGTCAAGAGGGCCCATAATTTCTTACATGACAGTCATGATTCAGATGAGAGACTTCTATAATTGGGTTGATATTTGAAGAATAATATATTATATACCATAAGGACTATAACATATCTACAAGACACACAACAAGACACAAAGAAACACAACAAAGACATACAACTAGAAAGAAACAAGAAGATAACCAAATAAGCTACTAACAAAGCATGTGGCACTACACTTGGAAAAAATGAGGCCTGAAATACTATGTACAAAGATGGTATGTGATCCACTAATAAAAATACTTTAGGAAAACCCCATTGACAAGGATATGTATTTCCTCACCATTTAGCTTGAATAATTAGAAATCATTGTGATCTTTATAGTTGGTAAAGACTATCAAACTTTGAGTGTTGACCTAGTTTAGCCTGGTATTCATCCCACTTGAGCACAATATCACCTTCTTGGAAGGTATTTGAAGAATATCTCTTGTCAAATGACCTCTTGACCTGATCTTGATGAGACCATATGACATGCATAACATCATCTCTTGTCTCCTCTAGCTTCCTCAATTCATTCATCCTTACCTCGATGACATCACTCTCCATTAGTTCAAGTTGATGTGTGAGCTCCAAGGTTGGTAGCTCAAGTGATATGGGTGGCCTTGCCTCTTTTACATAGATAATAAGGTATTGTGAATGACCAATATCCCTCTTGGGAGTATTCTATCTACCCATAAGGTTGTCCTTAGCTTAGTATGCTACTCTCTTTGATTATCCTATATAGTTCTCCTTATGATCCTAATTAGATTATTATTAGTGGAATTTGCATGTCCATTTACATATGGATAGTATTTGGAGGAAGTGATGAGGTAGATTCCATGGTTGATATACCATTCAATCACCCTTGTACTATTGAAAGCTAGTGCATTATCTGATCTGATGGTGTAAGGGATCCCAAATTTGGTTACTAGGCTATCATAAAACTCCAAAACTAAGTTCTCATTTGCTTCTTTAAGTGCTACTACCTCCACCCACCCAGTAAATTATTCTATAGTATTTAAGACCCACTTATGTCCTACACTAGATGGAGGGTGAATCATACCTATAAATTCTAGGCCCCACTGCATGAAGCGCTGCTCCACTTGGATAAGTTTAAGGGACAAGGCAACTAGTCTTTACTTCCATGTGAATATAACACACTTTTGACACCTCCTAACCTAAGCGTGGGCTTCCTTAAATAATCTTGGACAAAATTATCCTACTCTTATAATCCTTACTACTATAGTCTTGGTTGCAAATCACCCTCCTGCAGGCCCAACGTGAAATTGGTCTAGGAGCTTGTCAACTTGGATAATTTCTACACACCTCAATAGCATGCCATCGAGATCCTTTTTGAAAAAAACTCTATTAATAAAGACATAAGTTATTGATTTCAGCATATAGTACATTCTTCTTGTCTTATTTATCCCTATAGGTCATTCTCCCATTTGAAGGAATCTTTCCATGTCTTTAGTTTAGCTGGAAGGAGATGTTGGTGCAACTATTTAGTGGTCACATTGCATTGCTAAAAACACTTCTTTTTCCTCCTTCATATCTACTACCAAATGTTCACATAGTCTCCTACCCCTTACCAACTTGGTAACCTTAACTTCTATGTCATATTCCATGCATTTGGTCACCCAACCTACTCTTTTTTCACTCAAGTCCCTGTTAAGAATGAAGTCCTTGATGTTAGGGCGAACTACCATGACATAGTTTTGTTATTAAACACCATGTGTCTAGATTTTTTTGAGACCTATCATGACTAGAAGCACATGTATTTACATAAATGTATATATTTCTTTATATCCCTCTAATGCTTTACTAAAGAAGGCTATGGGATGATCAAAACCCTCACTGTTTTGCTGCATAAGCATGGCAAAAATAGAGTCATTAGTTAAGAAGGCATATAAGAAGAAGTCCCTTGATAAATTAGGGTTAAGGAGGGTGGGTGCTTGGACAATGTTCTATTTTATGGCTTCAAATGTTCTCTTTCCCTCTTTAGTCCATGTGATGTCCTTATGCTTCTTGATCATGAAGGGTAGAGGCCTTACCAACTTTGCAAACTTGGGGATAAACCTCCTAATGAAGTTGATCTTGCTTAAGAAACTCTGCAATCCTTTTTTTTGTGTGGGAAATGATAGATCAAGGATTGTAATTATCCTCTTAGGGTCTATATAAAGGCCTTATTTTGACATAATGTGGCCTATAATTCTGCCCTCATAGACTATAAAAATACATTTTTTGGGATTTAAGGATACCCCATATTTCCCACACCTATCAAATATCAGTCTTAAGTGTGCCAAGTGATCTTTGGGATCCTTGGAAAAGACTATGATGTCATCAAGGTAGATGAGCACCAACTCATTGATGATTCCTTAGAAAGCTACATCCATTACCCTTTGAAAGGTGGTCCCTACATTATATAGCCCAAAGGGCATCTTCTTGTAAGTATAAGTGCCCCAATTGGTTGTGAAGCTAGTCTTGTGTTGGTATTCCTATTTCACTAACACTTGATTGTACCCAGAGTATCCATTAAGCAATGAGAAATGCTGTGAACCTACAACCTTTTGGAGAATCTGACCCATGGATGGCAAGTGGTAGTGATCTTTCAATGACACCTTGTTGAAATCCTTGAAGTCTATAGATAACCTTATCTCCCCATTCTTATTCCTTACAAGCACAAGATTAGACACCCATGAATAGTGTTTTATAGGGAAGATGATGTTGGACTCAATAAGCTTGGTCAAATTTTTCTTCATGAGGATTTCAATCTTGGGGTTGATTGGTCTTTGCTTTTCTCTCAAAGGCTTAACACTTGCCACCAATTCTATAGTATGGTGGGTTAAACTAAGGTCAAACCCATTCAAATCATTATACTCCCAAGAAAATATGTCTGCAAACACTTGACATAACTCTATGAAGGCTACCTTTTCTTCCATTATGTTCAATTTACCTAGTTTGAGCAGCCTATTCTTGAAGATAGTGACCTTCTCATAGTGTTCCTCTTTTTTTGACATGCTAAATTTGTAATTTCTTAACTAATCATCCTCATTAAATATGTTTTACAATGTCACTAATCCATTAGGTAGCTTTTTTATCCTTAATTAGAAAATACGATCATTGTGTTAGGTTGTGGAGCTAAAAGCTTCACTGATGCAGACATGGAGGAGGTTACTGAGTTGCAGAGCAATCGACATTGGTTTGATCAGTCGACGTTGGTCATATACAGTGAGAAGAGCAACTGATGTTAGTCATAAATCAGCTAGCATCAGTCACCTCCAGGCAGACAGGGACCAACGTTGGTCGCCTATGCGGTTTTAGAACTGTCGGTTGTACGAACAATTAGTTAACGAACTAGTTGTTTGCATGTAAAAAGGCTAATTATAGTCTTGAGTTATGGATCTAATTATTGTAATTAGGTGTCTAATTATTGTTTGCATGAGATCTATATAATAGACTCATGGGCTGTATTGTAATTTGTGCTAGAGAGTAAGAGAGCAAATATTAGCTCCTTCAGAGTGAAGAGAGCAAGGTGTGTTCCTCCTAATGCCACAGTGCCAAGTGTGGGTGCTGGTTTGGAGAATCAGAAGGGTTCTTCATGTATGTAGGATCTTGGTCGGCAGGTGTGCAAGGCCATGTTTGGAGATCTACATGGTAAGTAAGATCAGTTGATCTGCAGGTGTATGTGGGTGCGAGAACCAGGTTTGCAGGTGTGCAGAACTAGATTGATTTACAAGTGTGCAAAATCAGGGAGGTCAGCAACACAACAGGGAGCAAGATCAGGTGGGATCTACTTGGAGTAGAGTGTGTACTCAATTGGAGAGCAAAGAGGAAGGCAAGGTAGTTCCTTCCAAAGTAAGATCATTTGAGTTGCAAGTTATTGCAAGTTCATGGGAGATCTACTTGGAGTGCATTGTGTACTCGGTTGAGTATGTTTGTATACTCGGTGTACTGGCAGTAGTGATATTGACTGGTTGGAGGTGAACACCAACTCTGTGTTTGAGTTGTGTGTTGGGACTGTAAGAGAGAGAGTGAACTCTTGAAGAGATTTATTGTTTATGCTTTAGATGTGTGTGAGCTCTAGAGATGCAAGGAAGAAGACTGTGGCATCTTCTTTGTTGTATTTCCTTCTGGAAGAGTATTAATACAATTGGGTATTGTCTCTCATATTTTGTGTTATTTCTGAATTCTAGTTACTTGTTACTTCTAGTTAAATTCTGCATGTTAAGTTGCTTGTACATGGTAATCAATTGTGCTTCCAGGTCCTAACAATTGGTATTAGAGCATGTTTGTTGTTCTAGATTACCTGACACGTGGTATCAGAGCTAAGGTTGCAGGAAGCAAGTTTTGTGTTTGATTACAGGTCACTCTCAGGGGTTTCTGATTGAGTGGGAGTAGAGCAATGGCAGAAGAACGTAAGCTAAGAATGGAGGAATTGAAAGGCACGAATGGTCAATTACGGTGTTATGGAAAGAAAGAGCAGGAAAAGAAAGATTGTTGGTTGGTAGTAGATCAACATGAAGGAACTGAAGAAGTAGATGTTGCAGGTGTTGATGCACAAGATGCTCTGGGATGTTCCTTGGATAATTTAGAATCTTGTTTTATAGATTCTGTTGCCTCTTTCCATGTAGCCCCAATTAGAGGGGTTGGTGAGCCTTGTCACATGGTTGGCAAAGAGGAAGTGATGCTGAAATTGCAGGTAGCCAACACATGGGTGTTGAAGGAGGTCATACAGGTCCTAGTTCTGAAGATAAGGCTAATTGCTTCAGGAAAGTTGGGTGATGAGAGATGCACATAAACTCTCACAATAGATGCACTTGAATTAGCATGTGGTAAGAAAGTAGGTACTCTTTATCTACTTGCTTGTATTACTGATTCTTCTTCTATTGCGAAGACATGGCTTTGTAGGCTTGGTCACATGAGCAAGAAGGAGATGCATGTTCTTAAGAAGAAGTTAGATGTCTTTGACAAACTTAAGAACTGGAAAGCCTTGGTGTTTTTGGAGGAGATGATGGATAGAGATCAGTGGATGGGACTGAGTAACTCTGAGTAGGGCAGTTTGGACATGGGTATGATTCAAAGAAAGCTCGCGGGTAAAAAGTCATCACTCACAGGTGAACACAATTACCGGCATCAGTCAAGGGGAACCGGCGTCGAACAGATAGGTGCTGATGTTGGTCATGTGTAGACCAGAGCCGATGGTGTCGGGTAGGGTGGTTGTTGGCGTTGGTCATAGAACCGATGTCAGTGACCAGGTAAGACTGATGTCGGTCAGGAAATCAGCATCGATAGAAAGGATAGTCACATGAAACTGACGTCGGTCAGATGTAGATTGTGTGGTGATCAAGGTCGGTCACTGTAACATATTTTGGGCAGATAGCAAGCTGTCAAGGAGTATCAAACGCCCATATGGAGGATTGAAAGGGTAAGTAAGCCTCAAATTTGTTGTTCCTCTTCTTTATACTCATTTCTCACTGTAGAGCAGGAAGGATCCAAGAAACAATGGGAGCATGGCATGAACAGGATGCAGAACCAAATGGGAGATTTGGTAGAGTTGCTAGCCAGTATAAAAGCACTGAGAGATGAATGGATTCCTTGGTTAAAGAATAGAGAGAATGGACACGTGAGATAAAAGGCCAGGTCATATGGTCTTGAGGAAGCTGCAGGACAGTGGTACAGGTTTGATAGGTGGATGACAAAGTAGGGCTTTAGTCAATGTCAGTGCAACCATTGTGTTTGTCTTACCAGGTGGATAATGATTGCAACATTATCCTGTTACTGTATGTGGATGGTATGCTAGCTTGCAGGTTCAGACATACAGGGTTTTGCTGAGCTAAGGGTAAGGTTAGTTCAGTGGCATGTTATGAGGAATTTGGAGCAGCAAAATTCTTTGGCATGAGAGACATGGAAGATCATAGGTTGATTTTGTCTCCAGTGGGAGCTGATTAGAATCAGGTGTTAGCGAGGTTCAATACGCAGGATGCAGAGCCGGAGCACACCAAGGGCTGGATAGTTTAGTGTCTGAAATCACATGAGGTCTGGTATAGACCTGAGTTTTCCCTAGCAACGGGAGCTGTCAGAGAGTTAGGAGCCAATTTGGGGAAGTGGGTTCTCAGGTATCTGAGAGGGACCAGCAGTAGCTTGACATGGTATGTAGGGTTAAGTACTTCGAATGTGGCAGGTTACTTAGATGACAGGTGTTACACCATAAGATGTGTGGTGGTTGGTCTTTAGGGTTGAGCTTGAAAAGGGATACAAGCTAGGAAACAAATTAGATGGTGTACAGGTACAGGTATAGTGTAGCTATTTATCTCCAAGTGGGAGATTATTAGGTTGTGGAGCTAAAAGCTTCACTGATGCAAACATGGAGGAGGTTGCTGAGTTGCAAAGCAACCAACGTTGGTTTGATTAGCTGATGTCGATCATATACAGTGAAAAGAGAAACCGACATCAGTCATGGATCAGCCAGCGTTGGTCACCTCCAGGCAGACAGGGACTGATGTCGGTCGCCTGTGCGGTTCCAAAATTGTCGGTTGCATGAACAGTTAGTTAATGAACCGGTTGTTTGCATGTAAGAAGGCTAATTATAGTCTTGAGCTACAGATCTAATTATTGTAATTATGTGTCTAATTATTGTTTGCATGAGATCTATATAATAGACTCATGGCCTATATTGTAATTTGTGTTAGAGAGTAAGAGAAGAAATATTAGCTCCTTCAGAGTGAAGAGAGCAAGGTGTGTTCCTCCTAGTGCCACAGTGCCAAGTGTGGGTGCTAGTTTGGAGAATCATAAGGGTTCTTAATGTATGTAGAATCTTGGTTGGCAGGTGTGCAAGGCCACATTTGGAGATCTACATGGTAAGTAAGATCGATTGATCTGTAGGTGTATGTGGGTGTGGGATCCAGGTTTGTAGGTGTGTAGAACCGAATTGATTTGCAGGTGTGCAAGATCAGGGAGGTTAGCAACACAATAGGGAGCAAGATCAGGTGGGATCTACTTGGAGTATGGTGTGTACTCAGTTGGAGAGCAAAGAGGAAAGCAAGGTAGTTCCTTCCAAAGTAAGATCATTTGAGTTGCAGGTTGTTGCAAGTTCATGGGAGATCTACTTGGAGTGCATTGTGTACTCGATTGAATATGTTTGTATACTCGGTGTACTGGCAGTAGTGATACTGACTAGTTGGAGGTGAACACCAACTTTGTGTTTAAGTTGTGTGTTGGGACCGTAAGAGAGAGAGTGAGCTCTTGAAGAGATTTACTATTTATGCTCTAGATGAGTGTGAGCTCTAGAGATGTAAGGAAGAAGATTATGGCATCTTCTTTGTTGTATTTCCTTTTGGAAGAGTATTAATACAATTGGGTATTGTCTCTCATATTCTGTGTTATTTCTAAATTCTAGTTACTTGTTACTTCTAGTTAAATTCCGCATGTTAAGTTGCTTGTACATGGTAATCAATTGTGCTTCTGGGTCCTAACACATTGTACTACAATTGTAATCTACCTTAGTTTCTTGAGAAGAATTCTACCTCCTGCTATGAGAAACATGCTAATTGTTTGTCATTTTCAAAGACCTAATAGCTAACCTAATTATCAGGGACTGAAGGTCTACACACTACCCTAATTTAGGACTAATTTTTCATGTCCTTGACCCCACTTAGAATGTCATATTGTGCTCCTATGGTTGCTAACTAGTTTACATGTTGATTGGCCTGTCTTGGGATTGAGAAGATGTCAAAGATCTCAAATTATTATAAGAGGTCCCAAAACCTATGCTTGTATGCCTTCAAGAGTAGATTCTTGACTGTATTATACCCTCTCACCTGATGCACTACCAACTCACTGTCTCCCATGGAATATAGGAGCTTAATGCCTCTCTTTCTTTCCCGTTGCAACCCATGAATGACGGCCTCATACTCTATTATGTTGCATGTGAAACTGAATTGGAACCTCATGGTAGAAAAGTACCTTTTTTTGGAAGGAGAGACAAGCACAACACCTACCCCATTGCCATTCTTACACCTAGATCCATCAAATAATAAACTCTACACTTTATCATGGTCTTGGCTTGGGCTAGCAAGGGCTGGTATGACAACCTCTTCCTCATGCATATAATATATCCCCAAGCATACTTATTTAATGATCTTATATGGATCATAGCCATGGTTATCTTCCCCCCACTCATCAAGAATCAAGTTTGATATAACTTCAAGAGGTTAAATTGGCTCCTGATCATTAGGGTGTTCATCTTCATCTATGATAGTGTAATTGAAATTAAAAAAAATTAGGCATGTAGGGATTTAAATGGAACCTATAGAAAATCTTAGACCTAATGGTGACCTTTGTTCCATACCTGGTCCTAAAAACCATATAAGACAAGTCATAAGAGAGATAGTTTCCTATTTTTTAATTAAATCCTTAAACCAACTTAAGGCAAAGTAAAGAGGGAGGTCAACTACCACAACATATTGGGATATAGTATAATAAGGAGAAGTAGCTAGGATTATTTTTAGATCATTGAGTACACCAACAATATTAGTAGGATACCCATCTAGTTGTAACACCCCTTTAGAATTAGGTTCATACTTTAACCTTTAACTTATCTGTTATAGACTTAGGCATGACAAATGTACTAGTCCTAATATCTATCATGCAGTTGTGTACTAAGGAGTCTCCTATGATGAAATAAAGATATAAATGAGGGGGATTATTTACCTTGGGTGGTTAAGACTCATTAGGATGATTAGTGTTGGCTAGGACTGTACCCACTTTTTCTACCTATTTGTCTAAGATGTGGAGTTTGGACAACTCTTCTTGGAGGAGATCCTTTTGTCCTAGAATGAGCAATGTATCCCACATTAGTATGGTGACATGGGCCTTATTAATCTGATCCACAATGATGATATGAGAGATATCAAACTTTAAATGTAACTTAGGAGTAATACTACCACTTGGAGCTTGACTAACTTGAGGTATGAATGGACCCTTGTAGTTCTACAATTTTCCATATTAAACCTTTTGAATTGGTAGAGTTTTAGGGGATGCATTTTTTCCACTATCCTCTTTAGATGATTGAGATGATTGAGGAGCTATTATCCCAGCTTATAAATCATCACACACCACTCTCCTTTTGGCCCTTGTATGGGCTGTAATAGGACTATCTACCTTAGCTACACTCCTAAGCTGATTGGTAACACATTGTTCAAAAGAGTTTTCTCCTTCTTGGAAGTTAACAAAATTGGTCTCATACGATGCCTTATTCCCACTCATTCCTTTTTGATTTGACATCTTATATTGAGTTATGAAGGGAGTCTCTCTATGTTGCATGGAAGGACCTTTGTGTTGTGTAGGAGGCTATCTGTCTTGCATAAAAGGAGCCTAATTTTACTACATAAAAGAGGTTTGAAAAGCATCACCACTTGGACTAATTGACATCTCATGTGACTTCCCCCTTTGTGTAAACCATTGACCTCCTTGAGCATGGTTGTTTTGAGGTGGAACTAGTGCTTTAGAAGTGCTAGCAGAATCAGGGTTAAAGTTGTTATAGGGCCTTGCTTGAGTGATCTACCCTTAACCTTATGGATTAGGTTGATATGGAGGATTATTGATATGATAAGGCTGATAAGGGGGTTGATAGGGTGCTTGGTAAGGTCTATAAGGTGGAAATCCTACCTCTCTAAAGCCATTATCTTATTGCTTTGTGCCTTGAGCAGTCCTTTAATTATACCTAATCTATCTGCTTAATTAACATCCACCTGATCATGATTAGTTGGCATTATTAAGGGAGAAATGGTAGGCACAAGAGCTTGTATCTATAGGAATAAAGGCATGAGGGGCTTTGGGGTAATATTTCCTACTTGTATTAGATAGTTTTATGCCCTTATTACCACTTCATAAGCATCAGGTAGTGTGTTCCCTCCTATGGACTATATCATGATTGCTACATCAAAATTGAGGGCTCTTAAATAGTATTAAAATGGATAGATAGGGGTAGGTTTGACTACCATTGGGATCCTATCCCAAGTTTTCTAAAACCTAGAATTTAATTCTACCATAAACTCTTAGGGAGCACTTTTGATTATGGTCAATTATTCCAGTAAAGATAATTATTTGCATAGGTGTTCCCAAAACTCATCCTAAGTGTTGATAAAAACAACTATTAGACCTCTATACCATTGAAGTTCCTTAACTCTAAAAGAAGTAGCTAACAACCTCATTACCAAATTTTATTATGTCACATTGTGAATTGAACAAAGGTTGGGTATGTATATAATGGGTTTAACAAGAGTGGTAAAGTTTTCTCCTGTGAAGTATGGAAGGTTTTTAAGTGCATCAACAAGGATATCATCAAATTGGTTCAATTTTAAGGGGATGCCACCATTTAAGGGAACATAATCTTGGTTTCTAGACTTATCCATTGGAGGTGTATACATTGTAACAATACTTTGTTGAGCAAGATTAGGAGAATTAGGGGGTGTAGGACAATGATTAGACCTAGGGTACCTCTTTCTCCTAGAAAAATTTAAGGACAATTCAACCAACTCAACTTCCTTACCATTTGATGAATACCTTGTGACCACTTTTGGAATGAAAATTGACTACAAACCTACCACTAGAGTGATCAAAGCTACTTGATATCATAAGATGTTGCAAGTGTATGATCCAACTTGATTTAATTCTAGTCCCATTGGGCATGCCACAAACTATTATCAGTCTAGATTACACCCTTTAAGGCAAGGGGTTTTGGGCTTGCCTCATCTAGCTGATATAATGGGATCAACTCTAGGTGTGGGTGGCCTAGTTGAGGAGGTGAACCTCTAGTTTTGGAGTTAGCTCTCCTGGTGCATCAATTGTATTTCAATTCCTAAAACTACTAACTTGGGGATGAAAAGAGATATAAGATAATGCATGAAACAAAACCTAAGCTAAGGGAAGGTAATGCACCATAATGTTTTTTTTCCACTCTAACTGATGTGAGGGACCATGAAGAAATTTTATATAATGATTGTATTGCCTGAAATAAGGAGCAAACATCAAAAAATGGTAATTAGGGTCAAAATCCCTAAACTATCAAGAAACCCTTAGTATGGGTTAAAACAAATGATAAGTGTTTTAAAGGGTCAAATATTTTGGAAACAATTTTTAGACCTCATTAGGCATGTATCAAGCCTATATAAAGTGTTTCCAAGTGAAAATCAAGCATTTATAACCCTTTTTTGGTGAAAAAATCATCTCGACCTTCGTCTATAAGCCTACAAAGCTCATGAAGGTCAAATTTATTACATGAGAAATCAAATGAGTAGATACATGGGATAAAATTCCATTGGTGAATGTTGAATAGGTATATTCCCTCCAAGTTCATGGAATTTTTAAGGCAAGTGAGGGGTTGTGCTTTATGAATCATTGTTAAGAAGATAAATAGGTCTACAACCCTTGCAAAGCCCTCAAAGAGTTCAATGACTGAAAATGACTCTCTAATGGATTCCATTGCATATGAAATATCTTGAAAACACTTAGAGGACATCTATAAGCCTCATATTCATATGTTGGACCAAGAATATTGGTACATGTGGAGGGAAAAGTATAGTAAATAGGCCTAAATTATATTTTTTGACTGGTTTGAATGGTGTTGGGGGTATTTATGTTTATTAACTGGTTGAAGAGGCTTATAAATCCTAGGAAAAAGTATAATAACCTTAAATAATTCAATAAAAAATCCCTCATAGTGATATAAGTGGTTTCCAAGCAAGAAGTTAAATCAAGTAAAGAATGTCTATTGCTTGCTTTGAAAGAATGATGTTTACAGACCTTCTTAAGGTCATCTAATAGCATGAGAATATTTAAAAACTCCTTTAGACATATAATACCATTTTTGGATGAACCTCCAAGTCACAAGTAGGTCTATTTTAATGACTACAGGCATGTTCGAAGAGATAAGCACACAAACAATTGTTTATGTCAAAGTAATGTGCACTCTCAGAGACAAATACAATCCTCTAACAAATCTTCCTAGCTTATATTGAGATGTTTCCACTTCATACAAATGTTTATGTATTAATGAGGTATATTATGACTTGGTAGACCTATGATTCACCTTTGAGAATCCTAAAAAAGAATCCTAGAGTAGTGTAAGAGACTAGTTCTATCAAAAGTCTCTAAAGAGACCTTGTGATAGATTAATATGTTATCAAGAACTCCTAAAAGGCCTAATAGATTAACACATCAATTATTAAAGATGATATATAGGTTGAATAAAGGTTACATGATATCCTAGAAGATATCCATGAGGTTGACAAGTTGTTTTGGCAGTCTTCAAACAAGGACTAGTTCTTGGATGAAGAGATAGACTTGTCCTCATTTACTCACATTGAACCAAACAAGTTTTGACATAAAGTTGTAAGTTTTAATGACAAAGAGCATAGTATGAAGAGGTATAAGTCTCAATTTTAATTCTCACCAAGATCATAGATGCATTGTAAGAGCCAAGAAGGGCATAAAAAGATGCCAAGGAGGTCAAGTAGGCCATGTGTCAAGATAACAATTTGTAACTCCTCGAACGAAGAAAGGGTAGTTTCAAGTGAAGAAAGATGAGTCATAGGATATGAATAATCACTTATAATCCACCTCCCATAAAGACATAATAAAGCTAAGCCAACACATGTTTAAGATGAATAATATGACTATTTTTCCTTTTTTTGGATTTGTAATTGGTTTTATCATAGATGATAGTCATGATGGACTCCCTACATGTCTATCCTCTCTTTTTCTTCTTCATTATTCTATAAATACTTTTGAAAAAGACATTATAAATGATAATCTAAGTTATTATGTTGAAACCCTACTAAAAATTGATACTTGGTGTTCTTTTTGAAGTGAATGCAAACTAATTTTTCCTTCTTCATCTCACATTTGTGTGTTCATGGTGAATTATTGATGAATGAAAATGTTGATGTTCAATCTCCTTGTAAAGCAATCAAAGATATTGATGACTAAAAATGACTCTCTAATGGACTCTAATGCATATGAAACACCTTGAAAACACTTGGAGTATATTTAAAATCCTCATAGGCATATGTTGGACCAAGAATCTTGGTACGTGTGGAGGGAAAGGTAAAATAAAGAGGCCTAAAACTATATTTTTTGACTGATTTACATGGTGTTATGGGTATTTGAGTTTATTAACTAGTTGAAGAGGCTTCTCAATCCTAGGAAAAATTATATTGACCTTTAATCAGGCATTTAAAGAGCCCTCATAGTGATATAGTAGGTTTCCAAGCAAGAAGCTAAACCAAGTGAAGAATGTCTATTGCTTGCTTTGAAAGAATGATGTTTGCAAACCTTCTTAAGGTCATATAATGGCATGATAATCTTCAATAACTCCTAAAAACATGTAGTAACACTCTGGGATGACCCTCCAAGTCATAATCAAGTCCATTTCAATGACAGTAGGTACGTTTGAAGAGATCAACATATAGGGAATTATTTATGTCAAAGTAATGTGTACTCTCAAAGACAAATACAATCCTCTAACAATTCTTCCCAACATGTATTGAGATGTTTCCACTTCATAATATGTTTATGCAAGTAGTGATGGATGCCATGACTTGGTAAACCTATGCTTCACATTTGATAAGCCTTGAAAAGAATCCTAGAGTAATCTAAGAGACTAGTTCCATCAAAAGTCTCTCAAGAGACCTTGTGATAGTTCAATATGCTATCAAGGATTCCTAAAAGACCTAATACATTTGCATATCAGTTCTAGAATATGGTCTATAGGATGACCAGATGTTACATTATCTCATACAAGATATCCATGAGGTTGATAAGTTGTTTTGGCAATCTTCAAACAAGGACTAGGTCTTAGATGAAGAGATAGACTTGTCCTCATTGCCTGACATTGAACCAAACAAGATTTGACATAAAGTTGTAGATTTTAATGATAAAGAGCATAGTATGAAGAGGTCTAGTTCTTAAGTTTCATTCTCACCAAGATGAGAGATGCATTATAAGATCCAAGAATGACATAGAAAGATGTCAAGGAGGTTAAGTAGGCTACGGGTCAAGATAATATCTTGTAACCCCTCCAACCAATAAAGGGAAGTTTTAAGTGAAGAAAGATGAATCATAGAATATGAAGAGCCAATTATATGACACCTCCCATGAATACATCATCAAGACAATCCAAGACATGTTGATTATGAATAATAGGACTATTTCTTCACCTTCTCTTGTCTTTATAACTGGTTTTATGATAGATGATAGTCATGATGGACTCCCTACATGTCTATCCTCTCTCTTTCTTCTTCATTTTTATATAAATACTCCTAAAAAAGACATTGTAAAGGATCATCCAAGTTATTATGGTGAATCCCAATTAAAATTGATACTTGTTACTTTTGAAGTGAATGCAAATTGATTTTGCCATCTTCATCTCATATTTAGTGTGTTCTTGGTGAATTGTTAATGAATGATAGTGTTTATGTTCAATTTCCTTGCATTTTTCCTCTTCATTCTTACCTATTTATGAGTAATTATCTATTTTTAAATAATATGGTGTGTATCATGTGGTTGTGCAAGTGTGGAAAACCTTCATTAGTTTTTCATTTTAGGCCTCTTGATTGTTCCTCTTAGTTGATGCATCAACCACAACCTCCATATTAAAATAATTATGCTAGAGAACTATTTGAAGTTGTATGATTAGATTCAACCTTGTTTATATTTATTATCAACTCATAGACCATAGGAGGAGACCTACATTTTGGTGCATCACCCCTTTCTATTTGCTTTCAACTTTCTCTTTTCTTTTTCATTACAATTTGAGTAGGTGTAGTGTTAATATAGGTGTCGCATCAAGGGATCCAACCCTATCTAGAGTTTATCTTTAATTATAGGCCATCAATAGCCTTAGAGAGTTTCCATTATGTAAATTGAGTGAGGAAACCTGAAACACCTCCTCAAAGGTTGCAACTCAAAGTGATAACAATTTTTGGCATGCCCAATGGGACTCAAATATAAGAAGATTTCTAAAGATTGGTGATGGTATTGACATGTATTTGTTATAGCATCAACATTCAACATCTGACAAATCCAACAAGATTTAAAGCATCTTGGTTTCAAGATTAGTGTATAATTTTCATGCCATAGGCAATTAAAAGATCTTATTTTTTTTAACTGAGCAGGGTAAAAATTTATTCCAAAGCAAGCAGAACCAAGAACATTACATAGCCTTGTCCTTCTCAACCAGAGCCCTCAGCGTCTGGGAGAAGTTCAGGGGAAGCATACTGTAATCTAAAATTTCCCATTGAGGCCCGTGGTCAGAAGCCCACTTGGCCAAACAGTCGGCTGCCTCGTTCCATTCCCGAGGAATATGTATGAACTGCACAGAATTCATCACCGAACTAACCTGAATAACCTGTTGAACAACCACCGCCAGACGCCACTCCGCTCTATCAAAATTGCGGTTGTTAATAAGTTCAATGACAATTTGGGAGTCAGATTCACAAATTATATTTTGCCATCCCTGTTGATAGTAATGCTGCATTGCCTGAAGAATTGCGAAAGCCTCCATATAATTATTGGATTGTCTTCCCTTATAAACAGAAAAAATAAACTGGATGTTTCCCGAACTATCACGGCCTAAGCCCCCAATTCCAGCTTCACCTGGATTACCTTTTGAAGAGCCGTCGGTATTAACCTTCAGCATACCCGGAGGAGGGGGCGTCCAGCGGCCTCTTCTACATATCGGCTTGAGCAAATGACGGCCTCTATTCCCAGGCCGTGAGGAGGACGCAGAAGTGGGACCAGCGACTTGGCAGCCAGCAATGCGCAGCAGGATGTCACGCTCCTCAACCCCCAAGTCGACCACACTAAACTGCTGCGCCACCAACGATTCCAACAATGACGCACGAACAGTCTCCCAGATATCAAAGCTCTGTCTCTGTTCTGCACGAAAAATCCTCCTATTACGTTCAAGCCAAACATTCCATAGAACAAAGGCAGGTCCAGCAAGCCAGGCAGCTTGTAAAATTGGAGCTTTGGACTTAGGGGCACCCAGGCCATTCCAGAAATCCGCAAGAGAAGAAGCGTGCCAGCAGGGTCTTTGCCACGCGTTCCACCATCTGTGCCAAATCCTTTTGGCATAAGAACAGAGAAAAAAGAGATGCGCCCCTGTTTCAATCTCCCTACAGCAGAGCACACATTTGGAAGGTCCCTGAAAGCCACGCTTGCATAAGTTATCCCACGTGAGACACCTATTGTATGTAAGCGTCCACAAAAAGAATCTGCATTTGGGCCAAGCAACGAAATTCCAAATGTATTTTCCCCAGACGAAATGCGCTTCACCAAAAGCATGCTTGAGCAGGGTCTGATATCCCGTTGAGACCGAATAGCTTCCAGTTGATCCCCCTCCCCAAGCAAGCATATCCTGTCCAGGGAGAGAGTTACAATGTCTCGAATTAAGAATCTTAGCAAGCTCTAAGCGGTTTTCTATAGCCCCACCTGGCGGCCATTCCGACAAGTCTTTCCATCTAAAGCCAGTTGTCAGACCCATGTCATACTCCTCCTTGTAATGGGCCACATTAGACCAACCAGCATCTTGGAAGACCTCATATAAAGACTGCAGATGCGGGTGGGAAGATAGTAGAGGGGGCGAGCCATCCCATGAATCTTCCCAAAAGAGAGCCTGATTACCAGTCTTGCATATCCAGAATAGGCTGGGTTTAATCAGCTGTGCTCCCACTTGGAGGGTGCGCCATATCATGGAACCACCTCGTTCAAGAGGCATCCAAACAATGTCAAAGGGGTCCACCCCAGGAAAGTACTTACCAGCCAAAATGCGAGCCCACAGTTAGGACAGATTTGCACACCATCTCCAATATAGTTTGGCAGCCAGAGCCTGGCTCGCCAGGACAGCAGAGCGCAGCCCAAGTCCTCCGTCATTCTTTGGTCGACAAACAGTATCCCATTTGATCAAGCTCCACTTTGTGCTCCGCAGGTTTCCACTCCAAAGGAATTGATGGGAGAGGCTATCAAATTCTTTAAGGAAATAAACAGGAGCAGCCTGAACTAAACAACGATAAACAAGAAGAGCTTGTATCACCGCTTGCAGGAGAGTGACTCTACCAGCAGTGGAGAGCCATCTGTGCGTCCAGTGACTTACTTTCTGCCTCAATCTATCCAGAATGTTTTGCCAAAACAGCCGAGGCTGCCTACCAGCCACAATGGGGATGCCCAAATAGATAACCGGGAGCACCTGAATTTGGAATCTCAGGATGGCCGCAATTCTCCTCTGTATAGGAGCGGGTGTGTTAAAGAAATAAATGGAGGATTTGTGGTCATTGATTTTCTGCCCCGTAGCATCCAGGTACATGTCAAGGGTCGCTCTAAACGCTCTCGCTTCCCGAATGCGTGCTTTCCCAGCCAGTATGGTGTCATCAACAAACTGGAGATGGGACGTGATTAGTCCATTACCCCACTGCCAACCCTGCACAATATTTTGAGAAACCTGGTATTTCATAAGCCGACCCAAACCTTCAGCCAGAATAATAAATAAATATGGGGATAGCGGGTCTCCTTGCCGAAGTCCTCTGGCAGCCCCAAAGAGCTCAGTGGGCTGTCCATTGATAAGGATTGAATAGGAGGGCGTGGTGACACAGCTAAGAACCCATTGAATCCAAGCTGAGCTAAAACCAAAAGCCAACATAATTTTTCCAAGAATCTCCAGCTGACCCTGTCATAGGCCTTTGATAAATCCAGCTTGATGAACATGGCCCGCTCTTGGGAGGTACTCATGGAATGGACAGCTTCTGAAGCAATAACAACCTCATCAAGAATCTGCTTGCCAGCAACAAAACCTCCCTGTTCCTCAGAAATAATTAAAGGGAGGCATCTCTTGAGCCTTTCCGCTATGAGTTTAGTGATGACCTTGTAGATCACATTGCAAAGAGCAATAGGCCTAAAGTGGTCCAGTTGATCCGCTTGTTCCTTCTTCAGAATTAAGGCCAGGAAGGTGGCATTCAATGCCTTCAACATTTCTTTGTTGAGATAAGATTCCTATATTACTTCAAGGAGATTCTGCTTGATGATCTCCCAAAAGTCCTGGTAAAACTCAACAGGAAATCCATCAGGGCCCAGAGCTTTACCTGCAATTAAAAGATCTTATACTAAAGGTACTCATTTTGAATTTGTATAATTAACTTATAATTTAGATAAGAAAATGATATTTTGTGCTACACACCCTTACCCAAAATGGTCTTTTATTGTTGCTGCAAATCTATCTATAGAAAGTTTTTATTTGCTTCCAAATTTCAAGATGGCAGTGCCTAGAAATAATGATTTTATTCCTTTCAATGGTGGCAACCCTCTACTCCTAGCTCAATATGATGATATCTATTTTATTGCCCTTAAAAGCTTCCCACACTTCATGAGAAAGACTCCACTACTCCTATTGAGCATATAAGAGATATTGCTAACATTTGTTATATACATCATATGATAAAAGAAAACGTAAAAATCAGATTATTAGCCAATTGATTCAAAGGGAAGACTCTTTAGTGGTTTAAAGGCTTGAGGCCTAATTATATTACTACTTGGGATGAATTAAGAGAATAATTATGTAAGCATTTTGAGGATAGAAGTGATCACTTGTCCTTGGTGGATCAATTGACTACTATAAAGAAGGCTCCTCAAGAATTCATAGTTAATTTCAACTATAGATTTCAAAATACTTTGGATAGGATACCATCCATAGTCAAGCCCACTATAAACTATGTTTTTTCATACTATTTGAGGGCTTTAAACAGTGACATATAAATAATGATTCAATTAATGAGAAGAAACTATTACATCTAGATTTTACCTTATGTTTTTACCTTTAAATATGTGGATATGGAATGGTTAATAATTGATTATTTATTGCTTTGATTTGAACACTATGCCAAATGTTGTTGAGAATAATGATATTGATGATTTGTATACATGATGTTACAGTTGTGTTTGATTATTTTGTGCATTATAGATGTATACTTGTTAGTCTTGCATAATTGATTATACATATGATGACTCAGACTAACTACATATTTAATATGAGGTGGATGTAGGATTGGTCTTACCCTCAAAGCATGATGAGGGAGAGGATCATTAGAGAGGGTCATGTAGATGGGATTATTACAGTATGACAAAATGGAAATGCTAGTGACCCAAATTCACACACCATCATAGATTGAATTGTTAAATTCTTTGCATTTATATGGTTTGCTAGTATTATGCTCATTAATGCTAGAATAGTTTTTATTGATTATATTTTAGTTGTGCTTTAAAAAGTAATGAGTTCTTATTCTAAAATTGGTTATAGTGATTACTATGTTGTGAGATGATTTATATTGTATTCTATATATTATGTCGTTAATGCATCTTTCAATAGAAAATTAAAATAGTAGTAGTGCTATATTTAATTTGTCAAAATAAAGATTTATTATAATCTTAAATTGTTTAATTATTGTATTAAACAATTATTAATTTATGATATTCAACATACTAATTACGTTAATTAAATATGAGTATAAATCCTAATTAAACACTAGGATGAACATATAATTTAAAAGACTTATATGATATTAGTCAAGTGGAATTGATTATTAATTAGTAATGCATAAAATCTTATGATGGCTTTACTTGAAAAGGTGAAGTTGAGTTACCTTAATACTAACTTGAGAAATCAAGGGAGATAAATTGAAAATTTATTCGATAATTACTTGTGCGACTCCCAGTTAATTATGGGGAACAAATCCTATAGATTTGGTTTCAAGTGGCATGTAAATAAATACAGAAAAAGAGAGCTAGAAGTTAGAAGAAGAAAGAAGGATTTGGAAGCAAAGGGGAAATTTTATCTGCAACAGAAAGAAAATATTACCAAGTAGGTACTAAAATTAATTTAATGGTATATTTTATATTAAAATAATTTTGGATTATAGATTTAAATATATATACATAGTATATTAAAATTAGGAAAATCTGCAAAATCCGTGAGTAAACCCTATAAAAACTTATGGGAAATATATTGGTAGTCTCTCTTTAAAAACTAGAATTCTTTCCTTATTAACCAAAATTATTTATTGGAGGCCATAGTGACTCAATAAAGATTGGTAATTTAAACAAAATTAAACTCCCCCTCTCATCATGAGAACAACACCATCACCATTCTTTACCTCTGTTGTCTCCTTTAGAAGTGAAACCTCATTCCATATTAGTCTAAGATTTTCAACAGGCTTAGAATGTACCCTTGCACCTTAAATAGACTTCAAGTATGCTTTTATCATTATATATATATATATATATATATATATATATATGGAGGATGTGATTTCTTCTTGAGAGTGCAAGTCACTTAATGTCTTTTCCTTTGTTTAGCAATTTGTGTGGATATGATGTCATTATAATTATTTTATAGGTCTCTTGCAAAGTTCTATTCTATATCATTTCTTTATCTCAGCTAATTAGCAAGCTACCTCCATTCTTAATCTCAACTATTTCCATTCAAGTATAACCTACATTCCACTTTAGTCAAGGATTTCAATGAGCTTAGAATGCCCCCCCCCCCCCTCTACATTTTATTCAGACTATTAGGTTGCTTGTATTTTCCACACTATCAAAAACTTATTAATATTGCTTTTACTGAGAGTGCAAGTCATGTATGGCTGTGTGTAGCTATTTAATGTATAAATAATTTATCTATTATTATATAAATTGGTTTTTTCTAAATTTTCAAGGAGTTGTTCTCCCAAACCTTTGGATCTAGCCACCCCTTGCCACTTCGGTTTGGATTTTGATGATGATTCTCAAAGTGAAAATTTGGAATACCTACTGGATTTATCTTTTCTGTCCAATTTTCACTGCTCAAGCTTGATCTGGGTCGATTGGCTAAGTTGATAATTACAAAAAAAGGAAAAAACCTAAGTTTTCATTGGTTAATAATTATATTTTATTATTAATGTAAATTATTTATAACTGGATTGAATTTTATTTTATTATTAAAGTATAATTTATAATTAAAAAGTTATATAGTTAATTTTAACTTATTTTACTATTAATGTATAAATATATAATCAAAATTATATAGTGGATTAGTAAGTTCATGATCTCCTTATGTGATTATAACAAGCTTCTTTATTTAAAACATATCATAAATGAAATTTGTTGATATAGATATAAATCAAATTCCACGAAAACATACAATTTTAATGCCGACATTAGTTTATACACTATGATTAAATTATGTAGGGGTAGGGGACTTATCTCATTTCTTAATATTTGGGATTTTTTAATGTGAAATGAAAGATGTTATACAAATTATGAGGAAATTAACAAAATATGTTTGGAAGCGATTTATTTTGTGGTAATTCATATTTTGTGTTATTTTAAAAATTATGAAAAATTGATAATTAGAACCTTTCTTTACAAATTTTGTTGGTGTTAGTGGAAAACCAAATTTAAACATTTTGGAAACTGTCTGAAAGGTCTTTGTTTCTTAACGTACTTTTTTTGTATGAATAAATTAAATTATACTTGAAAATATCTTTTATAATTAAGTTAACATAGACTTTTGTTGTCATATTTGGCTGACATGATTTTGCCAATGTATACGTATTTATATCAGATATTGCATGTATGTAATTATGATCCTTAGATTAGTTTACCCAGATGGTGAGCTTATGATTTGGATTGATTATCTGTTATGTATATTATGGGGCCAACATTGATGATACTGCCTATGCAACAAGACATTTTTTCAAGTCTGGTTAGTATTACCAATGATGGGTATGGATAATCTGATCAAGTGATGTGTTATGAATTTGACTGATCTGGATGATCATATGTTATTTAAAACTTTGGCCAAAGTAATGTTAGATTAACATTGTAAATTCATATGTATGATTTGCATGTTGTGCAATATCATAGTATAAACATATTTTTCTTTATGATGCATGTCATGTAGTAGAATCTTATAGCACATAGGGGTATTAACATGTCTCATTCTAGATTCTCACACCATTCTATCTACCTATCCATGTAGGGAGGGCCATTACTTGATACGGGATTATACGGGGGATCATTGGTCTGTGGTTAGAGTGGTAAAGTGCTCAAATGATACTTGACCTCCCCCACTATAATATATTCTTGGAGATAACACTTGAGATTATTAGAGATACACGAGTTGGTGCAACTTGAGCTCTAGAGAGTTAGTTATCTTTATATTGTATATAAGGATAATTGCCTATTGAATTTGTAAATGTAATATTATTTAGTTAAATAATCATTGCTATATTATGAGACCAACTATAGCTGTGTCATTATGTATTTTCTTTCTTGAAGTTGTAACACTTTATGTTGCATTGAAAATTAAAGTTGAAATTTTAATGATTATCTGTTATGATAACATATTGTGATTCTATAATTTTAAATAGAATACTTGTTTGAGCAAGTAAATTTAAAAAACAAATTACTGCATTTTATTTTAGTATATCTAGTTAGGTTGTAACATGTGGTATGAAAGTTTAAGCTCAAACTCTGGAACTTAATGAGTCTTCTAGCATTTTCACATTCTTATTTTCAGTGAGAAGGAAGAATGGTACAAACAAGAGCATCAAGGGAGGGTCCATCAAATAAAAATAACCCACCCATTGATCTTAATCGAGTTGTTACTGATCAATCAATAAAGTTGGATCAATTACTCACAATCATGAGTGATACTAGGGATCAAATTACAACTCCAAAATAAGAGGTTCATGGTCATGGTGAGGAAGAACATAAAGAAGTACCCATTGAGCACCTTGATGAACAATAGAATCAATAAGATGTGAGAGCTCAGGTAGTTCTAGAGCTGTCTAAAGATACGAAGAAGGTGAGTCTACCGAAGTTTGATGAAACTATTTTAGGTGATGGAGTTGAATCATGGTTTATTAAGATGGAGAAGAATTTAAAGATTTGAAGTTACTTTCAGGTTACTAAGGTAGTTTGGGGAGCTTACCAATTGGCTCATGAAGCAACTACTTGGTGGGCTAACAAGAAGATGGAGATGAAACTTAACTCAAACACCACAACTTAGGGGTAGTTCATAACATTATTCAGGTCATGGTGGTTGCCACAACTTTAATTTAACCAAAATCTTATAATTTTTTAGAATCTAAAGCAAGGGGAGTTGTTGATAAATGAATAATGGTAGTAGTTTACTAAACTTCTAAAATACGTGACTCAGTACCAATATTATGAAAGGTTTAGAATCAAAAAATTTATTATGGGATTAAAACCCTATATAGGAGGTGAGGTAGATATTTATGGGCCTTCTACTATGGACCAAGTTTCTGAGAAGGTAGTGAAATAAGAGTAGAAGTTGAAGTCTCTAGCTTAGGTCAGGGAAAAATTTAAGAAGTTTGGTGGTTCCAAGCCAACTTTCAAGAAGAAGAACTAGAATAAAAGGAGTGGAGACTCCAAGGGATAGTTTATGAATCAAAATTAAAAATCCAATAGTGGATTGATGTAGGAGCATCTACAATATCTTCATGGAGGACTATTTGAGATCATCAAACATGCAAATTCAAATGATATTCTAGTATGAAATTTCAAATTCTTGTTTTCCCTCCAAATTGTGTTAGATTTCAAAATTTTACCTTGAAGAGTAAATGTAATTGTCAAAAGTGAAAAGTGAAAAGGTAAAAAGTGATTGTTTAGGATGTTGAGGAAATAAGGGAGAAATGGTTGAAAATATTTCAACCTTAGTATATTGGTAAAGATTAAAACTGTTTTTGTTTTACCTTCAGCGCAAAATTGGGCGTAGAAGTTAGAGGGGAGGCTCTTCAAAAGAGAAAAAGAGAGAATTCAGTAAGAAGAGAGGATGAGAGGGATGTAGAAGAGAGGAAGGACAGAGAGGAAAGGTCCTCTCATTCAAGGAAAGAGAATAGACTGAAGAAAAGAGAGGAGAAATAGTGAGGGAGGACCTCACTCAAGAGATGTTAAAGTTAAAGAGAAGGAGCAGATTTGATGTAAAGTCAAGAATGTGTGAAGGAGCAAACAAGGCTTTGAAAGCCATGGAACATTGAGATTGACTCTTTTATTGAATTGTAAGTCTTCTATTTGATCTAAGAAAGAATGAATGTTTTGTTTCATATATGGTTTCTTTATGGAATTCTGATGACAGGCCTGTGTATGTGTATGTGTATGATGATTCTCTATAAAACAATGACAAAGACTGGTTATTTTGTATGTTGGGAACAAGTTAAAACTAATATGATGTGACCAAGAGATCTAAAAGAACTTTGAATGCTATAAGAATCCTAAACAGGATCTAAACAGGGTATTCAGGCATCCAAACCTACATCCCACTGTCCAAGGTAAATCCACATATAAATGTTTGTATGAAGTTTATAATGGTATGGAGATAGGTCTATAAGGAAAGAATAAACTTAAGAGAAGAAGAAACAGGCTTTAGAAACCCCTTTGATGTCTTAAAACTCCAACAGTTGGCTCTCGGCCCTGTAGGTGACAATATACAGGCAAAGATAAGACAGTTGCATGTTTTACATAGTAGATGGATTGACATATTTGATATGAAAATATGAATGGGGAAGTCATTTAAGATATTGACATGTTTGTTTATCATCTTGAAAGTCTATTGATCATTGAAATAGAGAAGAAAATCTTGAACCCTGTTGACTGTCATATACAGTCAAAGACAACTGTGATGTCTTGTATTGGAAGCATAGGAGGTTGATATGACCTAGATGATGATTGGAGAAGGTTTAGGGTATTAAGAGAGACCCTAAAAAATTGATTGGAACCCTTGAAATAGGGTAAAACACTCCCAGCCACAATTAATATACTCTCGGCTTGTGTAACTCTGTAGAAAACCCTGAACTAGGGTCTATCCTTTAAAATGAGTTTAAATTATTGAAAACTCTTGAAAGTTTGAAATTTGACCCTTAAAGATGTTGAAAAACTGTTGGAAGTGGTTTCCAAGTGTTGCAGTATGGATAAATATGGAAAAAGTCAATTGCCAAGTGAGTTCTAGGTGCATGTGAAGAGAAGAGAATAGGCCAATATAGGAAAAGTGAATTTCTCCAAAGAAGTGCACTAAAAAACATTTGATTCTACTATAAGAAAGTAATGGGCATCTTAAATGATGTTGGGTTTGATTATAAAATTTGTACCTTACTCTGGACAAGAAGATTTGCATTCAAGGAGGGCTAATTAGAACAGGGCTTAAAGAAGAAAGTATAATTCTGTACAAAGTAACCTTAGGAGATTTTTCAGTATGTTATAGAATGGCTTAATGGGTATCCAGAAATGTTTTTAAATTCATGTTTGAGCTAACCTAAAAGGAGTTATGGCCAATAAATAGAAGAAACAAGGCTAAAGAATGATATCACAGCGTATAGGTCAAAGGAAGAGTTTTAAGTTTTCCACTAAAGGAATGATTGATCTGAATAGGTCTATATAAGTATGTTAAAGTGTATGGAACCTCTAGAAGAAGTTAGCTCACAAGGTGATGGTTACAGAGCAGTCTAAGAATAGTTTCATCATTTGGTATCAGAGCTTGAAGCTCTTGGGAATTGGTAATTTGTTGACGGTTATATTTTCTAATGAGTTATTACAGGATTTGGCAAGGGGATCAACAAGACAAAGCACTAGAAGACCCTGGGGAGAAAGGGTATGAGTAACTTTGATATTTGATTTGAGTTATTGTGTTGAGGAGTAAATAGGTGAAGAGGAAGGCAGTCAAGCCATTGAGGCTTAAGAGGAGAAGAAGCCAAGGAAGGCTTAGTGAAGAGCTAAGAGAATCTCAAAAGTAAGGGAGCAAGTGAATGCTCAAGAGGAAGATCCAAATCAAGGTAAGCTTAGATTTGTGATTTGTATTTGATGAAGTGTTATATAAAGAGTTGCTACAGGATTGAGAGAAGGATCAAAAGACTCGGATGCAAAAGGCCTAGGTGAGATCAAGGAGATTGTCAAAAGAGCAGTCAAGGAGAAAGGTTTGGGTGAGACAAGGGTCAAGAGACCAAGGTGGAAAAGACTTGGGTGAAAATCTCAAAAATGGCAGTATTGTTGAAGGCATTTCAGAGCAGCTAGGTACATGAGGGCACCAAGAAGAAAGCAAGCATCAAAGGTATGAACAATTTTGTAATTGATAAAGAGATTGCTAATTTGAAGAGAGAGTTAGCTAAGATTAAAGATGAATATGAGTCTTGGATGCAGATGTACAAGCAAGCATGGGTGTGGCCAATGAGGAGGAGGTTGAAGTGGTCAATAGATCTCCTAATGAAGAGGAGAAGAAGGCAAAAGAAGATTGCCATGAAGAGAGAAGCCCATAGAGGCTTGAAGAAGATAAGAAGTTTGCCAAGTGAGCAGCAAGAGGAAGAAGTTGTGAAGAAGGTTCTCATTGAGGAGAACAAGAGAAGATAAGAAAGAAAAGATGAAGTGCCAGGAAGAACACTTGAAAAGATGAGAGTGTTGATGAATAAAGCACTCATAGGGACCTTGTGGTCTCTTGTTTATATATCTAATGTTGTCTTTGCATGGGTAATTGCAGGTATGAGCAGCCTTATGAAGGTCAAGAGAAGGGCCTTGGAGAGTGAAGAGGTTGGTGCAAGGGAAGACACCAAGTACAGAAGTGAATCTATAGGAGAAAAGAAAAAGTTTGCTATTGTTGATAAAGAAGAAGAGATGCATTGGTTAATGCATGAGGGAGGTGTTGAAGAATCCATACAAGTAAGAGAAGAGGTAGAAGATGAAGCTGAATTCCATGATGCCATTGAATGCCAAGAGGAAGAAAGAGAGCAGCGAAGCACAAAGGAAGAGAAAGATTGCTCAATATATCAAGCTATCAAAGAGGTAAATGAAGTGTTAAGACCTGATTTTGATTGTTATTATGAGCATGAAGCTGCTAATGTACAGGTGCAAGAGTTAAGGAAGATGATAGAGCCCTCAAAAAGAGAATTTAAGCATGGATATGTGATACCCAAATGGTGAAAGAAGCAAACTCCCAATCAACAGGAAGTGCTAGTACAAGAGCATGGTTACAGGATGCCTAAATGACTTTTGAAGTCAAATGATAAGAAGAAGAATCAAATGTGGGTGCCTAAGAAGGCAAAGAGAAAAGATGTGAGTGTTGAGGTAACAACACCAAGAAGTCAATGGAAGAGGATTGAAGGTGATTCCAGCAGCCAAGAGAATGAAGATGAGAAAGAAAACTTCTCAAAGAATAATGAGATAGAGCATGAGGATGCAAAGATGAAAGGTAAACAAATTGTTTGTGATGATGTTTTTGAATCCTTCAATGATATTTTCATGAGAAATGAAAAATGGAAAGTAGCTATGTGGACTAATATGCAGCAAGGAGAGAATTCCAAATGGATGGATGATGAGGAAAGGGGAGAGTATGCAGCAAAGCAATGCCTCAGTGAAACCAAAGAACAAATAAGATGGCTTCAAGCAGAGATTGAAGAAAGCAAGGAGACAGAAGGTAAGAATACTGCAATTGTATTTGATAAGTATATTGATGATGAAGAAGTTGACTTGTATGAAGAAACTATAGAGTGGATGAAGGAATTTATAGAGGATGAAAGATAATTTAGTCCTAAGTTTGATATAGGACATGAAGATTTGGATGAGCTTGTGTTGAGTGAAGAGTTGAAGAGGATAGAAGAGTTGTTGAATCCTCCAAAAGAGTTGTGTAGAGGTACATATCAACATGGTGGCACCATTGATCAGGTGGAAAATGAATTGAGGCAAGAGCTAAGAAAAGATGAGATAAGAGGTAAAGGACAAGTAATCCTTGTGAATGAAGGACCCAAGTTTGATGAAGATAATGGTGAGATATATGAGATCTTACTAAAGGAGGAAATGAGAATGTTAGAAGAGTTCTTTAGTTCCTCAAGAGAGCTACATACAGGTACAAGCCATGGTGAAGACAACATTGGGAAGAGTGAAACAAGACAAGAGCAAAGCAAAGAGGTCAAAACAATTTTGATCAAGGAGCAAGAACATGGAGGCAGCCAAGAGGCTTCATGGCTTAAAGATTTTGATTCTAAGGTGGCTTTGAATGTTGTGTATGTAGGTATAAAGGTAGCTAAAGTGAATGACATACATGAGTCATTGAAGAAGCTCATGAAACAAGAAGAACAACAAGAAGATCTAGAAGATATGTATGAAGATGAAGAAGCATGGAAGTGGGAGATGGCAGCTGAGAAAGAGATGAGGAGAAGAACATACCAGAAGAGGAAGAACAACAAGATGAAGGACAAAGACTATTTCAAATAAAGACAAGCATTGGTTTTGGCAACAAGACCTTGGGATCCAGGGATAGAATGAAGACTAATGCATTGAGGAGCATCTCATTTGAACTAAGGTTCAAATTGTTTCTAGAGGGAGAGTATGATGCAGGAGCATCTACAATAGCTTCATGGAGGACTAGTTGAGATCATCAAACATGCAAATTCAAATGATATTCTAGTATGGAATTTCAAATTCTTGTTTTCCCTCCAAATTGTGTTAGATTTCAAAATTTTACCTTGAAGAGTAAATGTAATTGTCAAAAGTGAAAAGTGAAAAGGTAAAAAGTGATTGTTTAGGATGTTGAGGAAATAAGGGAGAAATGGTTGAAAATATTTCAACCTTAGTATATTGTTAAAGATTAAAACTATTTTTGTTTTACCTTTAGCCCAAAATTGGGCATAAAAGTTAGAGGGGAGGCTCTTCAAAAGAGAAAAAGAGAGAATTCAGTAAGAAGAGAGGATGAGAGGGATGTAGAAGAGAGGAAGGACAGAGAGGAAAGGTCCTCTCGTTCAAGGAAAGAGAATAGAATGAAGAAAAGAGAGGAGAAATAGTGAGGGAGGACCTCACTCAAGAGATGTTAAAGTTAAAGAGAATGAGCAGATTTGATGTAAAGTCAAGAATGTGTGAAGGAGCAGACAAGGCTTTGAAATCCATGGAACATTGAGATTGAATCTTGTATTGAATTGTAAGTCTTCTATTTGATCTAAGAAAGAATGAATGTTTTGTTTCATATATGGTTTCTTTATGGAATTCTGATGACAGGCCTGTGTATGTGTATGTGTATGATGATTCTCTATAAAAAAATGAAAAATATTGGTTATTTTGTATGTTGGGAACAAGTTAAAACTAATATGATGTGACCAAGAGATCTAAAAGAACTTTGAATGCTATAAGAATCCTAAACAGGGTATTCAAGCATCCAAACCTACAGCCCACTGTCCAAGGTAAATCCACGTATAAATGTTTGTATGAAGTTTATAATGATATGGAGATAGGTCTATAAGGCAAGAATAAACTTAAGAGAAGAAGAAACAGGCTTTAGAAACCCCTTTGATGTCTTAAAACTCCAACAGTTGGCTCTCGGCCCTGTAGGTGACAGTATACAGGCAAAGATAAGATAGTTGCATGTTTTGCATAGTAGATGGATTGACATATTTGATATGAAAATATGAATGGGGAAGTCATTTAAGATATTGACATGTTTGTTTATCATCTTTAAATTCTATTGATCATTGAAATAGAGAAGAAAATTTTGAACCCTGTTGACTGTCATATACAGTCAAAGACAACTGTGATGTCTTGTATTGGAAGCATAGGAGGTTGATATGACATAGATGATTATTGGAGAAGGTGTAGGGTATTAAGAGAGACCCTAAAAAATTGATTGGAACCCTTGAAATAGGGTAAAACACTCCCAACCACAATTAATATACTCTCAGCCTGTGTAACTCTGTAGAAAAACCTGAACTAGGGTCTATCCTTTAAAATGAGTTTAAATTCTTGAAAACTCTTGAAAGTTTACAATCTGACCATTAAAGATGTTGAAAAACTTTTGGAAGTGGTTTCCAAGTGTTGCAGTATGGATAAATACGGAAAAAGTCAATTGCCAAGTGAGTTCTAGGTGCATGTGAAGAGAAGAGAATAGGCCAATATAGGAAAAGTGAATTTATCCAAAGAAGTGCAGTAAAAAACATTTAATTCTTCTGTAAGAAGGTAATGGGTATCTTAAATGATGTTTTTTTTGATTATAAAGTCCGTACTTTACTCTGGACAAGAAGATTTACATTCAAGGAGGGCTAATTAGAACAGGGCTTAAAGAAGAAAGTACAATTCCATACAAAGTAACCTCAGGATATTTTTTAGTATGTTATAAAAGGGCTTAATGGGTATCCATAAATGTTTTTAAATTCATGGTTGAGCTAACCTAAAAGGAGTTATGGCCAATAAACAGAGGAAATAGGGCTAAAGAATGATATCACAGCCTATAGGTCAAAGGAAGAGTTTTAAGTTTTCCACTAAAGGAATGATTGATCTAAATAGGTCTGTATAATTATGTTAAAATGTATTGAACCTTTAGAAGAAGTTATCTCACAAGGTGATGGTTACAGAGTAGTCTAAGAATAGTTTCATCATGGATCTAGTAGTAGGAAACTACGTAATGGCTCCAAAAGTGGTTTTTAGGGAAATTATCAAATTGATAGGAAAGGACCACCAAGTGGTTGTTTCAATTGTAGAGGAAATCACTATGCATGTGAATGTCCTCATGAGAAGTCAAAGAACAAAGGACCAAACCCTTAGTAGGGAAATTTTTAGCAGCATATTCATATAATAATTGATAATTGACAAGCTAAATTTTAGGCATCATCTATAGAACTATCAGATATTTTGTTTGAACATCCAATTTCTATTTTGATAGATATAAGGGATAATAAATGTTTTATAGCTCCTAAAATACTTATCAAGTTTCTTAAAAAATATGGATATATGGAAAATGCATGGTCAGTACAATATGGGAATGAATCTAAAGTCATGGTTGATAAGTGTCTTGTCAAAGCAATGACTGAGTTGCCTAAATTTTTAATTGTAGTTGATTTATATGTAGCACTACTAGGATCATATGACATGATTCTAGGAGTAAATTGGCTTGCTAAATACAAAGCCAAAGTTGACTATTACTTGAAGAAGGTTGAATGTCTAGATAGTTTTGGGAATGAAACCCAATTGTAGGGTGATAAGAGAGAGTTTTGGCTCAGACAAATTTCTATGATGCAACTCAAAAGGGATCAAGCAAAAGGATGCAAAGCATTTATTGTCTAGATAAATGAAATGGAGGAAACTAAGGAACCATCTCTTGAAGACTTTCCTTTTCTTAGAGATTTTCATGATGTGTTTCCTAAGGAATTACCAGGTTTACCTCCCAAGCATGAATTTGATTTCACTATCGACATCATACCTGGATCAGAACCATAATCTAAGGCACCGTATAAGATGACAACCAAATAATTGGTTAAATTAAAGGCATAACTATAGGAGTTTTTGGTTAAGGGATTGATTAGGCCTAGTGTGTCATTATGGGGTGAACTAGTTTTTTTTGTAAAGGATGGTACCCTTCAACTTTGGATTGATTACAAAATGCTAAACAAGGCAACTATCAATAACATGTATCCACTACCTCATATAAATGATATTTTTGATCAAATACATGGTGAAATGGTATTTTCTAAGATAGATCTTAGAGTAGGATATCATCAATTGAGGATTCAGGATGAGGATATTTTGAAATTAGCTTTTAGGACTCACTATAAGCATTATGAGTTCATGGTGTTGCCTTTTGGGTTAACCAATGCACCAATAATATTCATGAATCTCATGAATAGTATATTCAAAGACTATTTAGATCACTTTGCTTTGGTCTTTTTGGATGACATTCTTATCTAATCTGATAATGAAGAGGAACATCTACAACATATGGAACTAGTTTTGTAACGTTTGCAAAGTACAAGCTATACAATAAATTATCTAAATGTGCATTCTTTAAGAAATGAGTGAAATATCTAGGGCATATTATTTTTGTAGATGGTATTTCTATAGATCGATATAAGATAAGGTCCATTATGGAGTGGCAAACACATATAAATGTGTATGAGGTAAGGAGTTTAATGGGGTTAACAGGGTATTATAGGAAGTTCATTCCAAACTTTTCCAAGATAGCTAATCCAATTACCTCCTTGCAATAGAAAAAATAAAAGTTTGACTAGTCTAAGAAATGTGAATTAGCTTTTTAAGAGTTGAAAAGAAGACTTGCATTAGAGCCAATATTGAGAGTTCCTAATCCTAATGGATAGTTTTCAATGATCATAGATGTTTTAGGAGAAGGTTTAGGTGGAGTTCTCATGTAGGATAGAGTAGTGGTAGCTTTTGAATTGAGAAAGTTGAAAATTCATGAGGTGAAATATGATCCTCATGACCTTGAACTTATAGTGATTATTCATGCTTTGCAAATTTGGTGACATTATTTGTTTGGAAAACCATTTGAGATCAAGACTAATAATTTGGAGATCAAATATATCTTTATCTAGCCAAATTTAAATGCTTGTCAGAGATGTTGGTTAGAGTTCCTTTTTGAATATGACTTTGATATCAATTACATCAAGGGTAAAGTGGAGCTAAAAGCTTCAACCTTTGCAAACTAGGAACAGATGGTTGCTGAGTTCTACAGGAATCGGCGTCGGCAGCATGACCGACGTCGGCAGAGTCCAGTGCAGAAAGCAACTGGCGACGGCAGGAAGTCGGCCGACGTCGGCAGAACCAGACCAGCAGGGACCGGCGTCGGTCGCCTGTGTGTTCCCGAAGTGTTCGTTTCACAGACAGTTAGTTAAGTGAACGATGAGTTTGCATGTCAAGACCACCCAGAGTCTTGGGTTGCGAGGATAATTGTCTAAATTAAGAGTCTTAGTTATTGTTTGAGTTAAGGATCTATTTATAGACCCATTGGCATGTATTGTTTAAGGCATGAGATAGAAAGGAAGAGTTCCTTCTAGTTGTAAGATCTGTGAGTTGTAGGTTGTTGCAAGCTCATTGGGGATCTACATGTAAGTTTGGTCTTTGAATTGCAGGTTGCAGGTTCATGAGAGATCAGCTTGAAGTGCTATAGAGTGCTTGGTGTATCGGCAGGGTTATTACTGACTGGTTGGTGAGGTGAACACCAATTCTGTGTGTGAGTTGGTTGTTGGGACCGTTTTTGTGTAGGAGAGTGTGTGTGAGAAGAATTACTGTACACTTGAGGTGTGGTGAATCTCTGTAAGGTGAAAGAGTGTGGCGGATCTTTGATGTATTCTTTTCTGTATAGTGTTAATACAAGATAGTGTATTGTCTCTCATATTCTGTGCTATTGGTGAATTCTAGTTACTTGTGTTTCTGGTTATTTCCGCATATTCAATTGCTTATATTTGGTAATCATACTGTGCTCTATCTGAGGAGCAAGATCCTAACGAGTGGTGTCAGAGCATGTTTGTTGTTCTCTGATTTCCTAACAAGTGGTATCAGAGCTTTTGGTTGGGATACTAACAGATTGGTGTAGATCTGGGTAGTGTGTTTTGATTACAGGTTACTCACAGGGTTTCTGTTTGAGTGGGAGTTGAGCAATGGCAGAAAACAGTCAACTACGAATGGAAAAGTTTAATGGCAAGAACTACCAATTATGGAGGATGCAGATTGAGGACTATCTGTATCAGAAAGATTTGTACTTACCGTTGGGTGGGGTTGCTAGCAAACCCTTGGATATGAAAGATGAAGAATGGGAGGTTCTTGATCGGAAGGCTCTGGGATCTGTTAGATTGAGTCTTGATTCATCCGTGATTTCCAGCTTATCACAGTGTAAGACAACAGTGGAGTTGATGAAATCTTTGGCAAATTTGTATGAAAAACCCTCGGCTTCAAATAAGGTATTTCTTATGAAGCGTTTATTTAATTTGCAAATGTTGGAAGGTGGATCTATTCATAGCCATCTTATTGATTTCCATGGTTTGGTAAACCAGTTAAGTTCAGTGAATATTGTATTTGATGATGAACTTAGAGCTCTCTTAATCTTGTGTTCATTACCTGAAAGTTGGGAAGGTTTGGTAATGGCAGTTTCTAATACTGTGTCTCCTTCAAAAGTCTTAAAAGTGGATGATGTTGTGAGTGTGATCTTGAATGAAGAGATACGCAGGAAAAGCACAGGTGAATTATCTGGAAATGCTTTGAGTGTTGAAGGAAGAGGAAGGCCAAGAGAGAGGACAGAGCGTGGGAGATCAAGGTCGAAGACAGGCAAAAGATCCAAGTCCAGGTATGGCAGAATAACCTGCTGGAAATGTGGAAAGCAAGGGCACTTAAAGAGAGATTGCAGATCGGGTGAAGATCATCATGAAGAACATGGAGAAGAAGCAGATGTTGCAGGCTACGTTGCACAGGATGCTCTGGTATGTTCTTTGGATAAAGTAGAATCTTGGGTATTAGATTCTGGTGCCTCTTTTCATGCATCTCCACATAGAGAATTTTTTCATGAGTATGTCTAGGGAGACTTTGGAGAAATTTGTGTAGGGGATGGTAAGTCTTGTCAGATTGTTGGCAAAGGCAAAGTGAAGCTAAAATTGCAGACAGGTGACACATGGGTGTTAAAGGAGGTCATGCATGTCCCAGTTCTGAAGCGGAATCTGATTTCTGTTAGAAGTTTGGGTGAAGAGGGTTGCACAGTAACTCTCACAGCGGACTCTTGGAAGGTTACCAAGGGTACACTTGTTATAGCTAGAGGTAAGAAAGTAGGTACGCTTTATCTATCTACTTGTTTTACTGATTCTCTTTCTGGGTTATCTACTTCAGCTGTAGATTCAGAGATGTGGCCTGATAGGCTTGGTCACATAGATAAGAAGGAGATGCTGGTTCTTGAGTCAAAGAATATGCTTTTGGATTTGGAAGGCATGGATCGTGGTTTTTGTATGCAGAAGAAGAAGGTAAGGTTTCTTGAGGAATCCGATGTTAGTGACAAGAACGGGAAAGCCTTGATTTTCAAGGAGAAAGTGACGGACAGAGTTCAGCATAAGGTGCAGAGGAATTCTGAGCAGAGCAAGGGTGATTTGGACAAGGTTTTGATCCAAAAGGAGCTCGCGGGAAAAAGTCAGGTCTCACAAGAAAAACACAGAGACCGACGTCGGCAGGAAAACCGGCGTCGGTGTCTAGACAGGGACCGACGTCGGCTATGTGCAGCCCGACGTCGGTGACTCGGGGCAAACAGAGACTGGCGTCGGCCAGGGGAAACCGACGTCGGCAGAAAGGCAGTCGCAGGGAACCGACATCGGTCGGCTGTAGACTGAGATGTGATCGGCATCGGTTACTGAGACGAATTTTGGGTGGACAGCGAGTTGTCATGGAGTCTCAAGCGCCCATATGGAGGACTGAAGGTGTAAGTAATTTCCTAAATTCGTCATTTCCCTTCTTTACACTACTTGTTGCTCACTTATGGCATAGGACCAGGAAGTTATTAAAGAAGCAGAACAGGTAGATCCAGGAAACAGTGGGAGCTTGGCATGGATGAGGATGTGATTCCTTGGAGGAGAACCAAACAGGTGTTTTGGGTAGTGTTGCCAGCTGGAAGTAAGCACTGAGAGACGAATGGATGTTGAGGATGAAGAAGAGCGGAAATGGATACGTGAGATGAAAGATCAGGGTATATGATCTTGTTTTAGCTGCAGGGCAATGGAGGTTTGATCATTGTGTTTTTCTTTACCAGGTTGGATAGTATTAGCTACACTATTCTATTTTCTGTATGATGTGCTTGTTGCAGGGTTACATATACAGGTATTTCTGAACTAAAGGTAAAGCTAGTTCAGGTGTTTGTCATGGAGAATCTGGGAGCAGCAAGATTCTTTGGCATGAGTGTGATCTAGAGACATGGAGGTCTTGTTGACTTTGTTTCAGGATGATTGTGTGAAGCCGGTTAGCACGCCGATGGTTAGACAGTTCATAGAACAGGTGTCTTGATTCACATAATGAGGTTGAGTGCATGGTATGTACTAAACTTGAGTTTTCCCAAGCAGTGGGAGTTGTCACAAGTTTGGAGTCAATTCGGGAGAGTAATACTGAAGGGCAGTTCAGTGGGACCAGCAGCAGGTGCACATGCTATGCAGGGTTAAGTTCTTTTTCTACATGGTTGTAGATGCGGATGTGGCAGGTAATTTGGATGACAGATTTTGCACCATGGATTTCATGGTGGTTGGTCTTCAAGAGTGATCTTGAGGAGGGATACAAAGCCAAGGAAACAAACTAGACGGTGTACAGGTACAGGTATAGGTTGCAGCTGTTTATCTCCAAGTGGGAGATTGTTAGGTTGTGGAGCTAAAAGCTTCAACCTTTGCAAACTAGGAATAGATGGTTGCTGAGTTTTACAGGAACCGGCGTCGGCAACATGACTGATGTCGGCAGAGTCCAGTGCAGAAAGCAACCGGCGACGGCAGGAAGTCGGCCGACGTCGGCAGAACCAGACCAGCAGGGACCGGCGTCGGTCGCCTGTGTGTTCTCGAAGTGTTCATTTCACAGACAGTTAGTTAAGTGAACGATGAGTTTGCATGTCAAGACCACCCAGAGTCTTGGGTTGCGAGGATAATTGTCTAAATTAAGAGTCTTAGTTATTGTTTGAGTTAAGGATCTATTTATAGACCCATTGGCATGCATTGTTTAAGGCATGAGATAGAAAGGAAGAGTTCCTTCTAGTTGTAAGATCTATGAGTTGCAGGTTGTTGCAAGCTCATTGGGGATCTACATGTAAGTTTGGTCTTTGAATTGCAGGTTGCAGGTTCATGAGAGATCAGCTTGAAGTGCTATAGAGTGCTTGGTGTACCGGCAGGGTTATTACTGACTGGTTGGTGAGGTGAACACCAATTCTGTGTGTGAGTTGGTTGTTGGGACCGTTTTTGTGTAGGAGAGTGTGTGTGAGAAGAATTACTGTACACTTGAGGTGTGGCGAATCTCTGTAAGGTGAAAGAGTGTGGCGGCTCTTTGATGTATTCTTTTCTGTATAGTGTTAATACAAGATAGTGTATTGTCTCTCATATTCTGTGCTATTGGTGAATTCTAGTTACTTGTGTTTCTGGTTATTTCCGCATATTCAATTGCTTATATTTGGTAATCATACTGTGCTCTATCTGAGGAGCAAGATCCTAACGAGTGGTGTCAGAGCATGTTTGTTGTTCTCTGATTTCCTAACAAAGAGAGTAGAGTAACTGATGCTTTGAGTTGTAGAAGGTACATAGTAGTTATAGATACTATTAGGAGTACTTTTAGAGACCAAGTGGTTAAGTTCTCACCAGGAGATGATTACTATGATTAGGTCATAGAAGCATTGTCTAATAATGCCCAGGATCCTTAGTATAAAGGATTCAATTTTGAGAGTGATGATCTTTTATGTTTTAACAAGAGGATGTATGTGATAAATCAAGAGAAAATAAATAACATAGTGTAGAAAGGGTTGCATAATGCCCCATATTTGGGATACCTATGAGTAACAAAACTCATGGTAGAGGTTAGACCTCCATATTTTTGGAAGGGAATCAAGAAAGATGTGGTATATTTTGTTTTATGTTGTCTATAATGTCAGTGAGTAAACGCTGAACATGTATACCCAAATAGATTACTATCTCCACATGATATACCAGAGTGGAAGTGGTAGGTGATCAATATGGACTTTGTCTAAGGTTTACCAATGTCACGGAGTAGGTATGATATGCTCTTGGTAGTTGTTGATAAACTAACCAAGGTGGATTACTTCATACAAGAAAACTTTACAGATGATGTGCCTACCCTTGCAAAGAGATTCATAAAGGAAGTGTATAGGTTACATGGTTTTCTAGAGAAGATCATTTTGGATCATGATCCAAAAATGACTTCCAGGTTTTGGGTTACTCTAAACTCAGCTTTAGGCATGTATCTTAATTTTAGCACCGCATATCATCCAGAGATTGATGGTCAGATAGAGTGAGTAAATCAAGTTCTTGAGGATCTTTTACATATGTATTACATGGATCAACAATACAAATGGGAAGATTATTTCCATTGGTTGAGTTTTCCTATAAGAACTCATACTAATCTACTTTGACGATGGCACCTTTTGAAGCACTATATGGTAGGATGTGTAGGACCCCAGTTAGTTGGGACATGTTAGAGGACAGGGTAGTCTTCAGGCTTGAGATGTTTTTTTAAATAGAAGAACAAATCAAGTTAATTAGATAGAGATTGGTCAAGGATAATTATAGATAGAAGAGTTACATTGATTTGAAGAGGATAGATAGATAGTTTTCTATTGATAATAAAGTGTTTTTGTGGGTTAACCTGTAAAAGAGCTCGACTAAGTTTGGGAAGTCAACAAAACTATCACCCAAATTTGTGGGACCCTTCAAAGTATTAGAAGTGGTCAATATTGTTGCGTATAGGCTTGCATTTCCACTAGCATTAACTCTTTTACATAATATTTTACATGTATCATATCTCAAGAAGTATATAGTTGATCCTTCACATGTTTTGGATTGGAATGCTTTACAAGTTTTGGACCCCAGGGTGGTCATGGTAGAACCAGTCAGAGTAATTGACACTCACAAACTTCATTTGTGTAATAGAGAAGTGTCATAGTGCAATGTCTTGTGGGGCCAATACTCTAAGGATAGTGCTACTTAGGAAGACTTTGATGAGTTTTTCAAGCTGTTTTCACATTTGTTTTCATGATTTATTCTTGATACTATGTTGTTATTTATGTTAAACTCTTTAGATATTCTGAAACTATTGTTTGAATAAGTATCATTAGGATGATTACCATTTAGGATACGAAGATGTTCCATCCCAAATTCACCTTATGTTTTTACCTTTAAATCCATGGATTTGAAATGGTTAATAACTGATTCTTTATTGCTTTGATTTGAGCAATATGACAAATGATATTGGGAACAATGATATTAATGATTTGTATATATGATGTTGTAGTTGTGTTTGATTATTTTATGCATTGTACATGTATACTTGCTAGTATTGCATCATTGTTTATACATATGATGACTTAGACTAACTACATATTTGATATGAGGTGGATGCAGGATTGGTCTTACCCTCAGAGCATGATGAGAGAGAGCATCATCAGAGAGGGTAGTGTAAATGGGATTATTGTAGTATGATAGAATGAAAATTCTAGTGACCCAAATTCACACACCATCATATATTGACTTGTTAAATTCTTTGCATTGATCTGGTTTGCTAGTATTATGCTCATTAATAGTATAATAGTTTTCATTGATTATATTTCAATTGTTCTTTAAAAAGTAATGATTTCTTATTATGAAATTCATTATAGTGATTACTATGTTGTGAGATTCTTTATATCGTACTCTATAAATTATGTTATTAATGCATCTTTTAATAGAAAATTAAAATAGTAGTAATGCTATATTTAATTTGTCAAAATAAAGATTTATTATAATCTTAAATTGTTTAATTATTGTATTAGATAATTATTAATTTATGATATTCAACATATTAATTACACTAATTAAATATGAGTATAAATCTTAATTAAACACTAGGATGAACATATACTTTGAAAGATTTATATGGTATTAGTCAAGTGGAATTGATTATTAATTAGTAATGCATGAAATCTTACTATTTCTTTACTTGAAAAGGTGAGGTTGAGTTACCTTAATACTAACTTGGGAAATCAAAGCAGATAAATTAAAAATTTATCTTATAATTACTTGTGAGACTCTTAATTAATTATGGGGAACAAAGTCTACAACTTTGGTTTGAAGTGGCATGTGAATAAAGGAAAATGTAGAGTAAACGGTATTAAGGTGGGGCACACAAAAGATACACAGAGAAAGAGAGCTGGAAGTTGGAAGAAAAAAGAAGGATTTGGAAACAAAGGGGAAATTTTATCTGCAACGAAAGAAAAAATGTACCAAGTGGGTACTGTAATTAATTTAATGGTGTATTTTGTATTAAAAGAATTTTAGATTATAGATTTAAATATATATATACACAATATATTAAAATCAGGGAAACACTATGAAATTTGTGAGTAAACCCTGTATAAATTTATGGGAAATATATTGGTAGTCTCTCTTTAGAAACTAAAATTATTTCTTTATTAACCCAAATTATTTATTGGAGGTCGTAATGAATTGATAAAGATTGGTAATTTAAACAAAATTAAACTCCCCCTCTCATCACGAGAATAACACCGTCACCAATATTTACCTTTCTTGTCTTTTTTAGAAGTGAAACCTCATTCTATATTAGTCTAAGATTTTCAACAGACTTAGAACATCCCCTTTGTGCCTTAAACAGGCTTCAAGTATGGTTTTATCATTATATATACATACATTTATATGTGTGTGTGTGTGTGTGTGTGTGTTTATAACATCTCCTTTGTGCCTTAAACAGACTTCAAGTATGCTTTTATCATTATATATACACAGACACAGACACAGACATAGACACACACACACACATTGCTACTGTATAGAGGATGCGATTTCCTCCTAAGAGTGTAATTTGCTTCACATCTTTTCCTTTGTTATATATATATATATATATTGCTACTGTACGGAGGATGTGATTTCCTCCTGAGAGTGCAATTTGCTTCACGTCTTTTCCTTTGTTTAGCAATTTGTGTAGATAAGATGTTATTATTATTATTATTATTTTATAGGTCTCTTGCAAAGTTTTGATCTATATCATTTCTTTATCTTAGCCAATTAGCAAGCCATCTCCTTTCTTAATCTTAGCCATTTACATTCAAGTAGAACCACATTCCACTTCAGTCAAGGGTTTCAATGGGCTTAGAATTCCCCCCTCTAAATTTTCTTCAGACTATTAGGTTGCTTGTATTTTCCATACTATCAAAAACTTATTAATATTGCTTATGTCGAGAGTGCAAGTCGCGTATGGCTGCATGTAGCTATTTAACGTATAACTAGTTTATCTTATTATTATATAAATTGGATTTTTTTGAATCTTCTGGGAGTTATTCTTTGAAACTATTAGATCTAGCCATCTCTTGCCACTTCGGTTTGGATTTTGCTAATGGTTCCTGGAGTGGAAATTTAGAATACCTACTAGATTTGTCTTTTTCATCCGATTTTCATGGCTCGAGCTTGATCTTGATCGATTGGTCGAGTAGATAAATAAAGAAAAAGGAAAAAACCTAAGTTTTCATTGGTTAATGATTTTATTTTATTATTAATGTAAAATTATATATAGTTGGATTAAATTTTATTTTATTATTAAAGTATAATTTATAATTTAAAAGTTATATAGTTAATTTTAACTTATTTCACTATTAATGTATAAATATATAATCAAAATTATATATTGGATTAGTAAGCTCATGATCTCCTTATGTGATTATAACAAGATTATTTATTTAAAACATATCATAAATGAAATTTGTTGATATAGATATAAATCAAATTCCATGAAAACATATAATTTAAATGTCGACATTGGTTTATACACTGTGATTAAATTATGTAGGGGTAGGGGATTTATCTCATTTCTTAATATTTGGGATTTTTTTAAATTTGAAATGAAAGATGTTATATGGCTTATGAGCAAATCGACAAAATATGTTTGAAAGCGATTGATTTTGTGGTAATTCATATTTTGTGTTATTTTAAACATTTCAAAAAATTGTTAATTAGAACCTTTCTTTACAAATTTTGTTGGTGTTAGTGGAAAACCAAATTTAAACATTTTGAAAACTATCTGAAAGGTCTTTGTTTCTTAATGTACTTTTTTTAATGAATAAATTAGATTATACTTGAAAATATCTTTTATAATTAAGTTAATATAGAATTTTGTTGTCATATTTGGCTGGCATGATTTTGTCAATGTATACTTATTTATATCAGATATTGCATGTATGTAATTATGATCCTTAGATTAATTTACCCAGATGGTGAGCTTATTATTTTGATTGATTATCTATTATGTATATCATGGGTTCTAGCCTGCATTGATGATACTACCTAAGTAATGAGATGGTTTCTCAAGCCTAGTTAGCATCATCAATGATGGGTATGGATAACCTGAGCAAGTGATGTGTTATGAATTTGACTGATCTGAATGATCAAATGTTATTTAAAACTTTGGCCAATATAATGTTAGATTAACATTATCAATTCATATGTATGATTTTCATGTTGTGTGATATCATAGTAGAAACATATTTTTATTTATGATACACATCATGTTGTATAATCTTATAGCACATAGGGGTACTAGCATGTCTCATTCTAGATTCTTTCACCATTCTATCTTCCTATATGTGTAGGGAGGGCCATTCCCTGATAGGGTATTGTGTGAGTGATCTTTGGTCTGTGGTTGGAGTGGTAAGCACTTAGATGATGCTCTCGTTCCCCCACTATAGTATATTCCTTGAGATAACACTTGAGGTTATCATAGATATGTGAGTTGGTGCAACTTGAGCTTCGAAGAGTTAGTTATCTTTATGTTGTATATAAGGCTAAATGCCTATTGAATTTATAAATGTAATATTATTTACTTGAATAGTTGTGTATTGTGAGGCCAACCTTAGCTATGTCATTATGTATTTTCTTTCATGAAGTTGTAACATTCTATGTTGCATTGAAAATTAAAGTTGAAATTTTAATGATGATCTGTTGTGATAACATATTGCGATTCTATAATTTTAAATTGAATACTTATTTGAGGAAGTAAATTTAAATAAAAATAAATTACTATATTTTGTTTTAGTACATCTAGTGAGGTTGTAACATGTGGTATCTGAGCTTAGGCTCAAACTCCAGGACTTAATGAGTCCATTAATATTTTTGCATTCTTCTTTTTAGTGAGAAGGAAGAATGGTACAAACAAGAGCATCAAGGGAGGGTCCATCAAATAACAATAACCCACCCATTAATCTTAATCATGTTGTTGCTAATCAATCAACAAAGTTAGATCAATTACTCATAGTCATGAGCGATATTAGGGATTGAATTACAACCCTAAAATAAGAGGTTCATAGTCATGGTGAGGAAGAACATCAGGAAGTACCTGTTGAGCACCCCACTTAATAGGAGAATTAGTAAGATGCGAGAGCTCAGGTAGTAGTAGAGTTGTCTAGAGATATGAAGAAAGTGGGTCCACTTAAGTTTGATGGAAATATTTTAGGTGATGGAGTTGAATTATGGTTAACTGAGTTAGAGAAGTATTTTAGGATTCAAAATTACTCTAAGGTCACTAAGGCAGTTTGGGGAGCTTACCAGTTGGCTGGTGAATCAACTACTTGGTTAGCTAACAAGAAGATGGAGATGAAACTTAACTCAAACACCATAACTTGGGGGTAGTTTGTAATGTTGTTTAGGTCATAGTGGTTTCCATACCTTTACTTTAACTAGAAGCTTACAACTTTTCAAAATCTAAAGCAAGGGGAGTTACCAATAAATGAATACTAGGAGTAGTTTACCAAACTTCTAAAATATGTGCCTCAGTACCAAGCTGATGAAATGTTTAGAATCAAGAAATTTATTATGAGATTGAAACCCTAGATAGGAGGTGAGGTAGATGTTCATGGGCCTTCTACTATAGACTAGGTTTTTAAGAAGCCAATGAAACAGGAGTAGAAGTTGAAGTCTCTAGCTTAGGACAGGGAAAAGTTCAATAAGAAGTTTGGTGGTTCCAAGCCATCTTTCAAGAAGAAGAACCAAAATCAAAGGAGTGGAGAATCTGAGGGACAGTTTAGGAATCAAAATTCAAAATTCAATAGTGGATCTAGTATCAGGAAACCAAGTAATGGCTCTAAAGGTGGTTTCTAGGGAAATTGTCAAATTAACAGGAAAGGACCACCAGGTGGTTGTTTCAATTGTGGAGGAAATCACTATGCTCATTAATGTCCTCATGACAAGTCAATGAACAAAGGTCCAAACCCTCAGTAGGGAAAATTTTAGTAGTTTATTCATGCAATAATTGACAACTGATAAGATAAATTTTAAGCACCACCCATATAACTATCAGGTATTTTGTTTGAACATCCAGTTTTTGTTTTGATAGATATAGGGGCTACTGAATGGTTTATAGCTCTTAGAATGCTTAGCAAGTTTCCTATAAAATCTAGATATATGTCAAATACATGGTCAATATAATATGGGAATGACTCTAAAGTCATGGTTGACATGTGTCTTGTCAAAGTAGTAATTGAGTTGCCTAAATTTTTAACTATAGTGGAATTATGTGTAGCACCACTTGGAACATATGACATGATTCTAGAAGTCAACTGGCTTGCTAAACACAAAGCCAAATTTGACTATTACTTAAAGAAGGTTGAGTGTCTAGATGATTTTGGGAATCAAACCCAATTGTAGGGTGATAAGAGAGAGTTATGGTTCAGGGAAATTTCTATGATGCAACTCAAAAGGGCTCAAACAAAAGGATGTAAAGCATTTATCATCAAGATAAATAAAATGAAGGAAACTAAGGAACCATCTCTCAAAGACTTTCCTTTTCTTAGAGATTTTCATGATGTGTTCCCTGAGGAATTACCATGTTTGCCTCTCAAACATGTATTTGATTTCTATATCGACATCATACCTAGATCAGAACCATAATCTAAGGCACCGTATAGAATGACAACATAATTGGTCAAATTGAAGGCTTAACTATAGGAGTTGTTGGTTAAGGGATTGATTAGGCCTAGTGTCTCACCATGGGGTGCACCAGTTGTTTTTGTGAAAAAGGATGGTACCCTTCAAATTTTCATTGATTATAGAATGCTAGTCAAGGCAAATATCAAGAACAGGTATCCACTACCTCAAATAGATGATCTTTTTGATCAAATGCGTGGTGCATCAATATTTTATAAGATAGATCTTAGATTAAGATATAATTAGTTGAGGATTTGGGATGAGGATATTCTAAAAATAGATTTTAAGACTCGCTATGGGCATTACAAGTTTATAGTGTTACCTTTCGGGTGAACCAACTTACCAACAACATTCATGAATCTCATGAATAGTTTATTTAGAGACTATTTAGATCACTTTGTTTTGGTCTTTTTGGATGACATTCTTATATATTCTAAGAATGAAGAGGAACATCTACAACATCTGGAACTAATTTTCCAAGGGTTCTGAAAGCACAAGTTGTACGATAAATTGTCTAAATGTGCATTATTTTAGAAAAAAGTGCAATATCTAGGGCATATTATTTTTGTAGATGGTATTTTTGTAGATCCATCTAAGATAAGGGCCATTATGGAGTGGCCAAAACCTAAGAATGTGCATGAGGTAAGGAGTTTCATGGGGTTATTAGGATATTATAGGAAGTTTATTTTGAACTTTTCCAAGTTAGCTAATCCAATTACCTCCTTGCAAGGGAAAAGCTAAAAGTTTGAGTAGTCTAAGAAATGTGAATTAGCTTTTTAAGAGTTGAAAAGAAGACTTACATCAACACCAATATTGAGAGTTCCTAATCCCAATGGACAATTTTTAGTGATCACAAATGCTTTAAGAGAAGTTTAGGTGGAGTTATCATGCAAGATGGAGCAGTGGTAGCTTTTGAATCGAGGAAGTTGAAAACTCAAGAGGTGAATTATGCTCCTTATGACCTTGAACTTATAGTGATTAATCATTCTTTGTAAGTTTGGTGACATTATTTACTGAGAAAACTATTTGAGGTCAAGACTAACAACTTAGGTCTCAAATATATCTTCACCCAACCAAATTTAAAAGCTTGTCAAAGATGTTGGTTAGAGTTCCTTTTCAACTATGAATTTGATATCAATTACATCAAGGGTAAAGAGAATAGAGTAGCTGATGCTTTGAGTTGTAGAAGGTACATAGTAGTTGTAGCTACTATTAAGAGTAATTTCAAAGACTTAGTGGTTAAGTTCTCACCAGGAGGTGATTACTATGATCAGGTTAGAGGAGAATTGTATATTGACACCCAAGATCTATGGTATAAAAGATTTAATTTTAAAAGTGATGGTATTTTACATTTCAACAAGAGGATGTATGTGCCAGATCGAGAGAATCTACATAGCATAGTGCTGAAAGAGTTATACAATACCCCATATTCAGGACACTTGGGAGTAAAAAAATCATGGTAGAGCTTAGACCTCTATATTTATGGAAGGGAATCAATAAAGATGTGTTAAATTTTGTGTCACATCTAGAATGTTAGTGATTAAAAGCTAAACATGTACACCCAGTTGGATTACTATATCTACATGATATACCAGGGTGGAAGTGGTAGGTGATCAATATGGACTTTATGTAAGGTTTACCAATGTCATGGAGTAGGCATGATATGATCTTGGTAGTTTTTGATAAAATAAACAAGGTGGCTCATTTCATACTAGAAAACTTGACAGATGATGTGCCTACCCTTGTGAAGAGATTCGTAAAAGAAGTGTATAGGTTGCATGGTTTTCCAGATAAGATCATTTTGGATCATGATCCAAAAATGACTTCTAGGTTTTGGGTTACTCTAAACTCAACTTTAGGCATGTAACTTAATTTTAACACAACATATTATCTAGATATTGACGATCAAATTGAGTGACTAAATCAAGTTCTTGAGGATATTTTATGTATGTATGTATTACATGGATCAAGAATACAAATGGGAAGATTATCTTCCATTGGTTGAGTTTGTCTATAAGAACTCATACTAATTTGCTTTGAATATTGTACCTTTTAAAGCAATGTACGATAGGAGGTACAAGACACCAGTTAGTTGGGATAGGTTAGAGGATAGGGTAGTCTTCGAGCTTGAGATGCTTTCTAAAATGGAAGAATAAGTCAAGTTAATCAGATAGATATTGGCTAAGGCTAATGATAGATAGAAGAGTTTTGTTGATATAAAAAGGATAGATAGATAGTTTTTTATTGGTGATAAAGTGTTTTTGTGGGTTAAGCTATAAAATAGCTCGATTAAGTTTAGGAAGTTAGTAAAATTGTCAGCTAGATTTGTAGGACCCTTCAAAATGTTAGAATTGGTCAATCTTGTTGTGTATAGGTTTTCATTGCCACTAACATTATCTCTTTTACATAATGTTTTCCATGTATCATATCTCAAGAAGTATATAATTGATCCTTCACATGTTTTGGATTGGAATGCTTTGCAGGTTCTGGACCCTAGGGTGGTCATGGTAAAACTAGTTAGAATAATTGACACTCACAAACTTCATTTGTGTAATAGAGAAGTGTTACAATGCAAGGTCTTGTGGGACCAATACTTTGAGGATAGTGCTACTTGGAAAGACTTTGATGAGTTCTTCAGGCTATTTTCATATTTGTTTTCATGATTGATGTTTGATACTATGTTGTTATTTCTATTAAACTCTTTAGATATTATGAAACTATTGTTTGAATAAGTGTCATCGAGACGATGACCAATTTTAGGGGGGGAGGATGTTACATCCCAATTTCACCCTATGTTTTCACCTTTAAATCCATGGATTTGAAATGGGGCAAGAAGAAGACCAATATAAGACAACTTTCACCACAAAATGGGGTAGATATACATATAGAAATATGCCTTTTGGGTTGTCCAATATTTGAGCTACTTTTCAAAGATCCATAGACATGGCATTTCAAGGTTTGATAAATGATATAGTGTTGATTTATCTTGATGACATCACTATGTTCTCTAATGAGGCAAATGATCATTTAATTCATCTTAGGTAGATTTTTGAGAGATGTAGGTAATTTGGATTCTCCCTCAATCCAAAAAAGTGTATATTCATAGTCCATGAAGGCAAAACTTTGGGCCACATTATCTCTAAGAAGTGTCTCTCCATATATCCTAAAAGGGTAAGTGCTATATTGTATTTGTCATTGCCTAAGCATAAGAAAGGGATGCAAAGTTTATTTGGAAAAATAAACTTCATTAGGAGATTCATACCTGATTTTGCTAATCTTGTCAAGCTTCTAACATTCATGATGAAAAAAATCAGGGTTTTAGTTTGACTAGAGAAGGAAGGGATAGTTTTGGTGCTATCAAACTAGCCATAGCTCAAGCTCCAACACTTACAAATCCTGATTTCAAGGACTTCACCTTATATGCTTTGGGAAATGATGAAGTCATCTCAACCACATTGACATAATCAAATGAAGAGGGTCTTGAATAGTCCATTGCTTTTTTCAGCCAAGGGCTAGTAGACTATGAGGTAAGATATACTTTTATAGACAAGTAAGTGCTTGTTATTATCAGAAGCCTCGAAAAATTTAGGAATATACTCTACAACAACAAAATACAAGTGATGGTGTCTCATTTAAGCATCAACAACTTCATTTTGAGTAGATATTTGAATGAGAAAAGGCCTGATTAGATCACAAAAGTCATGGAATATGACGTAGATATCAAGGTTGCCAAGTTGGTGAGAAGCAAGGGACTGTGTGAGCACTTAGATTCAACGTTTAAAGAGAAAACGAGGCTATCCTAGCACTCTAATGTGACACTTGAAAAAATGCATCTTCATCTACCATGAGTTATACATAATACGTGGTCAACTTCATCCAAATAGGTGAGTGTCCATTAGGCCTAAACAAGGATAAAAGTAGACATTTCATATTACAATCCATCCCATATGTTCTTATATATGGGATAGTATTTTGAAAGGAACTTAATGGAGTGATCCTAAAGTGTGTATAGGCTATTTAGGTTGAGAAAGTGTTGGAAAAATTTCATGATGGACCATCAGGTGGTCACTTTGCACTAAGAACTACAGTAGCAAAAGTGATGAGAGCTAGTTATTATTGGCCTAACTTGTTCAATGAATCATATGCATGAGTGAGAAAGTGTCAAAATTGTGACTTATTCACATGAAAACAAAATCTTTCAGCTCTCCATCCCATTCAAGTAGATCAACCTTTCATGCAATGGAGATTGGATTTCATACTTACAATCAACCCTCCTTCAAGTGTTAGTCATAAATGGGTATTGACTCTGACTAATTATTTTAATAGATGGAAAAAGGCTATATCTCTAAAAGAAGCTAATGAAACTAATGTTCTAGACTTATATGAATTAGTAACCAAATTTGGGGTACCTTCTACACTTATCTTAGATAATGCAATGGCTTTCCTTATCCACACAAGTACATCCTCTAACTATTATCCTTAAGGAAATAAGACTAGAAGATTCCACAAACAAGAATATAATAAAATTTATCAAAAGGAATACAGAGGAAAATCAGAGGACATGGCACACAAAATTGAAGACAACCTTATGGGCTGATATGATCACTCCTAAAAGAACCACTGGCAACTCACCATACGTACTTGTTTATGGAAAAGAAGCTAATCTACCCATCTCTCTTGAGTTTCTAGCTTTAGAGCTTACATGAGATGATGGAGAATGCTTCCATGAAGATTAGACTACCTAAATTGATGGAGCTAGAAGAAACAAGAGATCATTCCATGCATACTATGGAATCTCACCAAAATCAAACCAAGAGGTATTTTGATAGGGAGGTATTATAAGAGCATTCCAAGAAGGTGACATTGTACTCAAATGGTATGAAGATAGGGAAAATATTAGAAGACAGATAAAGTTAGGCCAGTGGGGATCATGAAGCTTTGGGTTAAGTTTGGCCCCAAGATAGTTAAGATCATGTTTTCTATGTTAGACCTTGATATTTCATACAACATGATTTTTGACCATCTTTGGATTGTTGCCATTCAAGTTGTTGCATTGGCCACATTTTGCATGGTGTATTTTGTGCATGAAGGCGAGGTTCATACCATGGAGGCTGACCTAGATCCTTGGGCATTACTTTATGCAAAGACAAATCCCTCAGGCAAGGCTTTGAATGTCTCTTCATGGGGATTTGTGGACTCCCACATGCTCCTACTTCTAAGTCTCATTTTCTCAAGGATAAACATTATGATCTAATTGAGTATTGAGCAATGTTCACTCCTTCAAAGTTTGGCATGTGTCATATGAATCCTTCTCTAGATCTACAACACCAAGTTGGATCTTACGTCAAGTTTCTATTCTCATCATGATTATCCCATCGAAGCATAGGATCTCTCAACACATCTCTCACAAAGACCTCTAAAGTAGTTGAGTCTGATATTGAGTGATATTCTTTCCATGGTATAATACACAACCTAATCAATGAGAGGAAAGATAATAAGAAGATTATGCTCATACATCATATATGCTACCGTCCTCTTACTTATTTGGTTTTAGAGGTCTCATTCACCAATAATGACCCCACGTTTTGCACTCAAGTGTCTCATGGCATGACTGGTAAACCTAAAGATATGGATTCTCCATCTCCTTTTTCCCACTTTTTCCATATTGTTTAGCCTTTTTATAGGCTAAGTAGTGGCCTACTTCAAGGGTAGGCCTCTAGTTAGAATGAAGTGGTGGCTTGCCCTTAGGGGTAGGCTTGAGCCTAGGCCTATGGTGATTTGGTAAGCCTTGAAGCTTATTATAACACCCTCCCTAGGTCCCCATTTGGATTGTCCCCCTCATGGCATCCATCATCAGACCTTATGGGTCTCCTTAGCTGTATGGCTTGTGCACTCTCCTTGGATGCACCTCAAGATAGAAGCATGGTCTTTTACTTCTTTTATTTGGTAGTGTTACTACTTGCTTGCAGTTAGCCCTCTGCTGACTCCCTCTCTCCTTATTTGTAGTTCTTGTAGGTGGTATGGGTTAGTGTTTGATTATGACTTGTTGTGGCCTTCTTTGGCTAGTATTTGTCTATAAAAAGCCTTCTACCACCCCTCCTTGCCTCTCATTATGGTTTCCATTGAGACACTCTCTCTTAGTTAGCCCTTGTATAATGGTGATGGCTTTACTGGCTGAGATGCCTTTCCTACCTCTAACACACTAATTCCTATTTACATTTGGACAAGAGAGAAATGTGACCTTGGATTAGTTGTGCATGTAGTGAAATGATATAAACATGTTTTGTCAATCTCAAGAACTATCTTTCTTGTCTCCCTCCCTTCCCGACCTTTCTAGGAAAGTTGTGGGCCCTACTTAGCTCCTTGAGCTTGTTTTTGGTCCTTTTTAGCCTAGGCCATGGCTTTCTGGGCTAAGCCATATCCTGGTAGATCTCA
>JARHVA010008669.1:235000-443376 GCA_037957365.1 Torreya grandis | reverse complement strand
CCTCTTTTGTAAGAGCTCCACCATAGGTATTTATTTTTTCTATGTTAACCTTGTCTGTGAAAGTATGGTCTCCCCTTTCTCTTTTTTAAATCTGATACCCATCTTATTTGATATTGATCTTTAAATTTATAATATCTTAGTCAAAATATTAGTGTTATTCTCAAATTTTAAATCATTGACTAATTTATTTGTTTTCTCAAGATCTGCTTTTAAAGAGGTAATTTCAACAGCATACCTTTCACATTCTTAACTTACTTTTTGTTGTAACTGAGCTATTATATCTTCTTCAATATTTTTGGCTTATGCAATTTGTGCTTGTATATCTTCAATTATTTATTTTGACTCCTAATTTTTCTTGATTTAGTGCTTCAATCTATGATTCTTCTTCTCAAGAGCTTGTAATTCTTCTAAGGCACAAATAAGTTCTTCTAGATTCACTTCAGCTTCATCTTATTATTCATCTTGATCATCTTTACTTTTGCTTTCAAAGGCATCTTCATGTATGGTTATGAATAGAATCTCTTCTTCATTTAAATCATTGACTCCACTGTCTTCGACTGAGCTAGGATCTTTAGAGTATAAACTCTTCTTCTCGAATCCCTTCTTAAATGTGCCTTTGAAATTATTTTTTCATGTAGACCTTCTTTTTTCATTGTCACCATTACTCTTATCTGGGTACTTAGCTACAAAATGTTCAATCTTTCCATAATTAAAAATTTTAAAAGGCAATTTTCCTTGTTATTTACCTATGCCCTTTTTTGGCTTGTGGATGAATAGAGCTCCATTGTCATTTTCATCATCATTAGAGCTATCACTTGATTCTTGAATCTTAGCCTTGTCTTTGTTTGATGTCTTGAAAGCAATTTCCCTCTTTGAGGGTTTATCTTGTTCAGTCAACATATCATATGTTATAATAATACCATGTATCTCATCCATCTTTATCTTGGCTAGATCCTTCATCTCCTTGATTACCAAAACCTTTGCATCATATCTCATTGGTAGAGATCTCAAAACATTTTGTACCACCACTGATTCTTATAAATTTTCTCTAAGGCCTTGAATATGATTAACTATTTGATCAACCTACAAAATATAACTTGCTATATTTTATTTCTTTTCCATTTTCAAACTCTTAAACTATCTTCTAAAAGTCTAGAGCTTAGCTTGCTGAACCTTTCCATCACCTTTGTAAATATTTTCAAGATTTACCCAAGTCTCATGATTATATTTTCATTACATAGATTTAACATTTAAATCTTTATCATTATTTTAACTTACCTTCTTTTTTCCTAGTGTAGTCACAAGTGTCTGTGGCTCTTCGTATTCCTCCCCAACTACTTGCCAAATGTCTAATTCAAGAGACATAAAATAAGTCCTCATCCTTATGATCCAAAAAGCATAATAATTGTTCCATAAAAAAGGTGCCTTATTTTTAGAAAAAACATTCATGTGATCTAGCCATCATGCTTTCTCTGATCTACCTTCAAGATGTAAAACTCCTTCTAAAGGATTCTGCTCTGATACCATTTGTTAAGCACAAGATATACTGAGAGGGGAGTGAATCACTATATCATATATCTTATAAGTTTTTACTTAATCAATTTCCACTTAATCATACATTCAAAATATGCAATAAAATTGAAGAAATAAACACCACACAAGAGAGAGAGAGAGACTAGATTTTTATGTGGAAACCCAATGTGGAAAAAATTACAAAGAACAATCTCAAGTATATGAATGAACACCAACTCAAATTACAAAGTTTACAAGTACCAATTTATAGGAGCACCAACCCCTTTATTTAGAACCAACATAATAACTATTTGTGAACATCAACCCATAAGAATACCAACCCCTTTCAAATATTTGTGAGTACCAACCCATAGGAACACCAACCTCTCTTGTGTATAAAACACAACTATTTGTCAATGTTGCTTTCTCAACAAATGATAGAACTCTATAATATCTCTTTCTATTCTCTCCTCTTTTATTATAGAAAAAAGTTACAAACCATGCACTCTCTTACATAATACAAATGGATTCCCAATCTTTTATTTATAACTTTCCAAGTGACCTTTGGCATCCACCCTTTATGACTCTTCACTCCTCATTGAAAATGGTGCCAAACTTGCATGACCCTTTGAACCCTTGTATTTGAAAAGTCACATGGTGACCCTTCATAAGCAAATGCATCCTTTCATCTTTTGTTTTATCTTGGTGACATTTCAAATTCCTTAAGGTGAATCTTCATGTAAAAATGCACCATACCCTCTTTGTCTTCACTTGGTGACTCTTGTAATTCCTCAAGATGACTCTTCATGAGAAAATGCATCCCATTCCTCTTTTGTCTTTACCCTGTGACTCTTTGACTTCTCCATGGGCTCTATTTTGAATTATATGAAACCAAAAATATATTCATTAATATTAAATAAATATCAACACATTTTATCCAAAATATGAACATTAAAAACATCTTTAGACAATAAATGCTATGGGGCCTTTATCACCAATGCTAGATCTTTGACATCAATGACAATATTTCCAACACTCATATCTTTCATGAAGATATGAATGGGATCCAAATGAGTTAGGGGGTGTTATCAAGGGTAACATAGGCCATATTTATGGAATTTTTTCTCAATTTTAATGTCCCAACTTTATGACCAATTGTTAATACTATAAATAGGCCTAACACCCTACTAAACCCTTGTTAAGGACTAGTTTTGGAAAATAGAGTTGTAAATTACAATATATGGAATAATTTGATCAATAAACCTAATGTAACTTGGATAGGACTCACCCAATCTACTTACCATGCTAGCTAGTTGTATGAATTTGTATGGATGGAGGCAAAAGCAAGCTTTTTCTCACTATTTTATATGTTTTGTAGGTTGTAGAAAGTTATAAGAGATTAAATACACATGGATGGAAATAATGAGACTTAATATAATTACATATGTTATTTTAATTCCTTTAAAATTTTCCTAAGTGCCTCAAACAGGTCCTTCAACTTGGCTAGTCAAATCTAGCATATTGCACAAGCTAGTGAGAGAGAGATGAAAAGCTTCAATTGGACTAATTTTAAATATTTTATAATGATTACAAGGACATATATTATATTAAAACATTTCACCCAATGTATTTTATGTATTTTAATGGAAAATTTAAGGCATTTTGAAGGCCAAGTATGTAGGGTGCATGGAAGGGTGGTTTTCTGAATAGTAGATGATGATGGCTCACTTTCATAGGTTTCCAAGAGACCAAGCATGAAAAAAATGAATGAAGAGGCATGTATTATATCCTCCAATTCAATTATAATAAATTTTAATTCTCCTTATCAATTATAGGACATTAAAATAGATCCAATCATGAAGGCAAGTTTTTTTATGCAAAAAGAGGAGTTTTGTGCCACCTTGCCTAACTTAGATGACTTAGATTGACACTTATTAATCCTTAGCTTACAATTTTCAACCCAAATACTACTATAATTCATGGATAAATATTATTATTATCTTTACAATTGTCTTTGTGACACTTGGACTTCCCTTTCTCTCTGTATCCCAAACTGTATAAGAGTTGGCCATTTTGGCATTGTATTCTATGCTCCACCTAAGTATGGTGAATCCTTGCTCATTTTTATACATTTTGATCAATAAAATTACTAATTTTAACCTCTTCATTAATTTTTACAAGTGTTTTATACATGTATGATGAATCTTGCTTAGTGAAGACTATGGATTCCTAACATATAGTCTCATTCTTTCACCTTGTTTGTAGCTGGAAAACATCTTTTTGTAGGGCATGTGAAGTGTTTTAAAAGATTTAATTTTTTTTTTGAATTATTATTTTAATTATTACCATTTAATTCCTCTTTTATATTCCTCCTATATTTTCACATATATCTATGACCTCATAATGTAACATTGATATGAGAAGATGAAGATTGAAGGAGTGTAAGTTTGGTACTTGGACTTAAGGCATGAAAAATGGAGGTAATAGAGAGGTTACATGTTAGGGAATGTATGAAATAAAATAATTGATGATTCTTAAGAAGATCAAGGCCAAGGGTACTTAGGTAAATAATGGAAGGGTGTAATAGGGAAAAAAAGAGGCACCACTTGGGTAGCTTATGGAAGGGGAGATGAACTAAGTGGTGATATGAGAGGGAGATATAAGGAGGTAAGAGTGAAGGGTGGAACTTGTAAATGAGTGGGATTGAGGGGTGGAACCTATACTAGTGCTTTCTAGGATCCCCACTTTGGTCTTAACTATGGGATATTATTGACATCAAACCTTAGGGTCTACGTGGCTTGGGGTTAAGGTGTTAGTGGTTGAGCTACCTAATATATATAAAATTATATATAATATATCTAATAGATCATGAAAAGGTAGAAATTGGATATATATAGGCTATTATATCTGATAGATGATGCAAAGTCTCACTTGGATATATATAGGCTATTATATCTAATAGATGATGCAAAGGTAGAACTAGGTCATGTGGAGTAAGATTTATTATAGGAGGATGAGGTTAAACTAGGGCATAAGGAGTGGACACTACTAAAGGATGAGGTATAACTAGTGCATGAGGAGTAATTTTTTATATAGGATAAGGTGGATGAATACCTAAAATATGCTCTTAGAAATCATGGGAAGAGTTAGGAAGACATCCTTTATGGAATGAGTAGGTATTAGAGGAAGCACATATGGGCCCACCTACACCTTATTTCCTTTATTATTCTTTCAATTCATAATTTATACTAGTACCTCTTATTCATTTACAAAATTAAATTACAACTCACTGTCATCCTCTAACTAGTGGTCATAATTGATATTAAGGTAGGTTAAGTACCTCACCAGATGAGCCTTAATCATTCCATTAGGTTCCTAATGTCAGAGTTTAGCATTCCTTAGGGAAAAGGAATCCTTATTGATCACCATTTTATATAGGGTAGGGGAGGCCTTGTAAACATGGTGTTAAATGGAGATTAGGAGCAACAGGCATGCCTTCTACTAATAGCATATGCAAAAACTAAAAACACCTTCCACTAGTTGGTACATAATATCTTGATCCACTAGCTAATATAGGGTGAAGTATGATAATTATAGGGGTTTATTTATAATGCGTATAACTCAAATCATGTTGTCCTCCTAGTAGGACCAATAGTCACTAATGGATACAATAGAGTCTCTAGTTTCCTATGATAAATAGGGAATTAGGCCCTTATTGATTGCATTATACACCACCATATATAAGTACTCATATATATGATAAATATGGTTGTAATACTAATGGCCATGGAGCTTATAAAATAATATATAGACTATTGAGTTCCCCAAAATCTACATAGGAAAAGTAGATGGCTTGAAGGTGAGTGTCGTGTAGACTACATCCACAAGATAGTTTATCATGTATAAATTCATCGTACTCAAGAATATATGATGCCATTAACCAATTTAAAGTTGATCATTTATCCTATGTATGGAAACCTTGGGACCAATGAATATCATGTGGAGTAGGGGAAACCATAATTCATTAACATGTAATAGGTTTTGGGCCTTAAAAAATTAGTTAAAGAAAATCATACCCACCCAGACCTCCTCTTGAAAGGTGTAAACTATATATACATTGATGTCTTCTTTGCTCACCCACTTGGCATAAAAATTCTCAATCCAATCCTATAATACCTCATAATTTTTTAATGTGTTAGTATAATTTTGTACCATTGAAACATCATATGATAAGGTGAAATATAGGAGGGAGTAATACACCTTGTAGGCATTCCCAAATATGTTTGGAATGTGGTGCGAGGAGTTGGCTAAGTAACATAGTTATGAACTCCATATTATACTCACATAGTGGGGACAAGAAATTTATTAAAGAATTGCATAGGGGAACAACTCAAATTTGGCCACATCCCTATGAATACTACACTTTTTATAATCCTAAAGGTCATCTTCAAACTCAACATGTTCATAATTATCAGAGCCTGAGTCCTTGGGGACATATTCAATAGCATTTAATAGGTCATTATAATTATTAAATTGAGTAAATCCTTATGGGAACATGGCATCTCTTTAATTGGGTTTGGCCTTGGGGTTTGAGGAGGATGCAACTATTGTAGTAAGATGGGGGCCAATAAAAAGGTATTGAGTGCATGTAAAAAATGTAGAGGCATGTGATAGGAATAAGAAAGTAAGGAGTTGATTTACTCTTGAGTGTATATAGTGATAACCATTAGTAATCCTTCATTAATATATTTATAGAAAAACACATTCGTCCCCATATATTAATGTAATTTTGTGGCTCACTTACTATAGATTCAAATTTGGGTTGGTGGCTTGATCTCACCTCTTTATTTCCTAATCCAGAGTTAAATTCATAACTCATGATCTTATACTACTAACCATATTTAGCAATGGAAATGTGATATTTTAAAATTGACCAATCAGGCCCATCTTTATATTTCATTAATATCCAATTTGAGCTAGGCACATGATGACATCTCCCCAAGGCATCTCAATCAATGCTTACCCTATGCCATGTGTCATTCACTTATTAGTTTTCCTATCAAATTTTTAACATCTAAACATAGCCTTATACTTCATGTGATACCTTTAGGAGGGGCGAGGTATCATTTAGGGACATGTGGAATCCTTTGATTAGTTCTTTAGATTCATATATACTTTATTCTAACCCTCACAAGGCCTTAGGTGGCCACCTGCTCATATGCCTAGTTGTGTTACTTTAGATTCTTTGATTAGATTGGGTTCTCTTAGTATCTAACATCTTTGATAAGATTGGGATACTAGCCACTTCTAATATTAAGTAGTATTACATCTTATAGGTGGGTTGGGCTCCCCCAAGCTCTAACATCTCCATCAAGACTAAGAGATTGGCTAATATGTCACCTTGATACATGGTATATGTTGATTGGGCTAGACTCCCCCATGATCTAACATATATAATATGGCTAGGAGATTGGTTGCTATGACATTAGGCTATATTACATCCTTTGAGTGGGTCAAGCTTCCCCATGCTCTAAATCTATAAAAGGATTGGGATATTGGCCGATCTAACACCTTGATACATGGAATGCTTTAACTAGGTTATGTTCCTCTAGGCTCTAACATCTCTGATGGGGCTAAGAGATTGGCCAATCTAAAATTGAGTGATGTGGTATAATTTGATTTGGCTAGTTCCCCTAGGTTCTAACATCTCTGATAGGATTAGAAGACTCACTGATATATCACCTATGATAAGCACCACACAACTCTTCTCTAGTGGTCTATTTGTTCTTACAAAACCCATGAAAAATACTAAGTAAAAATGAAAAGATGTGAAACCAATTAATAATTTATCTAATAACCATTAAATATTTGATTTACTTGTAGGATGTTAGGTATATTGATCTGATAAAGGATTGAGACTCTAATAACTTCTTTTGAAAGTTTAATTATAAGGTTAGAACCCTAAATACTTTAAACAACAAGCCTACCTTAGTCATAAAATAAAAAAGTTTTTCTATTATTCATGGAAATTAGGGCGACACAAGATTTTAATGACCTCATTCAATTAAAGATGGTTCAAATGAAGGAATGAATTTGGGAGCACTAGTTTTGATATTTTAAAATACGGTCCCCCACTTTTAAGCAAAGGGTTGTGTTGGACATAAAAAATGGTGACTTGTATGGGAAAAGTGATGATAAGCACTTAGAATCCAATAAGTTATTTTTTGCCCTTACACAAAACATAGATTATAAGAGATATATTCATACATATCACAAAAAATAAGGATATAAAGTTACATAATAAGTGGCATACTAATATTTCATCCTATAGATGACCACCTATGTGTGTAATAATTGAATCTCAATTTTCCATTTAATTCTAGACTCTACTTGAGCAATAGAGGTTGGACTAGGTATAAGGATCCTTCATAGATGTTAATGGATTGATAGATTAGAGGGGGATGAAATGAGCATTAGTATGCTTCTAGATCATCATCCTATCCCTAAAAGAGATACTTTTTGTCTTGTTTAATGCCTTGTTCCACTGCTAGCTAGGCAATGGCCCTTTCGAGGGAGACTTAGAATTTACATTCTACATGTTTTTTTTATGTCTTTTTCTAAGCTTCCTTGTGAAAAGATTATTTTATTTTAGTCTCATCCATTAAGGGTTAAATATTAATTAAAGCGTGAAAGGATGATTAGGAAGCTCTAAATACCTATCCAATCCTTAATTATCTCAAATAGTCTTGTCTTTTCCTAAGATGTTACATTAAGTGTAGCTTGGTGGATTTATTAGGATGTGGGATGTTTTAAAATCCACTTGTTTCTCTTATAATAATTATCTTTCGATATCTAAAATGTAAAAAAAATTCAATCACCATCCTTGACTTGTGGGGATTTAATATTCAACCTGGGTCTTCCTACTTCTCATCAATTCTCTCAAAACTTTGGCCATCACATTGAACAACTAGAGCAGGGATGAATGCCAGAAGAAAACCACAAAAATAGGGTAAAAATCAAAGAAAAAATGCAAAAAAATTTAAACGCATGAAAAAATAAAACACATAACAAAAGTAAACCTATCTAATCTATACATTACCAACCCTTACCAAGATTATTCAAAAATTATGTTATATGGGACAACTGAGAAATAATGCTCCAAAAACTATCTATTCACTAAAAGTGGTAGATTGATTCCCTTGAGATCCTTTAGGTAGAATGAGTTTTGAACCAATAATTTGGCTATTTGTTATAGGTCAATCTAAATGGGAAAAAATTTCAAATGTTATCCTTTATTTTCATGAGACTTGCCCCACATCAAGACTAGATCAGAGATTCTGTAGCTCTTGATCTTAGATTTTTTATCAAACCACCTTTTGACTATATTTTGATGTATGATGAAGCATAAAAAAGATTTATCTTAAAATTAATCTAACTAAACTATGTATAAGAGTCTAAAATTCACCTTATCATCTGGTTCCATGAATTTATAAGTTGGTAACCTGAGCATGACCAACATGATCAACTATAGTCCATAAACTAGAAGGAAAGGCAAGATTTTGAGGGCTTGTTTATACTTGGTGAAATATTCCCATAGAGTGAAATTTAGAAACAAGTGAAATTCATCAGGATTCTCTCCATTAAAGTTCTTGATGGAATTTCTTAAATTATTATTGGTGGACTTTAATAATCCATTCCCTCATGGGTAGTGACTGGATGAGAATACTAACATGATTCCATTATCATAGGTGCATTCTATGAATTATGTGGATTAAAAAGCATAACCATTATCACACACCAAAGAGATGGGGACATATAAATGGGTGGTTATGTGGTTTTTTAGGAACTTGATGAATTCTACAATGGTGCTTGTTTTAGTTATAAATGCCTTAGACCACCTCATGCAATAGTCTGTGGCCTTGAAGAGAAACTTATGGTCAGATGATGAATTGGGGTTGATGAATCCAATGAAATAGAATCCTAATTGGGTAGTGGTGTTGGCTCCATGAAAGGATAAAGTGGAACTATTTCCTAGATTTAAATTTTATCAAAGGTTTGGCATTGATGGAAAAAACAAACATGGGCATGAAAATATTTGAAGAGTGTGGGCCAGTAGTAGCCTACCCAGTTAACTTTGTGTGCCATGGCATTTACTATAGGATGACTAGCTCCCAATGTTTCATGTAAACTTAACATTATTTCTTTATCTTCCTCTTGTGACACACACTGGAGTTAGATTCCTTCATGGTTTATTTTGAAGAGAACTCCCTTATTTAGTATGTATCATGCAACCTTTAATCAAAGGGCCCTATTTTATGTATGGTTGAGTCCTGGAGGTGTGTTCCCATACAGTAGGAAGTGCATGACTAAGGCATACCATTCTAATTTTATCACTCTCCCTTAGTCTACTTGGTACATATTTATTCTTGAATCTATTTAGTTATTATCTTGTTGAGACCCTATCCTCTAACTAGTTTGGCTGATTTGATTTCTAAGTCATATTCTTACAATTTTATCATCCATTAGCCTCTACATTTTCCCAACTCATTTTTCCCTAAAATGTAATTTATTGTTGGGTCTGGGATAATTGTGTACACTTTATTCTTAAGGATGCAGTGTTTGAATTTGTTCACCATCTTGACTAGAATGTAGGCATGCCTGTCCAGGATAGAATATCTCATATAAACATCCTTGATATTGGTGCTTATGAAATAAATGAGGTGTTCTTCTCCCTCTAATATCTATGTGAGGTAAGAAATAATGGTGTGTTTATAGGCAAAGGGGTAGATATAAAAATATTGTGTATAATTCAAGCTAATGAAAATTGAGGTTTATGTAATGATGTATTTGATATCTTTGAAAAGCTTTCTTTTATTTGACATGATATTATAATTTTGCATCATCTTTCAACATCATATTCAAGGGTTTTACTATGTCAGTAAATCCAAACAAACAAAGTTAATTTTACCAAAGAAGGATTTTTGCTATTTCTTACCGTTAGGTAAAGGTAGTTTAGAAATTACATCCACCATTTCAAGATCCATAACAATACCTTATTTTATGATAATGTGACCGAGAAGCTTACCTTTAGATTAAAAAAATTATCCAAATGGTGCGCATGATCTAACCTATATTTTAAAAATATAGTTAGGTCATCCATATAGATTACTATGCTTTTACCAATCAATGCTTCAAACATAAAGTCCATTGCTCTTTATAAAGTTACACTAGTGTAGATCAACTCAAAGGGCATTAATTTATAAGGAATTTTGACCCACTTGGTGGTGAAGGTGGTCTTAAACCTATATTTTAAATTAACTAAGACCTAGTTGTATCCCAAAAAGTCATTCAAAAAGGACATCATTTGATATCCACTCACCATTTGAATTACTTTATCAAGGGAAGGTAATGCGTAATTTTTTTTTGGGGGTCTCTATTTAAGTTCCATAAGTCTATACAAAGGCATATTTATCCATTCTTATTTTGGACATGCACCAAGTTGGCCACCCAAGTGGAGTGGTAAACTAAGAAAATTATCCCTGTTGAAAGTAACTTATGGACTTCCTTGTGTATTAAGGGCTCCATGATTGGGTTTACTAGCCTATGTCTCTGGTTAAATGGTTTCTAACTAGGTTTGAGGGGAATAGTGTGAGTGATCACTCTTGAGTAGAATACCTTAAGGTATTCATAGGCCTAGGAAATCACATCATTATACCTTAGTAATAATCTTTGTAACTACTCTAATTCATAGTCCATCTAGTCAAGACCTACATTGGACATCGAGGGATTTTTTGCATGGCTTAGGTTAATGAATTAACACTTTTGGTCCTCAAACTTGTGTTTTTTTGCTTGGAAAGTGGGGTCTAAAGTATTGAATAGTCTTTCTAACAAGACCATCCCTTTTAAGATCTGATTCCCATGAATATTAATGTTTTAGATACACTTTGCTTATGTTCTTTAGAAAGAAGAGAAAATAAACTCAAGAAGGGTGTGGTAGAAAAACCTAATATGTTGTGCATGCATTGATCCAGATGGTTTTAGATACTCTTCTTTGACTTGGAAGTAATGACTTGTAGATAAGATAGAACTCAAAGAAATGTTTGATTAGTTAGATAGTAAATTAGATTGCCTAGCAAGCTAGGTCAAAGAAGCATGAGCTTCTTTAGAGGTTGTCAGTCCACACTTTTAAATAATTAAGTTCATATATAAAAAGATAAAGTACTTACATAAATAACAATAAATATGTAAATGAAATACAAGAAGTGATTGATAAATGAATACATGAATTTGACTAATTATAATAAGAAATGGATTGATATCAATGCTAAGTAGGTTGGGTATGGTTCAAAAAATAGGGTAGGGTTCTGTGGTCAGGTAGAAGGTCTAAGATTAGGATTTGGTTAAGGTTTGGTGGGTAAAAATATCTTGATATTTTATTTGTCACATAGTGACCGTTGGTGGTTGGGGTGACCATCGATGATTAGGGTAACTATCGGTAGTTGGGGTAACAATTGGTGGTTGAGACAAACCATCAATAGTCAAAGCAACCATCAGTGCTTACTATGGGTTGTGTTTGGTTAATAAAAGTCTATTTTTATGAGTTCATAAAATAAAATTTTGAGAGATGGGTTTGGACTGGGTTGACTACAAAACAGAAACAAAGTAGATAATTAGTGAAAATAGATACTTAGCTTGATGGTTATTGATTTGATAAATAGTTGAAGTATCTATTAGTGAAACTTGGAGTAATTTTGGTAGAGTAATGATATTTGGTTATTGGCTGATGAGTGGTAACAATTTAGATCTCTATTGTACTTGTTGGTTTATTGGTTCACCAGAAGAACACTTGCAAAAGGAAGTGCTGCTACAAGTAGATCTAGTTCTAGCTCTAGATGATTGATTGATTTTGGATCCATCTATTTTTCACCCTCCTCTTCCTCTCCTTTTATAGGAAGGAAGGAAAGGTGTAATAATATGTTAAAAATAGGTTCAACATGCATTTAAAATTTGGCTTTCACATGCATTGGTTCACACATAAATTATATGAGTTAAATATAAAAAAGTAAGCTAGAGTTGACTAGAGTTTGAATATTTAGGTGGTGGGAATGTGACCGTTAGTGGTTATGCCTAATCACTGATATTTATGGTGACCATCAGTGGTTGAGTGTCAAAGGATAAGTTTGGTTAGGGTGGGTTAGTGAGCTAGTTGGTTAGATAGTTAGCTAACTTGGCTTAGGTTTGTGGGATGGTCCCTAAGGGGTCTTGAGGTGGTTTAGGGGTATTTCAATATCTAGAACCATTATGTGTGGTTTTCTAGTGTCTAAATTTTAACTTTTTTTGTTATGAAATTGTATTAATAAGTAGCAAAACAAAAATAAATTATAGGTCAAAGGTTTGGTTACCCCAAACATGGAAGGAGGTGTTCCCCCTCAAATCGAGAATCAATGAGGTAAAAAAAATTAGGTATAGGTTTGATAAGTGGTTAAGTTGGTGATGAAGTTAGTAGTTGATAAGTTGGGTACTAAAGTGCACACATATGCATAAAGTATGACTAAGTGTAATAGTCAAGATCACATAATGACTAGGTTACCACGGTTGGCAAAACTTAAGTCATCACTAGAAGGACAAGTGACAGGTGGACCATGTGATCGTATATGATGTTTGGGATACACTTATGAACACAAGTATCCTAGATAAGGTCATTATTTTCATGGGTATCTAAGGTAGGAAGTGATCCCATGAAAAAATGAATTGGTAGGGTGTGCACAAGGTAGCATAAGTTCAAAATGTTTAACTTGGAAATTTAGTTGGTGTAGTTAATATTACCAAGGTAAGCTCATCTCAAAACATGAAAAACCTTGGGCTAAAATGGCTAGTGGTGAGGTTGAAATTTGTTTTAGTTATGTTTGTTAGAGAAGGAAATTTCCTATGGTGGGAACTTGGTGAGGGTATGTGCTAAAGTGAGATCCTAATAGTCTTCACTATTGACATTTAGGGGTGACCCTCGAGGTCAACTATCAGTAATCACCTTGATTATCAATGGTTAGGTGTCATCCCTAAAAGGGTGAAGATAAAAAGCACTACCATAGGTTTATTTGACTCATTATGAATTTGAACCCATGATGAGTTGTTCTATGATAGTTTGTCATTTTATGAGAAAATATTGATGGTGATTGATTGAGTGAGGGTGAAAATTTGAATGGTTATGCTTATGGGGTTGATTTGATCAATATATAACATGGATAAGGGAGAGCATGAGGATAAGTAGTTGTTGTCCCTAGGGTTCCTCCTTGGTGATGGTTGAGGAATGAGGTAGGTATTGTTTGGTGAATTTATAGAGTAGTTAAAATTATGGAAAATGAATAGTGAATTGGTTTGGTTTTATTTTGACTTAGTTTTAGTTATTGCTGGAGTTTTTCTAGTTAATTTGAAGTCAACTTTGAAATTGGTAAGGGTAGGGTAGAATAGGTAGAGGTAAAAGTTTTTTTGTTTGATTATGGTCATTAGGTGGGTATTTGAGGTGGGTAGGGTTTGTAGGTTCCACAAATAGTCACCCATAGTGACCATCAGTGGTCACCACCAATCATCGATGGATGATAAGTGACTATTGAAGGTTTCTTGATCATCGATGGCTAATTATAAGAATAGTCAACCATCGATGATCGATTTATTTTATTAAACTATTTTGAAAATTTAAGGCTAAGTGTTTGTTAGGTTAGATGGTGGATAGGGAATGTTTTATAGGGTTAAGTTTGAATGTTAAGGTCAGTTGTCAGGGCAAATGTATGAGTGGTAGTAGGTTCTGGTTAATAGTTAAGGTAGAGAGGTTGGATGCCCTAGGTAAATGTTATAAGGGTGATGGTCAAGTAATATTTAATGGTCTATGGTTAAGGGTAATTGTTCATGTAATGGTCAAATGATATAGGTCGATAGGTAATGGTTTAAGAGTAAGGCTAGGTGTGTGAGGTAAAAGGTAGATTGTGATAGGTTAAGATAAGTAATGTAGATAAGTAGTAAGAACAGTTTATAGTAGGCAAATGTTTTTAAGTTGAATTCATTGGAATTAAGAGGTAGGTGAAATAGGTAGAGTTCATAAGGAATATAACATTTTAGTCTATGAACTAAGATTAGCTAATCAATTTTTTTAGTCATGGGAGAGGATCTAGATGAGGGATAGAGTGCCCTAAGTTTTTGATGAGATCCATTGAGGTATGATTGCTAACAATTGGGCCCATATGGAGGATGTTGGAATTGGTGATATGATGAATTACCATCATGTGTTGTATGATAAAATAATGATAGTGGCACTCATTGAGAGATGGGATCCTACTACTAATACCTTCCTGCTACCTATAGGTGAGATGACCATCTTATTTGAGGATATCTAAAAGATTACATAACTACCCATGTGGGGTAAGCTAATTTGCCATATTGAGAGGGAGGAGTGGGATGAGTTTATGGAGATATTATATGTATATGACCTTAACATTGTGAGGTGGCATGCAATAGGATTTAACTATACTTCATTATACTCAAGGGCTAGATATGTGTAATATCTTCTAACCATGATGATGATAAGAGTGACATGTTATGCATTACCTAATTTGAATAGTAGGAGGTTCACTTATTTGTTATTGGGGGTATTGGTGGAGATGTTTTTGGGTCACATAGTGTTTACATGGGCACATATGCTATTGGTTAAGATTTATAGGGAGTTATGGGGATTCCAAACTCTTAAGAGGTAGATGATCAGTGTCAAATTTGTTCTCCACTAATGGGCCTACGAGCACATCTGAGTACTGAGGCTGATGGGGATGCCATGAGAGGGGTATAATTAGATGGGTTTTTGAAGTCGAGTTATGTGGTAGAGATGTGATTTTGCTCTCTCAAAGCTAGCTAGAGGGTTTCATGATATTGACTAGTTCAGAGGTGTACTGGATGCCTTGGTCATTAGAGGTGTGATTTGGAGACCATATATTAGGTTTTTAGAGTGGGGAAATTAAAGGATATAAATACTAACATTATAGAGCTATAAATGGATCTATGGTAGGAGGTATGGTGAGATAGATATCATTCCTTTTGACAAGGTATGATGATAGTTTAACCTAGTTTAGGATGTTCCAGGTCTATTCTCAAGATATAGATAGGAGGATTTAGAGTTCTTACTACCTGATCCATAACTAGTTCTTGTTTTAATTGACCATAAGGAGTTGCCTACAAGGATAGATAGGGATGATATAGGTGTTACATAGGCCTACACTAGATTATACCAAACACTCTATGTAGTATTTGATTTTAGGGGTAATGATGATGGTCAATAGGTGATGGATGTTGACCCAAATGGTAGAGGTGGTTAGTAGGCTTAGGTATAGGAGGTTACCCTAGATATACAAGCAGTGACTTCTTAGAGGGATCAGGTATGAGTGACATTAAGCATAGCATAGGCATCCTTGATAGTGGCATAGACATTACTATCAGTAGCATAGGGTCAGATGGCCACTGTTATAGGTGAGAGAGATTAGGATAGATATTAGCTAGCCTTGGTGATGTAGGATAGATATTATCTCCAATAGATAGTGGTGAAATACTAGTAGTAGTGGCACCAATAGGGATTATCCATATGCAAAAATACATAATGACAATGGAGGAGCTATGGTACTATGAGGCCTTAGTCTTTAGGCATTATATAGATGATCCCCTATGGGGAAAATATAGGGTTGGGATTGTAGCTAGTACTAAAATGGTATCACCAAGGTAGTGGGATGCATCACAAGTGGCCAGGTAGGTAGAGGAGGGTAGGATCTAGGAGGCAGTGGGGCCTCAGGTTCTTACTTTATTTAGAAGACATTATACTTATTATGTATATGATTTTTGATACCAACCTATGAGTCGATATAATGAGATGTGTATTTTTAGAGGGATATATATATATATATATAGTGTAATACATGATGATGTTTATTTATGAGAAATAGATGTTTTATGGCTTATGGTTCATGGTTATGATGTTCATGTTGATTATTGATGATGTTATATTGATTATGATGTGAATGTGGACTCACCTAGCTAGGCATGTGATGATATGTCTCTTTATTCATGTTTATGATGATGTTTGGTATGGATTGAAGTTATGATGTGATTATGATGAGAATATGTTGTTGATGACTAGGATGATGTTTATGACATTTATGATTATGGTTCTTGATGATGTTATATATGAATGTGATGATTTAGTTTCATGTTTGAGATGATAATGTTGATGACTTTGATATTATGATTATGTTTATGCTGAGATTTGATGAGTATATGCTTCTTCATTTAGATTTAGACATGTGGTGAAAATGTTGTATTGCTCATTGTTCATGGATGTTATGATGTTAATATGATGTTGATGTTATGGATTTTGATGATGATTATGATGATGATGTTATGTGATGTGATTATGATTATGGTCATTTTATTTAAATTGAAGCACATAAAGTAACTTAAATAACAAAACTAGATGTGAAAAAGAGAAGATAATCAAGAGACAAATGTCTAAGTGAATATATCAACTAGTATGAGAGAAAAAGGAGGCATAATACTTATTATTTGGCATGGACTAAAACAAGCTAAAGTTGGATTAGTTTAAGGAAGATAATCCCTTTGAATTATTCACATTAACATTTGTTAGTTGATTAAAAAGTTGTCTTGATCATATTATGTCAAGTAAGCTCCAAATCCCTTGCTTATAACGTATTGAGGGCAGGGAAATGAAAATGAAACCTTCTAAGGAAACTAGCTTGCCTCTTTTTTAGGTCACCAAAGAGCCAGTATAAACAAGTCTATGTCATACAAGGTGTAGACTGATTAATGTGAAAAGTCTATTTATGAAAGTCGATTGCAACTCCCAAATTATTTTTCTTTTGTTTGATTTTGATAATAGGTCCTTTGATATTTATTTGTTGCTTAGAAGACATGGGGGAAGTTGATCAATGTAGGAACCTTCCAAGATATTTCTATGATTTGATAAATGCTTTACTCAACCATCTTTCAAGGGAGTGGTCTAAGATTTGTGTTCTTTATTTAAGGCTTTTGATAGCTATCCTTCAAAGGAATAGTCCATCTTATTTGATCAATTTGGATATGTTTGTCATTTTTTATTCAAGAGAGTAGTATATGATTACTAGAGAGTGACCCATGTGGGTTATTTTGATTTTATTTTGATGTCATGGACTTAATTATATAGGCTTAAAGGGTTACCTTTTATGAAGGCCAAACTAAAAGCACAAGAATGTTGATTAGGCTTGAAATAGGTTTAGGTGATAATGATCGTGGGAATCCATCCTAGGAAAGGGGTGGAAAGTACCATGAGAATCATGCCATGGGTAGATCCATGGTACCCATTATTCAAGATTCAACTATGATTGTCATAGATAATGACATGATTTAGTTTAATTGGTTACCCTTAAAATAAGGAGATGAATGTGGTTTAAAAGTAAGGAATGAGCTTCAGTTAGGCAAAAGGTGAGTTTGATCCTTTTTAACAAAATAAATGACATATATGTAAAGCATTGAGGGGCTCAGGCTTTGGGTTTCCCTCAAGAGAGGATAATCGGTAACTTCCCAATCTATATTTGTGCATTATGATATAAGGTCTAAGCTAATTAAAATAAAAATTTCCCCACTTGTTTTTCTCCATATTAGTGACATGTTGATTCTCCTTGAGGATGAGGTCTCTAATAATGAATTCTCATAATTTAAGGTGTTTTTTATAGGCATGCTTGATTCACTCTTGATAGACATGAAGGTGAGTAAGGGTTGCTAAATGATGCTCATCAAGTAACTCAAGTTGGGCTAAATGTTATTGATGATAATCTCTCTCAGAGATGATATCTTGCAAGGATATGTGAAGAGAGGGAATTTGGAATTCAAGAGGCAAGACAACCTCTACTTCAAAAACCCAAAAAAAAGGAGTAGCAACTATACAGGTTTAAATAATAGTATGGTATGCCCATAAGGTGAAGGGGATATGTAAGTGCCAATCCCAGCTAGATGTATTAAACACTTTAATTAACATGTTGTTGAGAGTTTTGTTAGAGGCTTCTACCTATCCATTTTCTTGAGGATGATAGGGTGAAAATAAACTTAACTTAATACCAAATGCATCATAAAGACCTTGGACTTGTTTGTTTTCAAAAGATTTTCCATTATTGATGATAATTTTGTGGATAACACTAAAATGATAGATGGTGTGATGATTGATAAAGTTAATTTTTTTGGCCTTGGTTGAGATAAGAGGAATAACCTCTACCCATTTGGTAAAATATTCAATTGCAGTGATGATAGAATGATGTCACTATGAAGAATGGAGGTTAATTTCAATAATAAGGTCTAAACCCCATTATGAGAAGGGCTAAAAATCTATGGATACATGAAAAATATGGTTGGGTGCATGATAAAAATTAACATGTTGATGGAGATTTAACACACTTTTTCACATAATCACATCGATCTTGGTTAAGGGTAGGCTATTAGTAGCCAAGATTAAGGATGCATTTAGCAATGGTGAGGCCACTAAAGTGTCCTCCATATATCCCACCATGCATTTCCCTGATAACATGATAGACTTCATAACCATGTAGGCAATAGAAAAGGAGACCATCAAAGCCATGTTTATAAATAATTTCCCCAAGTATGGTATAATTTGAGGTACACTGGATAAACACTCATCAGGCATTTCTAGAAAGATTGGAAGGAATGATGGCAAGGTTGAGATAGTCAAAGGTTTATTGTTAGAAAAGGTCAAGTTGGGTCTCCTCCACATTAAAGAAGGTGGAAGAGTGTGGTTTAACATAAGAGGGTTGGGTAAGTCAATGGATAATAACATATAACTTATAATTTGAGGGTGCGGACATGATTTAAGAGGAGAGGGAAGCCATCATATCGATAAACTTATTTGTAGATCATGGGGTGGTTTGGATATGGTAGTGTAAAAATTAGGCCAAGAGTATGTTAGATAATTATTTATACTATTGTAAAACATCATTCTTACATTGGTAAGAACCATTTATTTGATTGACCACAAGTTGAGAGTCATAAAAAATGTTGATCATTTTGACTCTCAAGGCTAACACAATTTGAAGGCCTATTACTAGGACTTTATACTCAGCCATATTGTTAGTACATTCAAAATCTAGATTGAAAGATAAAGGAAGAGGTTCATTGTGAAGGGGGATAAGGATAGTGTCATCTCCCCCACCACATTGACAATTTGATCCATTGAATAACATGGTTAATTGATAGGTGAAGTATACCTAAGATAGGGTTGCAATGGACTGATCAGGCAACTCAAGGGGACAAGGTTAATTGTCTGCTATGGTGCATCAACCAACTAGTTAGCAATGAATTTATATTTAATTGACTTATACTAAACAAAATCAAGGTCAAACTCAGATAAGAACATAAACCACTTGTTAATACATTAGTTTTGGTATGGCTTGGAGTGCATATACTTGAGTGGGTTAGTATTGGTTATGACATAAGTCTTGTGGTTGAGAAGATAGTGGTAGAGTTTGGTGACCATGAAGACCAAAGTTAACAAAGTTTCTTAGTATGGGTGTATCTAGTTCTATATTCTAAAAGCATGTAGTTGATGTAGTAGATGACTTGATCTTTATATTGTTCATACTGATGAGGAAGCATTGCCCCTAAGGAGTGGTTGGTGGTAGGCTTTTAAAGGTAAAAAGGTTGATCTTTCTTGGGAGGAGTGAGGATAGGTGGACACAAAAAGGTACCTTTTAAGTGAATCAAATTGATTTTTATAGTAATTATTCCACTTAAATGATACATCCTTATTTAGAAGGTGATGGAAGGGTTGGTACTAGTTTGAGAGATAAGAGATAAAATGATGAATAGATTGGAGTTTCCCCTAAAAACTATGGAGTTACTTGAGGTGGGTAGGTGGAGGCATGTCAAGGATGGATTTTATTTTAGCTAGATCAACTTTGATTCCCTAAAGGAATATGATAAAGCCAAGGATATTTCCTAATAAGGCCCCAAAAATGCACTTCTTAGGGTTAAGGCAAACATGGTAATCGATGAGTCACTCAAAGATAATATTGAGAATGGCTAAATAATCCTTACATTATTTGGATTTCTCAAGAAGGTCATCAACATAGTATTATATAATTTTATGGGTAAGTTCATGGAATATTTAGTTCATAGCATGTTAATAGGTTGTACCAGCATTATTCAGTCCAAAAGGCATAACCTGATAGCAGAAGTCCCCCATGGGGTGATGAAGGTAGTTTTATGTTGATCTTCAAGGGCACTTAGGATCTAATTGTAACTTGAGAATCTATCCATAAGATATAACATCTCATGACTGGATGTAAGGTCAAATAGTTGGTCAATGCTTAGTAAAGGAAAGTCATCTTTTGGGCAATCAAGGTTGAGGTCATGAAAGTCCACACAAATACATAGTCCCTCTATGGCTTTAGTTATAGGTATGATGTTTGAGACCCATTGGGGATAGTCAATGGGTTGAATAAAGTTGATAGATTGGAGACATTGAAGTTCTTCTTTGACAAGAAGGGATATACAAGGATGCATTCATCAAAGTTTTTATCATGTCACTATAATAGGAAGCAAATGTTATGTTGTAGTATTTCAAGGAGGGGAAGTCCTAAAGCTCTTCTAAATTTAGAGATTGGCCAATTTTGACAATATAGGGGTTTTTCAAAGTGCCCAAGTTAATATCCATGGTGGATTTACTCAATATGGTTAAAGTCTTAAGAGGAAGATATTTGTGGATAGAAGAATTTGGTACACCAAGATAGGTGAGAATGGAATTATCAGAATCTGGTACACCAAGATAGGTGATAATGGAATCATCATCCTGACACTAAATTGTATTAATGGTAGGAGAGTCATCTCATATCATCTCAAGATGGGTTATAGGGATATTTACGGTCACCCTATCCTTTTGATAACTCAAGTGTCTAAGACTTATCATGTTGATGAAAAAAAATTAGGGGGGATAATGTTAGAATCATCATCTATCGATGGTAGAGTAGATGGTGAGGATGGGATTTCCCCATCAATAATGGTAATGGGTAGTGGGTTGGTTTGTTGTTTAGGTGGCATGAAACCAAGGCCATGATTATCATGAGGTTTTTGGGTTTTTATTAGAAAAAAATCATGCGACATGTGTTCATACTAACCTAGGCTAAATCCATTCCAAGTAAACCTGTAGATACCTAAAATTGGCCATTGATAACCTCCAACCAAGATTTTGGCTAATTTTCACTCAAAACACATAATTTGGCTTAAAAAACTAAAACATTATAAATAATGTGAAACTAACATATTCAAGTGCCCATTTTGGCTAGGGTATCCCTAAATGGGGCAATGCAATTTATGGGCCAACTAACTTTGATCAAATCATTTTGAGTTAAAATGCCAATTTTGCACCTAGGTACTCTAGATTATTCTTTCCTATCAAATATTTTCCACAAGATGTGTACCTTTGTTATTTGTTATTGGTAACATCCTAAATGGGAATATGATTCTAATGCATATGATAGTGAAATCCAATTCCAATCTAGTCAAATTTTGGACCAATAACAAGGCATTCTAATCAATCTGAGTAATTTATGCATAAAGTGCTTAATCATGTTTAAGAGCTAATTAACCCAAATCAAGGCATAATCAATAATTCCATGGAAACTTATTGAATACTTATTTTTGGAAATGAATATTGAATATTTACATCATCAGGTGACCTCATTTCTTGGGAAGGCATCCATAGGCCATAAATGCCACCAATATCAAGATTCATGCCCTCCATGCCTCATCAATGCCTTCCATGATGCCCTCCATGCCTCTTAATTTCCACTTCTTCCAATTTCATGATGACGATAATTACAAACTTAATTCTAAAAATTGAATTAATCCTCAACCACACATCTCAATCTTGAGATAAATGGTTAAGGATGATTCTGATCAAATCAAAAAATCTATAAATAGAGAGGCCAAGAACATCATTTCCAAGCTATTTTGGTAAAAATTTATAATGTACAAATATATTCAAGAAGCCAAACAACTAGTGTTACCATGCCAAATTGATTCCAAGCCAAGCCAAGCCAAAAGCCAAAGGTATCAAGGAGAGATGGAGGTAGCCAAGATTTCATTGACAAGGACTTCATGAGCACAAGCTGAACAAGCCACCATTACAAAGACATTTAGAGCATCCAAGGAAGGTGAAGGAATTCGTGTGTTTTATTCCTTAGTTTTTAGTTGTGTTTGTAATTTTTTTTTGTTAACTAATCTTTCCCTAGTGTCTAGGCCTAGAGATGTTATGCTATTAATGTGTTTCTTTCATTTTATTTTCATTTTGGAGCTAACACCATACTAACCATCCTCTATTGAGTCAAATTCATAGATCACATAATGGCACACCCGATGGGACTAGACACATATCACACTTGAAGGAGATAATTTTGAAACTCTAAAATATTTATTTGAGCATTTAAAACTCTTGCAAATCAATTTTCTAACTTTATTTTATTGTTTTTGGTTGCCACAATTTTACATAATAACCAACGTCAACAAGTAATACCAACATCAATTACCTACTTAATCGACGTTGATTAACAAAACTGACATTGGTTAGATCTCAGTTGGCAAAAGTAACTATCATCAGTTGTAATAATTGATGTTGGTCTCTATGTTTTTCCAAAAACACAGACCTAAGAGCTATTTTTCCAAAGTTCATTGTTTCAAACTAGAAAGAGCTTCAAAACTAAAGGACATGCTAACAATTTTGTTGCAGGACTAAGCTTGATATTTATTCAAAATATGTTTAAATCACCTTTGCATGCTTAAAAATCAATTAAGAACCTTGTTTTGGTGTTTAAACAGAGGACTTAGATGATTTGGTGAATGTTTTCAAAGTTTGAAACTAAGACCGAGGGGTTAAATGAACACTACCAAATCTTTCATTTTAGGTTTAAAATTGAACACACTTGTCAATTTTTTTTTCAGTAGTTGTTTGATCAAATTTTTGTTTGGTAAAAAGAGGAATGTTGTGTGTATGCTCTTCCATTTGTCCCCTATAGGGAACCCTTGGAATCAAAAGTGCCATTCGTATTACACATAGCCTAGTCTAAGGCTTAAAAATAAAGTCATCTAAAATACTCCCCAAAAACTCATCAAATTTTTGGTGACCTTAAAAATGACCCTAAAGTCTTTCTATTTTATGCAAACTTGGCTTATGAGGGGGACTTCATCACCTCCCATAGGTTCTTTAGGGAAGATTTGACTTGGGTTTTCATCTCTTGGTATTGATTTCATTTGGCTCCTTTAGAGTTACACATGAGACGTAGTGGAACTTTGGACATCAAATTATACTAAGTGAATAGTAGGATGTAGTGGTTGTGAAAAGAACTAGACTTTTTTACAACAAGCCAAGTGATAAACCCAAAATCTGTGCTTTTCTTTTGCATTGTTTGGTGTGAAAGCCATTATGTAATTGATTCCCCTAAATCATTTAGAAACTTGTTAGATCTTAGACAAATCCCCACTTGCCATGGAAGTATTATTGGTGCAAGGTGTGCCTCAAGGTCCATGTCATAGTACTATAATTTGAGAGAAGGGGGGGGTGTAAAAATCCTACTATATGATGCACATTTACTTTTGGATGGACACTTAAAAATACTCACAAATAATGTATATTAATGGATTCTAATAATACCAAGCAACATTGTTAGTTAAGGATCTAATGGAAATTAATTAGTTGGTATTTTCCTAGTTTAAAGTCTTGTTTGGAGTAAAAACTTGGTGTAAGCAAATAATCCAAACCAAATACATAGTCTAAATTTTCCTTTGAATAAAGAGGCATTATGTTGCCCATGTGAAATCATCAATTTGCCTTATTCAAAGTTCATCAAAAGCTTGAGAGTCATATCATCAACTTTAGTACAATTATGCTGCCCAATTGAGTCTAGACCTTTACCAAAGTTGTTTAAGTCCACTTATAATCTAAATTTATAATTACACATTTACAATTTCATAGGGTTGATGTGTTAAGTGGGTTCAACATTTACACTAAACTTAAGGGAACTTACGTTTAATTTCCAATTTGGGTTAAAGGTCATTTAAGACTCATAATCATTGTCATCACTTAATAGACTTAAGCCATTTTGTGATAAACACTTTCACTTTGAGTCTATACACCACCACATTTTGAGTCAAGAAAGGTAGTGTTATGCTATCAAAATTGTGGAAAAATGTCTTTGCCTTAGAGAATTTTTGAAACAAACTTTTTTGTCACACTTTTTGGGTAGTATAGTGTCATTAAGCTACCCAAAACATTTAAAATATTGTTTCATATGCCTTCTTACATAGAATTCCTTAATTATTCCTATAATTTTAGACTAATCCAAGTGTACTTTTGTGATCCTCTATCAAAAACATAGTTATAATGTTGAATTTTGTCTAGCTTGTTTATAAAAAAGAACTAGGTTTTATACCATTATTTATGAGAAAATAAACTATTGCTAAAGTGGCTTTTGTTTCATACCTTATACCTAGTTGATCAAGTTCATGTCCAAGAATCAAATGCCTAGTGTTTGTTATAAGTGTTTCAAATCCATTAGATTAAAACTTTCATCTATTTCAAAGTATAGTTTTGACATGATTTGGCCAAGAGTCCTAGCACATGCCTTGTTTGAGCCTAGCTTTTAATGCCTCATTTGGCCAGAATACCTAACAACTTTTAAATTTCCTAGATTAGATTGATTTGAAACACTTCAACCTTAGAGTTTGGCATTTTGATTTTAGGTCCATTTACTTGCTTACCTTTGTGTGAATAGTGAAACATTAGTTAATTCATGCTAGCTTGTTTTCTCACAAACCTTTACATAAACCTATTGATGCTTTTGACAAATCTAGACCAAGTTGGAACTTCATCTATTTTAGAATTATCCTTTTTAGAGTTTGTAGAGCTATTTGACCTTTTATCACAAAGTATTGACTATGGATCCCAACATGCATTTCTAGACTCGTAGTGGACTCATGTACAATCTAGGGATTATTAATGTGGTTGCATAGGAAGAAATGGTGCAAGGCCCCTATGTAGATAATAATGCTTATGATATGGATTCTTATCCCTCTTATAATACTCAATCAAGGGCACAAAGCTAAAGATCCATTGGCCAAATATTTGGTGAAAACACCACCTTACAAAGAATAGGACCAAGAGAAAACCATGCAATACCTAGCTACAATACCCATAGTGGATGAGCTAGTTCCTCAACAGTCATTTTATACTAATACAACTTCCACGTATGATCCATTTTTGTTTGAGCAATATTTGTTAGAGAATAAAGATAAGCTTTTGGTTAGAGCCATTGAGGTAGGGGCCAAGTTTCCACAAGACTTCCCCCATGAAAATTTACTAAGTCTATTAAGAGTGACCCACAATATCATTTATGATTAACAAGCTTCTTCTAGCAATCCTATGGCTCTAGTCCAAATAACCTACCAAGATCCTAATATATCTGATCAAGGAAAAGACATCATCGAAGAGCACTTTAACTAAATTTATACATCATATCAAACATATCTAAATCTAGCACATGATTTTAATCAGATGAACATGGTGAGTAAGCCTCTCATTGACCTAGTTCTTTTAACAAGAGTGTTAATAGAGTTAACTAGGTAAGAGAATATGAATTCTGACCCATTCATATAACTACTTCGATAGATAACTTGATACATATACCAGTTATCGAATAAGTGTCTTCAACCTTTACATAGAATAATGAACCCAATATAGTAGAATGTGCAAACAATGCCCAATCTTGATTAAAGTGGTACTAATGCACAAATAATTAGCAAACAACATATGCCTATAGTTAATTCTATGAATAAGTCATCATACCAAGGAATAGGAGGTTTTACACCCCAACCTCAACTAGTTGCTTCCTTAAGTGTGCAACGTATGGGATTACATAGTCAAACAATGACCAATGTCATGCCTCAATGATAGAATATGATGAATCCTATTCCTCCTCAACAAGTAATGAGTAGTATTCCACAATAACAAGAACAACCTAGTATATCAACACAACAAGGGACAAGTACATTTCCACCTCAAGCAAGGGCAAAAAATGTTCCACCTTGCCAAATAATGATGAACATACCTCTTTAGTCGTAGACTAATATGCTAATCCAAAACCAAGCAATGACTATTCAACAACATGCAAATATTGGTCAATGATAGATATCAAATTTGCAACCCACTTTCACTTCCTCATAAGGATTCATACAATAAAGAGGTCCTCATGTTTCTCAAGTACCTATTAGACAACCATTGGTTTAAAATGTGCCACAAATCTAGAGACTTAGTCCATAAGTTCCCACTCAATAACAAGGTTTGATTAGTCGACAACATGTCCCTTTTCAACCAAAATAGGCATAGTATAGTTATTGTTGAGTTGTGGAGCTAAAAGCTTCACTAATGAGCTAATGTGGAGGTTTTTAGGCTTACACAGTAATCGACATCAGTCATAACCAACGGACATTAGTTAGGGGTCAACTGGCATCGGTCGGCATTGGTTAGGGGTCAGCCGGCATCGATCATCTTCAGACTGACACTGACTTCTGTGTGTTTCTAAAATAAGTATTTTTAGCAGAACAAATTTGAGCCTTTGATTTAAGATGTGGATCTAAGGGTGGTGAATGCATGGCTCATGAACCCTAGTGTTGTAGTATACTATATAGTAGGGTTAGATCCTCATAGCATATACAATTCGGTAATTGAGTTGATTGTAATTGATTGAAAGAGAGAGAGAACTCTTGAGGGAGAATTATTGTACATCTATGAGGTGTGAGGAGAGAGAGATTTCTTCATTGTATTTCCTTTTGGAAGATTTTAATATATATTGGTTGTTTCTTGTATCTCCTATTATTTGTTGTTTCTAATTTCTAGTTACTTATTACTTCTAATTCTAATTCCATGTTTAGTTGCTTATACAAAAGTAATCAATTGTACTCTAAGATCCTAATAACTAGTATCAGAGTGTGTTAGTGTTTGATGATTATAGAATTCACTCACAGGGGTTTCTAATTGAGTGGAAGCAAAGCAATGGTAGAATAAAGTAAACTAAGAATAGAGAAATTCAATGGCAAGAATTATCAATTATGGAGGATGCAGATTGAAGATTATCTATATCAGAAAGATCTGTATTTACTGTTGGGTGGGGTTTCAAGGAAGCCCACAGATATGGAAGATGAAGAATGGAATGTTCTTGATAGAAAGGCTCTTGGATCTATAAGGTTGAGCCTGGCAGCTTTTGTGTTTTCTAACTTATCACAGGCAAAGACAATGGTAGAGTTAATGGATACTTTGGCAAATTTATATGAAAAACCCTCAGCTTCGAATAAGGTATATCTTATGAAGCAATTATTTAATTTGCAAATACAGGAAGGTGGATCTGTATCTAGTCATCTTAATGATTTCCATACAATAGTAAATCAGTTAATTTTAGTCAAAATAGTTTTTGATGATGAAATTAAGGCTCTCTTAATCTTATGCTCTTTACCTAAAATTTGGCATAGTTTGGTAATGGCAGTTAGTAATACTGCATCTACTTCAAATATCTTGAAAGTTGATGATGTTGTTAGTGTAATCTTGAATGAAGAAATTTGTAGGAAAAGCACAGGGGAAACATCAGGTAATGCTTTAAGTGTTGAAAGCAGGGGAAGGCAAAGAGAGAAGGATAATCAAGGGAAATCAAGGTCAAAGATGGGAAGTAGATCTAAATCCAGAAATGGAAGAATAACCTGCTGGAATTGTGGAAATAAAGGGCATGCAAAGAAAGATTGTTGGTTGAAGGATAACAAAGAAAATCAGCATGAAGGTAATAAAGAAGCAAAATTTGTAGGTATTATTGCATAAGATGCTCTTATATTTTTTTTGGATAATAAATTAGAATCATGGGTTTTAGATTTTGGTGCCTCTTTCCATGCAACCCCAAATAGAGAATTTTTCAATGATTATGTCCATGGATATTTTGGAAAAGTTTATTTAGGGGATGATGAGCCTTGTAAAATTGTTGGCAAAGGAAAAGTGCAGCTGAAATTGTAGAATGGCAACACATGGGTGTTGAAGGATGTCATGCATGTACCCATCCTAAAGAGGAATCTGATTTCTATAGGAAAGTTGGGTGATGAGGGTTGCACAGTAACTCTCACAGCTAAATCTTGGAAAGTTTCCAAGGGTGCACTTGTATTAGCAAAAGGTAAGAGAGTAGGTACACTTTATCTATCTACTTATATTACTAATTATTCTCCTTCTATTTTATCTACTTCAGATGTAGATGTAAAGTTGTGTCACTGTAGGCTTGGTCACATGAGTGAGAAGAGAATGAAAGTTCTTAATTCAAAATATAAGCTTTCAAATTTGAAAAGCATAGATCTAGATTTATGTGAGTATTATATTTTTTGGAAATAGAAGAAAGTGAGGTTTCTCAAAATTGGGTCAACAAAGAAGAAGCACAAGTTGGAGCTTGTTCACACAAACATGTGGGTACCAGCTCAGGTAGCTTCTATTGGAGGATCACAGTATTCTATTTCTTTCATTGATGATGCTACAAGAAAGGTATGGGTTTATTGCATAAAGAGGAAATATGATGTTTTTGACACATTTAAGAAATGGAAAGATTTGGTTGAGAATGAAATAGGTTTGAGATTGAAGTGCCTTAGATCTGATAATGGTGGTGAGTACTGTAGGAATAAATTCAATAGTTATTGTTCTATGAGTGGAATATGTAGGGAAAGGATGGTTCCAAGGACACCTCAGTAAAATGGAGTTACTAAAAAGATGAATAGAATAATAATGGAGTGTGCACAGATTATGAGGTTGCATGCCAGTTTGCCCTTATAGTTTTGGGCAGAAGTTATAGATACTATAGTTTACCTGATAACAGAGGACCTTCTACTACACTAAATGGTGGAATTCCAAAAGAGGCTTGGAGAGGTAAAAAGGTAGATCTTTCATTTCTTAGAGTTTTTGGTTCTAAAGCTTTTGTGCACATTGATAAAAAAAATAGAAAGAAGTTGGATGCTAAATCTATGTGGTGCACTTTCATTGGTTATGGTTTTAGAGATTTTGGATTTCAGTTGTGGAATTTAAAAACTAACAAAATTATTAGAATCTGTGATGTAGTTTTCAATGAGAAGGTGATGTACAGTGATCAGCTCAAGAGGCTGAATAATTTTGAGCAGGGCAATCTTGATTTGGAAGAGGTTATGATCCAAAATGAACTCACAGGAAAAAATTATCACTCACAAAAAAACACAGAGACTGATGTTGGTCAGGTGGAGACCGATGTTGGTCAGGTGGAGACTGATGTCGGTTAGGTGGAAATCAACATCGATCAAGTGGAAATTGATGTCAGTCAAGTGGAAATCAGTGTTGATTAGGTGGAATCGACATCGATCGGGTGCAGACCAGCATTAATCAGAGATGACTGGGATCGGTCACTATCAGAAGAAAATTTGGGCAAACAACAAGCTATAAATGAGTCTCAAATGCCCATAAGGAGGTGTGAAAGGGTAAGTAAACCTCCAATTCATTATTCCCCTTCTTTATACTACTTGTTGCTCACTGATGGTGGAGAACCAGAAAGTTTTGATGAGGCAATGCAAGTAAAATCTAGGAAATAGTGGGAGCATGGCATGAATGAGGAAATTGATTCCTTGGAAGAGAACCATAAATGGGATTTGGTTGAGTTTCCAGATGGAAAGAAAGCACTGAAAAATAAATGGGTATATAGGTTAAAGGAAGGAGAGAATGGACAAATGAGACATAAGGCCAGGTTGGTAGTAAAGGGATTTACACAGAAACTAGGTATTGATTTTGGTGAAATTTTTTCTCTTGTATTAAAGATGACTTCTATTCAGACTATATTGTCTTTAGTTGCTATTGAGGATTTGCATCTTGAGTAGCTTGATGTTAAGACAACATTTCTTCATGGAGATTTGGATGAAGAGATATATATGGATCAGTCAGAAGGTTTTGAGGTCAAAGGTAAGGAGAAACTTGTGTGCAGGTTGAAGAAAAGCTTATATGGTCTTAAGCAAGCTCCAAGACAATGGTATTTGAGGTTTGACAGGTTTATGACAGAGCATGGTTTTAGTAAATGTCAATCTGACCATTGTGTTTATTTTAACAGATTAGATAATGGTAGTTATATTATCTTATTATTGTATGTAGATGATATGCTTGTTGCAAGTTCACATATGCAGTAAATTATTGAACTTAAGGTAAAATTAGCTCACACATTTGCCATGAAGGATTTAGGAGCGGCAAAGAAAATCCTTGGCATGAGTATTAAGAGAGACAGGAAAAATCATAGTTTGATTTTATCTCAAGAGGATTATGTGAATAAGGTGTTAGAGATGTTCAATATGCAAGATGCAAAATTGGTAAGCACACCTATGGCTAGACACTTCAAGTTGAGTAAAGAACAGTGTCCTAAATCACATGATGAGGTTAAGTACATGAGTAGAGTTCCATATGATTCGGTAGTTGGGAGCTTGATGTATGCAATGGTATGTACTAGACCAGATATTTCCCAAGTAGTGGGAGTTGTCAGCAAGTTTATGGCCAATCCAGGAAAAGAACACTGGAAAGCAATTCAGTGGATTCTCAAATATTTGAGAGGGACCAGTAGTAGGCATTTATGTTATGGAGGGTCAAACACTTCTCTACATGGGTATGTAGATTCAGATATGGCAAGTGACTAGGATGGTAGGAGAAGCACCACATGATATGTTTTCATTATTGGTGGAATGACAATTATCTAAATTTCAAAGTTGTAGAAGGTTGTTGCCTTGTCTACTACAGAGGTAGAATACATTGCAATCATAGAGGCTATCAAGGAAATGATTTGGATGACTCAATTCATGGAAGAGTTGGGAAAGGAGCAAGAGAGTTGTAGATTGTATAGTGATAGTCAAAGTGTAATTCATTTGGCACAGAATTCAGCCTTTCATTTAAGAACCAAACATATATAGCTTAGGTACCACTTCATTAGACAGGTATTGGAGGATGGACAATTGAAGCTGGAAAAGATCTATATGGATAAGAATCCTGCTGATATGTTAACAAAGTTGGTAATAAAGGATAAGTTGAATCTTCATTCAACTTTTTTTGGTCTTCAAGATTGAACTTGAAGAGGGAGAAACAAGCCAGAGATGTTTAGAAGATGTTGTTGTATAGGTACAGGTGCAGCTGTTTATCTCCAAGTGGGAGATTGTTGAGTTGTGGAGCTAAAAGATTCACTAATGAGCTAATGTGGAGGTTGCTAAGATTACACAGTAACCAACATCAGTCAGAACTAATTGACATTGGTTAGGGGTTGACCGACATCGGTTGGCATTGGTTAGAACCAACCAGCATTGGTTAGGGGTCAGCCAGCATCGATCATCTTCAGACTGACACTGACTTCTGTGCATTTCCAAAATTGTTATTTTTAGTAGAACATATTTGAGCCTTTGATTTAAGAGGTGGATCTAAGGGTGGTGAATGCATGGCTCATGAACCCTAGTGTTGTAGTATACTATATAGTATGGTTAGATCCTCATAACATGTACAATTCAGTAATTGAGTTGATTGTAGTTGATTGAGAGAGTGTTAGAACTATTGAGGGAGAATTATTGTACATCTACGAGGTGTGAAGAGAGAGATTTCTTCATTATATTTCCTTCTGGAAGAGTTTAATATAAATTGGTTATTTCTTGTATCTCCTATTATTTGTTGTTTTTGATTTCTAGTTATTACTTTTGGTTTCAATTCTGTGTTTAGTTGCTTATACAGAAGTAATCAATTGTAATCTAAGATCCTAATAGTTATATCCCTCCATCCCAACCACAAAATATTCAAAGTCAAACCTTTATTACTAACCCAAACCAAAATATTCTGCAACCAAATGTGAAATTTCATGTACATCCTAATCCATGTGTGCATATTCTAGGTCCATTCCCCAACTAAGAAAATATACCCCAATAGGTAGCCCCATCATACCTTGGTCAAAATATTCCACTTGTGACCTCCCAACCATCTACCCAAACCCAAATTCTCCCTCAAATAAATATTCCTTTTGGTTTCCTATCCCAAGAATTACAACAGATGAAGGATGTAATTGTTGCCATTCAAGCTGGTAAATAAACTAAAAAGTTCAAATTAGATGACATGTGTTCCTATCCATTCAACATGGAGTTTTTGTAAATACCATTTCCTCCAGAATACAAACCACTAAAATTCAATAAGTATAAAGGGAAAGGTGACCCTAAGGCTCATTTGATTGAATTCTTTATTGCATGTCAACTAGTGGCATATAGTGATATATACCTTTTATTGTTGTTTCTAAGAAGCTTGGCTAGACAAGCCTTGGAGTGGTTTTTGAAATTACCCAAAAACTTAGTAATATATTTTGATGATCTTTCTAATAAGTTTGTGCAACACTTTTCTTATAATCTCGATCATGAGATTTTATTAGTGGATTTAACGCAAGTGAAGAAAAAAATTGGTGAGAGTTTTTCAAGTTATTTAAAATGATAGAGAGCCTTTGTGAGTCATTTCACCCATAGTTGTTAGAAATATTATCATTGATGTCAAAGATCGAGCATTATAGGTGATAAAGGCCCCATTACATTTAATGGTGTTTTTAATATTCATATCTTCGATAATGTGTGTTAATATTTATTTAATATTAATGAATATATTTTTAGCTACATATAAGTCAAAAGAGGGCCCATGGATAAGTCAAAGAGTGACGGGGTAAAAGATGAAAGAGGAATGGGACACATTTTCTCATGAAGAGTCACCTTGAGGAATTCTAAGAGTCACCATGTGAAGACAAAAGAGGTATGGCACATCTTTCCATGAAGGGACACTTTGAGGAACATGAAAGTCACCAAGGTAAAGACAAAAGAAGAAAGGATGCTTTTACTTATGAAGAGTCACCATATGACTTTTCAAATGCAAGGATACGAAGGGTCATGTAAGTTTGGCACCATTTTCCATCAGGATTGAAGGGTCACAAAGGGTGAATGCCAAAGGTCATTTGGAAAGCTATAAATAAAGGCTTGAGAATCCATTTGTATATGCAAGAGAGTTCATGGTTTGTATTTTTTTTTGAAGAGAGCAAAGCAGTAGATATTATAGAGTTCTATCATTTGTTAAGTAAGCAACATTGAGAGATAGTTGTGTTTTATACACAAGAGGGGTTGGTGCTCCTTTGGGTTGGTGCTCACGAATCTTTGTAAGGGGTTGGTGCTCTTGTGGGTTGGTGCTAACAAATACTTGCTGTGTTGGTGATCAGCAAAGGCGTTGGTGCTCCTACAAGTTGGTGCTTGTGAACTTTGTATTTTGAGTTGGTGCTCATTCATATACTTGAGATTTTTCTCTATGGTTTTTCCTACTTTGGGTTTCCATGTAAAAATCTAGTCTCTCTCTCTCTCTCTCTCTCTCTCTCTCTCTCTCGTGTGGTGAAAATTATTATTTTAGTTTTATTGCATATCTTCAATGTATGATTGAGTGGTTAAAGAAAATAAATTAGATTAAGTAAAAGATATATAATATAGTGATTCACCCACCCTCTCAATATATTTCATGCTTAACAATAGTTTACAAGATAAATAATTAGCCACTGTGTTTACCAAAAAATTACATAGTGAGATAGCTTATCATTTAGAACTATAATGTGCATATACATTCAAGGAGATCATTAATAAAAGTTTATTGATTAAGAGGGTGATCATAAATAAATGAGTCATCAAGCTTAATTCAACTAATCAAAATCAAGGTACCAATTAGGAAAATGACCAACATCCCATCCATGTGCAAGCATCATAACCAACATAAGCTAATAACCATGAAAGATCGAAGCAACTTAACTGCAATAGGAATGTTGTGGGAAATGAAGTAACCAAATCTTGTAATGTGAAAATGGTGAAAACATCATTTACACCACCTTTTAAACTTACTCTTACTCAACTAATTTTTAAATTGCAACAACCAAAACCTACACAATAAATACAACAGCTGTTACCATTGCAAACCCCTCCTCTTAGAAGAACCATGCCTACATGTTGTGTCTTTAGTGACCTAGGATAATTTATTGAGTCTATACTTCACAAGCTTTCTACTGCTAATCTAATTAGTTGGACTATACCAAATTATTATCCACAAGGCATTATTTATCCTGATTGGTACCGTGAAAATGAATTTTGTGACTATCATTGGGTCAATAGGCATAATCTATGAAAATGTGTCCAAATCAAGAATTTAATTGAGAATATGTTGGAGAATGGGGAGGATAAATTGGATAACGGTGATTCCACTTCTAATCAAACTTTTGGAATCTATTAAAACCCCTTTACCTAACATAACAATTAGTAGCAAAATAATTAGCAACAACAACAATGGCTAGTGCAGTAGAAAAATCAATAGTATCAAAATCAAAGGCCGAACCAACAAAATCAGTAGTAAAACCATAATGATAGAACAAAGGAAAAAACCAAGGTCATAACGGTAACAACCAACAAACCTACCATGCAGTTGTACATGACTATAATAGGGTTGTAGGTCATATTACAGTGGGTAGAGTTAATACCATCTCCATTAATCCTAGACTAAGCACTAATCAGCCTAGACCATTGATAAATAATGACATTCATCCAAATTACATGCATAATCCTTCTTTGACCTGAGAATTCATATAGGTAAACCAAAACATTAGGACACCTTATATCGACAATTTGTCCTTGCCACGTGACCACATGTAAGTGCACTGACAATTGAGACTTGTCTTATCTAGTCCCACACCATTTACAACATCGGCTAGAAATAATTGTCTAGTATTTAATCTAGATTGTGCAATCACAACTTGGAGGTTGAAGATTACTATCTAGGCCCACAACCATTTTCCACTTTGCCTATCATCTAACCAACTGTTCAACCTCAGAATAAACCATTCACTACTAACCAAGATAGGAAATTTGATAGTATCTAACAATTACAAAATACATCAGCATAAATTTATATTTTAGATTTTTTGTGAACGTCAATAATCCATAAGAGTATCTTAAATGAGTTTTTGACCCAATCCACTATTTATAGTGACATATCCCCTGATAACTTTCAATATTTAGTTGGATACCTATCTCTATCCCAACAAGTCACATTCAACTAAAGTGATATGTCTTCTCTTGGCCCACTCCATAATAACGCATTGTACATAAAATTTTCTATAAAATAACATAAAGTGAAACATGTCCTTATAGATAATGGATCTGGCTTCAACATAGTGTCTATAAATCTCATCAAGCTTCTTGGGTACATAATGGCAGATCTCCAACTAGAAACAATAACCATCAAATCTTATGATAATCAGGAAAGAGAATCAAAAGGCACCATTAGTTTTCTAGTTATCATTGGGCCTTTGACCCATGATAAACTTTTCCATGTGCTTGATCTTGAGTTATCATACAACATGCTTCTAGGTAGGCCTGGGTTACATGAAATTCATGCAGTCCTATCAACACTACACCAATGTATCAAGTTTTCCCACTCAAGGGTGGAAGTGAATATTCTAAGATATTTATACCCATATGGACACTACAAGCATCTTGAGGCTTAATTTAAAATTTTTAATTATCAGTATGATATGAATCCAAGTTCCAAATAGGATAAAGGAAAAGTTATACGTATTTATCCTTCACCAAATAATTGTATAGATCCTAATACCTTGGATTCCCTTTCCCACATGCTACCTCCTGAAGCTTCTAATCATTTCACCATTTTAGATAATGGACCGAGAGAGTATGTGACCCATGATACATTTCATATTTCTAATCCTCCTCAGAATTTGAAAACCTTTAGGTGACCTAAAGTCATCCCACATATGCATTGGTAACAAAAGAACAAAGATAAGGGACCTATCATATTTGTACCATCATCTATCCTAGGACCTAACCCTCTTGAAGGGGATGAATCATGGTTATACAATGACAACCAGTCTAATTGTTATGAAAATTCCAAGTATCTTATTTTTAATGGGATCATGGAGCATCATAACTATGAATGAATAGGCCTCAAACCAAATTATCAAGGAACCATTGAGCTAATTTTCATGACTAAGTGTGAAAAAAATTATAAACTTGGATTTAAACTACTTGGGGGTGACCCCACATATCTTATTCAAACTCCATCACCATTGACTAGTGATGCTGATGCTGAAAATGAAGTAAAGTCCGATCATAGCCTCACCTTTGATGACCTAGCTGAAACAAACTTATTTGATAAAAATACCACTTGTACCCTTACCCTATCCATTCATCATAATCCATTGCCATTATATTATCCCCAACTGATAGAATGGGACCAATAAGAATTCAATCTGCTAATTGATGAGTTCCAGAATGATGAGGTATTCTATGATTTCTTAGGCCTTAGAGACAATGTTCTGTTGGGAGATCACAAATCAGGATTCTTAATCATATTAGATCCTATAGCCTATTTTAGAGAGTGAGTGAATACCCTTAGCCAAAAACAAATAAGTAAAACATTGAGGTCCCAAAGTGAAAACCTCTTTGAGGTGCTTTTTGACCAAGGAAAAAGTAAAGATAAAGGCTAGTCTAGTGGGGGAAAACATGTTTCAAGCACCATTAGATGGGGTGTTCATTCTTCTTTGAATTTAGATTAGGAGACCACCAATGATGAACTTGCCTATGGATCTAAGTTCAACTTTGAGCAACAATAATTATTTGATCAAATTCTCCAAGAATTTTTTATTGTTTTTTTTACATGGCTAGACCTCCCATTAGGAGACTCAGATTCATCATGCCTAGGAGAAGTTGAAGAGCAAGTCCTAAAGGAATAACTTGACATAATTCAATAGTTTAAGTCACTATCTACTATCCTAAAATATGGTTTGACCCTTCTATTTGAAGCTAAAACTGAGGTAAATATCAGGACTCCATCAGACCTAAAATAGATAAAATTAGGCACGTCCCTCACTGAGGAAGAATGTGATGTTTTTACATCTCTATTGAGAGAATTTGTAGATATCTTTGCATGGGCCTATTCTAACATGCTAGGTTTAGATCCTGCCTTGGTTCTTCACCACCTTATGGTTAATCCTGATGCCAAACTAGTAAAACAAAAGTTACGTAAGATGCATCCTTACATTAATATACTAGTAAATAAAGAGTTGGAAAAAAATTTAGAAGCAAGATGTATCTGATCCATTAACTGCTCTGAATGGATCTCTAATATTATACCTATTAGTAAAAAGTCTGAAGGGATCTAAATTTATACTAAGTTTTAGACATCAACAAAGCTTGTCCTAAAGATGATTTTCCCTTGCCTAATATCAACATGATCATCGGCTCCATGGTTGGTTATGAAATGCTTTCACTCATGGATGGCTTTTCAAGATACAACTAGATCATAATAACACCAAAAGACTAACATAAAATAACATTCACCACTCCATGGGGAAAATTTTGTTATTAGGTAATGCCATTTGGCCTTAAAAATATTGGAGCTACATATCAAAGGGCCATGAGTATCATATTCCATGGTATGATGCATGATATTGTTGAAGATTATGTTGATCACATATTAAGAAAATCCAATACCAAGGCTAACCATCCAACAGTGTTGTGTAATATATTTGATAGATTATGAGATTACAAAGTTAGACTCAATCCAAAGAAATGTGTATTCGATGTAACTTCAGGCAAACTACTTAGCTTCATTATGTCTCATAGAGGTATTGAAGTTGATCGGACTAAAGTCCATGCTATAAACAAGATGTTTCCACTAACCAATTTAAATCAACTCTATAGTTTATAGGGTAAGATCCAATCCATCCAATGCTTCATCTCTCAGTTAGTGGACAAGTACCATCCATTCACACACCTTTTGAATAAAGGAGTTACATTTCACTAGGATGATCCTTGCCAAATAGCTTTTCAATAACTCAAAGACTATCTTATTAATCCACCTATTTTATTACCTCCTATGCCAGGAAAGCCATTTTTGTTATACTTATCAGCTAATGACAATGCCTTAGGGGCACTATTGGCTCAACATGATGACAAGGGTAAGGAGCATGCTATATACCAGTTAAGTTGTACCTTGGTTACATGTGAACATAAATATGCACCTATTGAAAAAGTTTGTCTAGACATGGTTTTCATAGCTCAAAAATTGCACCATTACATGTTGAATAATAAGACCATGGTCATTCAAAAATTAGATCCGCTCAAGTATCTACTATCTAAAAAAACTTTGTATGGAAGAATGGCTAAATGGATCATGCTTCTTAGTGACTTTCACATAGATTATGTCAATTAGAAGACAATCAAGGGACAATTTCTTGCAAATAAACTTGCTAAAGCACCTCTCATAAACACACAACCACTCATGGTTTAATTTCTTGATGAATCTATCATGACCATCATTGACACAACCCTTGAGGATTAGCCTTGAAAATTTTATTTTGATGGTTCATTCATTGCACATGGATCGGGGCTAGGGCTGTTATTTATTACAGCATAGGGGGATCTAATCCCTAAATCATTTAGAATAAATTTTCCTTGTAAAAATAACATGGCCAAGTATGAGGCACTTGTTGTAGGACTTTTACAAGTAGTGCATTGGAATATATCTCATCTTCAAGTTTCATATAAAGTTATGGTTGACACTCTTAAGTGAAAAATCACTAATATTTAGTTTGGGCACATGCCAAGGGATAATAATAGAATTGGAGATGCCATGGCTACTATTAGCTCTCTGATTTGAAAAATAAATAAAGCTAGAGAGTAATAGTTCCTCATCAATAATTTCTCAGCACTAGCTCATGAACCTTTAACTATTTTCATGATTTGTGATATTTTTGGTCCTAATTCTATCTGGTACTCAGACCTTTAAAACTACCTTCATGACCAATTTTTTCCACCTAATCTATCTCAAAATCAAACCAAAGCCTTCATTCATCATTCCACTTGTTATACTCTACTTAGATGCCCTCTTTACCATCATAGTTTTGATGGAACTCTACTTCATTATTTAACTTCGATAGAGTCTACACTAGCATTAAGAGAAGTTCATGAAGGAGTATGTGGCACTCATTCTAGTGGGGTAGTCCTATCTAAAAATATTTTACATACTAGTTATTATTGGCCTACAATGGATGTAGATGCTATTGCCTATGTAAAAAAGTGTGACAAATGTCAACGACATGCTAATCTAATTCATGCCCAAATAAAAACTCTGAAACTAATGTTAACACCATGGCTATTTTCTACATGGGGACTTGACCTCATTAGGAAGATTAACCTGACTTTATCTTATGGCCATAAATATATCATTATTGCTACTAAATATTTCACTAAGTGGGTTAAAGCTATACCCCTCACTTACATGATTGGAAATCAAATTTCCAAATTCATATTTAACCATATGATTTGTTGCTACGGTATCCCCTCTAACATTATATCTGATAATGGAGGATCATTCAAGACCAAAGATGTAGATCAGCTATGTATTGCATACAACATCACACAATATTTTTCTATAGAATACTACCCTCAAGGTAATGGCCAAGATGAGGCATCCAATAAAAAAATTATTAACATCCTCAAAAATATTTTCAATGATGCTGGTTCTGATTGGCACCTCCAGATATTCCTTACCCTTTGGGTATACCATACCAATAATCATATCCCCACAAGAACTACTCTATACTCACTTGTTTATGGTACTGAAGCCATCCTTCCCATTGAGGTCAAATTACCTTCATTGTGCATCTCTTTCAAGAATGTCCGAGATGATCATGACTATCAAGTATCTCACCTATAATAGCTAGATCTACTTGATGAAAAACACACAGCCTTGCTCAATAATCTTCAAGTATATCAAAAATGACTCAAAGGCCACTATAATTGGCATGTTAAATATATAACATTTAAACTTAGTGATTTTTTTCTTAAAGAAAACCAAAAGACTACCATCATTGAGAAAAACCATAAAGGGAAATTCAAACCAAACTAGATAGGGCCTTTCATCATCACTACAAATTATGGATCAAGATCATATAGGCTTGACACACCAAATAGAGATGAACTTCCAGAGCTGATGAATATTAGTCATCTCAAGTGGTACTATGATTAAATTCTAAGGTTTATTATCTATAAAGACCATTTTGTTTATGCCATTTTATCACTATTCTTCTTTATGTAAATACCATCCCTATCTATCATCTTCACCATATCCACTTTTTGCTTCTAACCTATTGACCTAGTGTGTTCTAAAACCTAGCCCATTTGACCTTGGTATTTACAATTTGTTATGCATTTTCAAGATCAAGGTATCTAATCAATTTTATCAGTTGGTTTAAGTACTTCAGATAGAGATCATATTTTGAGATAGTGTGATAGAAGCTTTTGTAGTTGCATCCTTCATTTGATTAGTCCTTTTTTACCACTGGTCTTGCTACTAATTATAACCACCTTTGGGAAACTTAGTACCATTGATCTATGCCATTGTGTCCTAGTTATAACCACCTATGGGAAAACTAGGGGCAACATTAAGCCTTGATATACCAACTTGCCCCTTTTTATGTGATGTTGTGCCTTTTTACCAACTGTGCCTATTTTGTTTGAATTGATTGATACACTAGTCAAGTTCCTCCACTATAAGGATAGAACTATAGTGACTTGAGGTCTTACTCTAAAACTATGTGAGTAGCACTCAATACTTGTTGATTTTAGCTCAGTCACCCTTCTCCACCATGCTTTCACTATTTTGTGAGTAACTTATGCCATACTCTCACCATTTAATGAGGAACCTAAGCCATGCTCTCACCATTTTGCAAGCAACCTAAGCCACATTCTTCTTGTTTTATGATCAACCTAAGCCATGCTCTCATCATTTTATGAGCAACCTAAGCCATGATCTCACAATTTTATGAGTAACCTAAGTTTGAATGCTCTCACTATTTTATGAGCTTGAACCATTTAGTGTCTCATCATTCTCTATTGAGTTGAGACACTCCAAAACAATTACAAAAACATTTCAAAAAATCATTAGAAAAAGAAACATTGACCCCTTCTTTGCCTTAAGGATTATGGAAAACCTTACTAAGTCACAATAAAATCACTTATCATTTAGTTTCCCCATCCTTTTTGGCCTTTTTATCTCATTCACTTACCATTTTTCAAGACCATTCATATTCTTCTATCACATCCATTCTATTTTTTTCCTCAGTTATCACATTCTTCCCATTCCCTGGGAGAACTACATTTAGCCTAAAGTTTTTATTGGATATTACATCCATGGAACTATGTAGGTAGTGTCCACTTACCTAGTGCATATGGAGATATATTGACCACCCCTTTCCTTTTCTTTTATTCCCCCATTTTGTTTGTTTGATATCGTTTCTATTGCATTGTTTGTTTGTTTATCTACTTGTTTGTTTGATGTAAGCATTGTTGCCTTAATTCACTTTATGTGTGTTCATTGGTGATTCCTTGCCCACACTTACACTTGAATCCATCCATATTGATATGTTTATATTCTGATCATGGTTTCTATCATTGGTACATTATTTTCTATTGAGAATTGGATTATGGGAGTCAGTCCTCACGCATATTTTGGCCAAGTATTTATGGTGTTGTATCATGAAGCCTACCATCACATGATACAACAAACCTCAGCTTCAAGAAGTCTATTCAACAATGGTGGCATCTCTTTAGCACTAACATCTCAATTCCATCCTCATCATATCCCAAACAAAGTAATTAAACATGAAATAATTTAAACCTTTATTAGTTCATATGAGTATTTCCCAACTAGTAGGTTGCTCCAATTCATCATTACCCTCTGTATTAATTTATCATCATCCTCGGCTAAGTTTATCATGTTTTCTATAATTAAGGTCAAATGACTATAACTACCTATGAGAAAATCATTACACACTGTCCCACCTATATTTATTAATGATTATAACTTCCTTTGGGCAAATCATTATGTTGTCACCACTCTATTTTTTTTACCTATACAAGGGCATGTTTTTATCTTGTTTGTCTATCCTAACTAGGGAAAATCCATCTTCTCAATATTATACCCACCTTTGGGTAAATCATTGTGTTATCATATCATGTTACCACTATTGGGGTACAATGTTTATAACCAAATTTACACAAACCATTATGCACTATTCCACTTGCATTCTTAATGATTTTGACTACTTTTCACTATCATTGTGTTTTCACCCCATCATCTTTCCTTTATTTGGTCCCCTCACTTTAATTTTTTCCTTTCGAGGGACCATTTACTAACCTACTTATGCCAACCATTCCCTCAAGGGGGCATCATATAGTTAGTTTATCATCATTATAGTTATAGGCATACATGACCTTTTCATTATTTGAAAAGATGTTACTATGCTAATAGTTTTTAATGCCTTCCCAAATAGGGGAAAACTATAGACACCTAAAACTAGCCATCAATAACCTCCAACCAGGATTTTGGCTAATTTTCACTCAAAACATATAATTTGGCTTAAAAAAACTAAAACATGCTAAATGATATTAAAATAACATATTCAAGTGCCCATTTTGGCCAGGGTATCCCTAAATGGGGCGATGTAATTTATGGGCCAACTAACTTTGATTAGATCATTTTGAGTCAAAATGCCAATTTTGTACCTAGGTGCTCTGGATTGCTCTTTCCTATCAAATCTTTTACACAAGATGTATACCTTTGTTATTTGTTGTTGGTAACATCCTAAATGCGAATATGGTTATAATGCATATGATAGTGACTTCCAATTTCAATCTAGTCAAATTTTGTACCAATAATAAGGCATTCTAATCAATTTGAGCAATTTATGCACAAAGTGCTTATTCATGCTTAAGAGCTAATTAACCTAAATCAAGGCCTAATCAATAATTCCATGAAAACTTGTTGAATAATTATTTTTTGAAATGAATATCGAATATCTGCATCAACAGGTGACCTCATTTCTTGGAAAGGCATCCCTAAGCCATAAATGCCATAAATATTAGGATTCATGCCCTCTATGCCTCATCAATGCCATCCATGATGCTCTCCATGCCTCTTAATTTCCCCTTCTTCCAATGTCATGATAAGGATAATTACAAACTTAATTCCAAAAATTGAATTAATCCTCAACCACACATCTCAATCTTGAGATGGATGGTTTAGGTTGATTCTAATCAAATCCAAAAATATATAAATAGAGAGGCCAATAGCATCATTTCCAAACAATTTTGGTGTAAATTTATAATGCACAAATATATTCAAAAATTCAAGTAACTAGTGTTACCATGCCAAATTGATTCTAAACCAAGCCAAAGGTGCCAAGGAGAGATGGAGGTAGCCAAACTTCCATTTCCAAGGACTTCATGAGTACAAGCTATGCAAGCCACCATTATAAAGACATTTGGAGCATCTAAGGAAGGTGAAGGAATTCTTGTGTTTTATTCCTTAATTTTTAGTTGTGTTTCTCATTTTTTTCTATCAACTAAGCTCTCCCTAGCGTCTAGGCCTAAATATGTTATGCTATTAGTATGTTTCTTTCATTTTATTTTCATTTTAAAACTAACACCATACTAACCATCCACTCTTGAATCAAATTCCTAGATCACAAAACCTATAGAGGTATGTCTTAGAAAACTCTAGTTTATCTAGGTAGGAGAAGCTAGAGGTGAATGGCTGAGGTGAAAAAGAGGTGGTGAAAATGTCAAGGGGTTTATCAAGTCCCCCATTGATGAAATTGGTTTGATAAGTTGAGATCCTAAAATAAACAATGGTTCCAATATTGGGTTCATAGCTGGGTTATTGGTCAATATTCACCTACTCTTGAGTAGGAAAAGTGTCTAATGTCAAAAGGTGATACTTCCTAATGAAAGACGCTAGAAGGTTGATTTTAAAGGGTTTATTATAGGGATTTGGGTGGAAGAGATGGAAAACTTGGTGGATGATTTATTGGTAGAAGAAGATGGGGGTTTAATCTTTTACTAATGAAAGATTTTTGGTTGGGGGAAAGAGAATGTCATTGGGTTGATATGTCATGTTTCTTGATGTGAAAGGACTTGGGTCTACTTGTATGGTAACAACTTGACCTTCATGCTCAAATTTGATACACCGATGTAGGGTGGATGGTATATAACCCATGGAATTAATTCAAGGGCATCCCAACAATATGTAATAAAATTCTCCTTTTACTATATAAAATAACTTAGAAAATGTGTGGGGTCCTAGGCAAATGTGAAGGACAATAGTTCTTAAAGTCATGGCCATGGCATCATTGAATAATCAGAGCACTACTGAGGTTTCCAACATAATGTTCTCAAGTAATTTGAACTATTTTTATGTGTGAGAGGAGATAATTGTGATACTAGCTCCCCCATCAATCATAACCCTCTTGATGCAGGTCTGGTTGATAGTGGTGATAATGAGGAGAGGAGGGTCTAAATCATCTAGATAGAGGGTATTTCCAAATCCTTGAAGGTAACAAGGTTATAAATTTGAAGATATTTGACAAAGGATACTAAAGGTTGAGGGTCTTCTAGCCTCACCTCTATATATTTCAACACTTCTATCATTACTTGGTGTTGGTGGGGTGAGGTATTGACTAGTTCATACAAACTCATCTTTACCAACATTTGGTCTAGCTATCTCAGAACTACTTGTTGGATTAATTTAGAAGGATTGGATTGAGAGGGTCCTAATATGGATACTTTGGGCTTAGTTCAAGGTTGTTGGGTGGTGGAAGAGGGATATGTTCATGGAGTAAACACTTTTGTCTTTCCTTTATGCTTTGGTTGAGCCTGTGATTATGTGACAACATAGATGGTATGGATTAGGGGAGGAGTTAGGCTAGGTGATTGCTTCAATTCCTCTTCAATCGAAGGTGAGAGTGGAGGATCAGGTGGGTTTTGGTTGATGGAGGTTGGTTCTTGGATTGATGTCTAGCTCATAGGGGGTTCATTTGATAATAATCATCCTCATGATACAATTGATGGGCTATCACTTGGAGAGATTTATAGTTATCCATGTGATGCCTAGGTGTCTTATGGTATTAACATACTAATTTGTCATTATACTAATATGGTTTAGGACTATGTGGATCAAATGTCCTAATAGGTGGTAAGGTTAAGCAAAATGCACACAATAACCTATGTAGGATGGTGGAGTAAGACTCAGACAATCATGGAAGAGGTGTGGAGGGATTAGGTTTGGTAGTGGGGTGGAACCCATTTTAGGATTGGTTTTGATGGTCAAAGACTTAGATTAAAGGGTGTCCTTGGTAGATGGTTTGGGTTTTAGTATATAGGTTGAGGGTTTTGGGTTAGAAAGTGTTGGGTCAGATGTTTGGGAGATAAGCAGTTTGTTTATAGTTGATTGGGAGATATGAGGTATGCCCATGGGTGGCTCAGTGAAAATAGGTGGGGATGAAAGTAAAAGTGATGGTGTAACCAAAAGTGGTGGTTGGGTTTTGATTGGTATGGTTTGTTTCCCAATTAAGGTAGAGGGATGAGGTCCCAAAATAGAGGGAAAAGTGGAGAGGGGAGGTAGAGTTTTTATTTTTGAGCTTCTGGGTGGTTTTCCCTTCTTTATTGGATTAGCTTAGGGTTTGTTTGATATGTATAGTGGGTTTAGGTCTAACTTTATTGATGGATGAGTAATGTTGTGGATAAGAAATGTGCCAAGGTTTTTGGTGGGTATAGTTAAAATGGTATAATGTAATTTGGTGACTTTTGGTAAGTTTTTTTTAGTGGTGCTATTATTATTTGATGGGTTGAGATGTTCGAACGTTGGGTTATGGTGATAGTGGATTTGGTAGTAGAAAGTGTTAGGAGTAAAAAAACTTATAAATATAGATCTACTATTACCATAAACTAGATCTAAAGCTATGCAATAAAATACATCATGGAAACATTCCTTAATTCACCATTAATATGAAAACATAAATGAGAGCAAGATAATAATAACACAGATAACATAGATCTAATGTGGTTCACCCAATGTATGCTACATCCACCAATGAAAGTTATCAATTAAATTAGTAATATAAAACAATATTACAATGAACTCTCATAGAGATATAAAAATCTCCTATAGAAAGTGCTACACAAAAATTGCACTTTCACCTACACCTACACAATGTTGTATCTCACAAGTTTCTAAACCACATCCTATAATGAACACCTACACTTTGGAAAACACCTGCACTTTGACTCTGATCCTCAAAGCCACACCTTGAAAATTAACCATCAACCTCTAAAGGCCACATCACACCTTGTATATATATAAAAATGAAGAAAATCCATAAAAAGAGGAGTAAATATGCAATGCTTATCCAAGATAAGCATTATGTAACATCTGACAACCTTTTTCCACATTGTCAAGCCTATCTAAAATCTCTCACAAGGAGAAATTCTCCATATTCATCTTCTCCACCTTCTAAGGGTACATTTTCCCATGAACATGTGATCACAACCAACTCCACTCAACAAGGAAGGAGTTCCCTTTTCCAAAAAATAACTAGCTTCCTCAAAATAAGGAAGTAAACATGGGAAAAGGCATATAACAACTAACTCCATGAAATATGGAATACATAGAAATTAGTAATACAAGGAATATTCCACTCACATGTGGAGAACATGAAAATTATTCCCCCACATATTTGGAGCTCTTTAGGACCCCAAAACGTATTTCTATGGTCATGTGGTAGCCCCAAAGGGCTCCACACTCAACAATCTCCCACTTGGAGACCATTTCTCCTAAATAGAATCTATCACTACTCCATGACCACTAAGGCCAACCAAATCTGAACATAGTCTTGACTTACCCAATGTGACCACCTTGGTCATCATATCTATAGGATTATAGTTAGTATGAATCTTCTATAGCTTCACCAAGTTCTCCTCCAAAGTTATCCTAATGAAGTGATAATGTAACTGAATGTGTTTCATCCTCGATTAGAAAGTAGAGTTCTTTGCCAAATGAATAACACTCTGACTATCAATATGTAGTCTCCCAACTTCTTGCTCATACCCTAACTTTTAAAACAACTCCTGTAACTAAATCATCTCCTTGCTAGCCTCCATGGCAGCAACATACTCTACCTCTGTGGTTGACAAAGCCAAAATCATATGTATCCTAAAAATTCAACTAACCACTATATCTCCAACAATAAATGCATATCCTATCATACTCCTCCTACTATCAATATCCCCTACCATATCCAAGCCCACATAACCATGTAAATGTTGTAAATATTGTCATTGATGTCAAAGGTCTAGTATTATTAGTGATAAAGGCCCCATTGCATTTAATGTTGTTTGTAATAAATATATCTTGGCTAATGTGAGTTAATATTTATTTAATATTAATGAATATATTTTTGGTTTCATATGAGACAAAATAAGGGCCCATGGAGAAGTCAAAGAGCCATGGGATAAAGACAAAAGAAAGATGGGACACATTTTCCCATGAAGAGTCATCTTGGGGAATTCCAAGAGTCACCAAGTGAAGACAAAAGAGGAAAGGCAAAATTTCTCAGAAAGGGACACTTTAAGGAATACAAAAAGTCACCAAGATGAGGACAAAAAATGGAAGGACGTTTTTGGTCATGAAGGGTCACCACATGACTTTTCAAAGGCAAGAATATGAAGGGTCATACAAGTTTGGCACCATTTTCCATGAGGATTGAAGGGTCACAAAGGGGGAAGGCTAAAGGTCATTTGGAAATCTATAAATAAAGGCTTGAGAAGCCATTTGTAATATGAAAAGAAAAAGGTTGATTTGATATTGTAATATCTAGCTTAGAAGAGCAATTGTGAGAGATGAATATGATTTGTATTTTTTATATCTAGCTTAGAAGAGCAAAAGTGAGAGAGAGGAAGGAGAGGTTGTAATGAACTATCATTTGTTGAGATAACAACATTGAGAGATAGTTGTGTGGTTTACACAAAGGGGTTGGTGCTCTTATGGGTTGGTGCTCATGAATTGTTGTTGGGTTGGTGCTTGGAAAAGGGGTTGGTGCTCCTATGGGTTGGTGCTCCTGTGGGTTGGTACTCATTAATTATTATTGAGTTGGTGCTCAAAAAATGGGTTGGTGCTCCTGCAAGTTGGTGCTTACAAATATTGTTTGGGTTGGTGTTCATTCATATAATTGAGATTGTTCTCTGTGGTTTTTCCCACATTGGGTTTCCACATTATATCTAGTGTCTCTCTCTTGTGTGGTGTTTATTGTTTTAGTTTTATTGCATATCTTGAATATTTAATTAAGTGGAATTTGATTAAGAGAAAGTTTTATAAGATATATGATATATTGATTCACCCCCCCCTCTCAGTATATTCCATTCTTAATAATTGGTATCAGAGTAGGTTCCTTTATGAAAAAGTTTTATAGCTTGAAGGTAGATCAGGAAAGCACAAGATGGCCATACATAAAGTTGCCTCTACAAGCAAAAGAATAGTTGATCAAGAAGAAGAAGAGGATGAATCTAAAGTAAATATGGAAGGAGAACTCATGTGTGCCTTAGAAGAGTTGAAAGTTGTTAAAAAGAAAAATCAAAAATTGAAGCGTCAGATCGAGAAAAATGAAAAGGAGTCAAAGGAGATAATTGAAGATCTACAAGCACACTTTGAAGAAGCCAAGAAGAATGAAGAAGATCTAATGGCAAAGTTGGAAAAAGAAAGAAAAGAATGTGAAAGGTATGTTACTAAAATTGCCTCTTTATTAGAAGAGATGGAGAAAGCAGTCAATAATAAAATAGTCAATGATTCAAAATTTAATAATAGCACTAATATGCTAAATAAGATATTAGAAATCCAAAAGGCAATATTAGATAAGACAGGTATCGGTTTTGAAAAGAAGAAGAGCTATGTTGAAGCTCTTACAAATGAGGAAATAAGAAGGGAAGAAGTGAAGAATACAGAGGACAAAGAAGGATGGAAGGAACAAAGCTATAAAAGGTAATGAGGTTAGAGATTCACAAACAGGTCTTATTTTTATGGGTACTATTTTTATTATAATGGATATGGTCATAAGAAATTATAATGTAGAAAAAGAGCTAACAATCTCAAAAATAAGGAAAAGGAAGGTCATGTAGAGTCAAGCAGAAGCTATAACTCTTTTTCTCCTCTATTAAGCTTTGATGAAGAGACCATAATTTGTTACAATGTGACAACTTTGAACACATAGCTTGATATTGTAGAAGCGTGTTTAAGTTAGTCAAGAAGGACCAGAGTTTTAGGGCTTCATTCATCAAGAAAAAGGTTCAGACATGGCAGAAGGAACAACTTGAAGGTTTTATGTTGGTCCAGATAGCTTTGCATGCAAGAAATGAAGAAAAGCCATGGTTTATTGATAGCAGATGTTCAAGGCATATGACAAGAGACAAGAACAAGTTCATAATGTTAAAGAAGATCAATGGTGGCATAGTGAAATTTGGGGACAATACTACTGCCAGAATTGCTAGAAAAGGTACACTAAGTTTAGATAATGGTAAAACTAAAACTAAAAATGTTTTATATGTAAAAGGTCTTAAGCATAATCTTTTGAGTGTAAGTCAAATGTGTGATTAGGGGCACACACTAAAGTTTTATGCAAAAGGTTGTGAAATTAGAAGAAAAGATTCAGATGTATTGGTTACAGATGCTCAGAGAATAGGTAATAACTTATATATGCTATTAGACATCAAAGATCAAAAATGTTGTTTGAGTCAGATTGAAGAAAATTGGCTATGGCACAGGAGAATGGGGCAAATAAATTTTGACAATCTTGTCAAAATCTACAAAAAACAAGCGGTCAAGAATCTTCCAAAGATCACAAAGCCATCTAACATGCTTTGTGGACCTTGTCAGCATGGGAAGCAGGCTAGAAGGAGGTTCAAAATAAAAGAGTAATCGACCACTCAAATGCTAGAGCTTGTTCACACTGATCTATGTGGACCTATAATGACTCAAAGTACTCAAGGTGATAAATATTTCATGTTTCTTATTGATGCTTTTTCACGTATGACTTGGATAATGTTTTTAAAGAAAAAATCAGAAGCTTTTAGACAGTTCAAAGCATTCAAAGCATTAGTTGAGAATGAAATTAATCTAAAGATTAAGTGTCTAAGATCAGATCAAGGAGGAGAATTCATGTCAGATGAATTTATTGAGTTTTGTGAAGATCATGGAATAAAGAGACAGTATTCAACAACTACAACTCCAAAACAAAATGGAGTAGTTGAATGAAAAAATAGAACAGTTTAGGAGATGGCGAGGACAATGCTAAATGAATCCAAGATAGAAAATAAATATTGGAGAGAGACGGTTGGCATAGTAGTGCATATTTAGAATAGAGCTTTATTAAGAGTCAATAGTGACAAGACCCCTTATGAGCTATGGAAAGACAAACCAACATTAGTTGATTATTTCAGAGTTTTTGGTAACAAATGCTTCATAAAGAGAATTGATGAAAAAATTGGTAAGTTTGAATCCAGAGCAGATGAAGGTATATTTCTTGGTTATTATTGCAAAATTAGAGCTTATAAATTTTATAACAAAGGAACCAAGAAAATTGTTGAAAGTGCAAGTGTCAGGATAGAAGATGATGGAACACAGAGAATTAATGATCCAGTAGACATTCCTAAAATCATTGAAGAGGAAGGCTTTGAAGAATTAAATGAAGATGAGGAAAAGGAGAAGGAGAAAAAGGGCACCAAGACTCCATCCAAATACATTCAAAAAAATCATAATGAAAGTGACATCATCGAGGATATAAAAGAAGGAATTCACACTAGAAGAATGATGGAAAGTGAATCTGAACAAGTTAATTTCTCTTTGTTATCTAAAATTCAGCCTATTTTTTTTTCAGAAGCTAGACATGATGAGCATTGGGTTAAGGCTATGGATGAAGAATTAGATCAAATAGAAAAGAATGATACTTGGGAATTAGTGCCTAGACCAAAAGATCACAATGTGATAGGAACAAAATGGGTTTATAGAAATAAGTTGAATGAAAATGGAGAAGTGACTAGAAATAAAGCAAGATTAATATGTAAAGGATATGCTCAGATTGAGGGAATAGATTTTGAAGAAACTCTTGCACTAGTGGCAAGGTTAGTGGTTATTAGAATATTTCTTGCATATGCAGTATTTAAAAATTTTAAAGTGTTTCAGATGGATGTCAAATCTACCTTCTTAAATGGGAATCTTGAAGAAGAGATCTACATTGAACAACCTAAGGGGTTTATTCTCTCGAATATTAGTAACCATGTATGCAGATTGAAGAAAGCATTGTATGGATTACAACAAGCTCCCAGAGAATGGTATGCAAGACTTGGTAAGTACTTTCAAGATCAAGGATTCAAGAGAGGATTTGTTGATAGTAATCTTTACATCAAAACAAAAGGTGAGCATCAATTGATTATTGTGGTATATGTTGATGATATCATTTTTGGAGGAAATATTGAAAAGATGACAAAAGAATTTTTTGATAGAATGCAAAAATAATTTGAGATGTCTATGCTTGGAGAATTATCATTTTTCTTAGGGTTTCAAATATTTCAATCAAATAAAGGAATTTTCATATCTCAAAGTAAATATGCCAAGGAAATGTTGAAGAAGTTTGGTTTTGAGGATTGTGCACCAGTTGGCACACCTATGTGTATAGGAAATAAGGTGAACAAGGATGAAGATTCACCTATTACAGATCAATCTTTGTATAGATCTATGATTAGTAGTCTTTTATATTTGACAGCATCAAGACCAAACATCATGCATGTAGTAGGTATGGTTGCAAGATATCAGTCATCTCCAAGAGATAGTCATGTTTAGTTGGTGAAAAGAATATTTAGATATATCAAGGGGACATTGGATTATGGATTATGGTATCCCACAAGTAAAGATTTCACTTTAGTTGCTTATACATATTTAGATTGGGCAGGGTGCTTAGATGACAAAAAGAGTACAAGTGGAGGATCTTTCTTCCTTAGTGATAGCTTAGTATCCTAGCTAAGCAAGAAGCAAAACTCAGTATCACTTTATATAGCTGAAGTAGAATATATTGCAGTAGTATTGTGTTGTACTCAAGTGCTTTGGATGAAGTAAACTTTAGAAGATATCAAGGTAAAGTATGATGAACCTATTTCCATTTTTTATGATAACACAAGTGCTATAAATATTTTGAAAAATCTAGTAATGCATTCAAGAACAAAACATATTCCCATTAGATATCACTTCTTGAGAGAGTAGGTTGTAGATCAATATGTTAAGATGGAATATATTAGTACTATAGAGTAGATTGTAGATATTTTTACAAAGGAACTACCAAAAGACACATTTGAGTATTTTCAAGAGAAGTTGGGAGTAATTCCCTTTACTTTCTGCCAGTGAGGTTTAACATCAGTTGAGGGGGAGCTAAGTGTTAGCTCCAGGTAGGCCCTTTACCATTGATGTCAAAGGGGGAGAATAATAGGTACAAGTATAGGTGTAGAAATAGGTATAGGGAATAGGTACAGGTTTCTACAGTAAGGGGGAGTTACTTTATGTTTTCAAATGATAGTATGTGTAGGTGATAGGATGTGACAGTTTCAGGATTGAGGTTGCCATCAATGACAAAGGGGGAGATTATTGGAAATATTGTCATTGATGTCAAAGGTCTAGTATTATTGGTGATAAATGCCCCATTGAATTTAATGTTTTTTGTAATAAATATATCTTGGCTAATGTGAGTTAATATTTATTTAATATTAACAAATATATTTTTGGTTTCAAATGAGACAAAAGAAGGGCCCATGGAGAAGTCAAAGAGCCACATGATAAAGATAAAAGAAGGATGGGATGCATTTTCCCATGAAGAGTCATCTTGGGGAATTCCAAGAGTCACCAAGTGAAGACAAAAGAGGAAGTGCACAATTTCTCATGAAGGAACACTTTAAGGAATATGAAAAGTCACCGAGATGAGGATAAAAGATGGAAGGACGTTTTTGGTCATGAAGGGTCACCACATGACTTTTCAAAGGCAAGAATATGAAGATTCATACAAGTTTGGTGCCATTTTCCATGAGGATTTAAGGGTCACAAAGGGCGAAGGCCAAAGGTCATTTGGAAAGCTATAAATAAAGGCTTGAGAAGCCATTTGCAATATGGAAAGAAAAAGGTTGATTTGATATTGTAATATCTAGCTTAGAAGAGCAATTGTGAGAGATGAATATGATTTGTATTTGTTATATCTAGCTTAGAAGAGCAAAGGTGAGAGAGAGAGGAAGGATATGTTGCAATGAACTATCATTTATTGAGATAGCAACATTGAGAGATAGTTGTGTGGTTTACACAAAGGGGTTGGTGATCTTGTGGGTTGGTGCTCGGCAAAGCAGTTGGTGCTCCTATGGGTTGGTGCTCATGAATTATTGCTGAGTTGGTGCTCAATAAAGGGGTTGGTGCTCCTACAAATTGGTGCTTACGAATATTGTTTAGGTTGGTGCTCATTCATATACTTGAGATTGTTCTCCGTGGTTTTTCCCACATTGGGTTTCCATGTTATATCTGGTGTCTCTCTCTTGTGTGGTGTTTATTTTTTTAGTTTTATTGCATATCTTTAATATTTAATTAAGTGGAATTTGATTAAGGGAAAGTTTTATAAGATATATGATATACTGATTCACCCCCCCTCTCAGTATATTTTGTGCTTAACAGTAAAGTGGTATCTGATCTACCATAACATAATGCAAAATCAATGGTTCCTCTCAAATATCAAGGAATACATTTCACTACTTGTAAATGCTCATAACTTGGATCACTCATATGCATACTCATAACTCCCATTGCATGGGTAATATCTAACCTAGTATAAACCATGGCATACATCAAGATACCAACAACCGAAAAATAAGGTACCTTAGACATTTTAAGCTTTTTAGCTTCTATCTTAAGACACTGCTCCTTTGATAATCTAAAGTGGCCTACCAAAGGAGTACCAATAGATTAACATCCAACATTCTAAACCTTTCCAAGACTTTCTTCACATACTCTAATTGGGATAAAACTTGCTTTCTCTCCTTCCTATCATGAGTAATCCTGATACCAAGGATTTGCTTTGCAACACCCAAATCCTTCATAGCAAAGAATTCACTAAGTTGTTTCTTAAGCATATGAATATGATGTACTTTATTTCCTAAAAGTAACATGTCATCCACATACAAGCATAAAATAATAAAGGAACCATCATCAAAATTTTGATGTACATGCAATGGTTAGAATTACACCTTTGATATTCTTGCTCCAACATAAAACAATCAAATTTCTTGTACCATTACCATGGAACTTGTTTAAGGCCATACAAGATATTCTTTAATATACACACATATTTTTCCTTCCCTTTGACCTCATATCCTTGTGGCTACTTCATATACAACTCTTCATCCAAATCACCATGAAGAAAAGCAATTTTCACATCTAACTATTCTAAGTGCAAATCCTCAACTGCAACTAAACCAAGAATAGTCCTAATAAAAGTCATTTTTACAATAGGAAAGAAAATCTCATAAAAATCAATACCTAATTTTTGTACAAACCCCTTGACCACCATTCTAGCCTTATACCTTTTTATCCCTTGATCCTCTTTTTTGATTCTAAAGATCCACTTGTTTGACAATGCACTCTTACCCTTAGGTAACCTAACCAAATCCCACATTTGGTTCTCCATGAGAGATATATGATCTTCATCCATGGATTATTCCCATCTCAACTTGGCATTTACCTACATTGTTTCCTCCTAACAATTTAGCTCTCCATTGTCAGTGAGTAATAAATAATTCAAAGAAAAAGAAAAATGTTCATTTGTTTTTATTAGCTTAGAAGACCTTCTTACCATAGGAGTTTGGGGTCTTTGTGTAGAAGGTTAATGAAATAAATCCTTGGATACTTTTCCATCTGCAATTTCATCTAATACTATTTACTATTTCTATTCCTGATCTTATTCCTGCAACTAATCCTTATGTATTAATTTTTCATTAAATACTACATCTCTAAACTGAAATTTTTTCTTATCTTTAATGCTCCATAAATATAAAGCAAATTCATCCTCACCATAACCAACAAATGTGCATTTCTCTTATTTAGCCTCTAGCTTGGTCCTATCCTCTTTCTTGATGAGATCAAATGCTTCACATCTAAAGACTTTAAGAAAAGAATAATCAACATTCTTACCAGATCAAGCTTTTTTTAGAATTCCTCCATCCAAAGACATAGAAGGTCCTTTGTTAATTAGATATACTTGCATGCTAATTGTTTCTATACAAAACTATAAAGGCAACCCTGCATGTAACCTCATGATCTTAACACATTGCATTATTATTTTGTTCATCCTTTCAAATACCCCATTCTACTATGGAGTTCCTGGAACCATCTTTTGCCTATAGATTCCATTGTTAGAAAAAGAATCAAAGAAATAATTACTACAATACTCACCTCTATTAGCTAATCTAAGACATTTCAACTTGAGACCTATTTAATTCTCAACCAAGGCTTTCCACTTCTTAAAAGCATCAAATACATAATTTCTTTTTAATGCAATAAACCCAAACTTTTCTAGTTGCATCATTTATAAAAGTAACATAATAATTGGATCCACCAATAGAAGATACCTGAGTTGGTCTCCATACATCTGAGTGTACCAAATCTAACTTGTGATCTTTTGTTGTGGGTCTAACCTTTAGGAACTGAACCCACTTCTGTTTCCTATACACAATTTTCACAAAAGTCTAGATCTATATCTTTCAATCTAGGCAACTTATCTTTTAAGATCTACATGCCTTTATGGTTCATATGATTGAGCCTATAGTGCCACATCTACAATAATGAAACCAATAGAATCAGTACTACTAGTCAAATACAAAGTACCAACTTTCTTACCTCTAAAGATCATAATATCACCTTTGTTAACTTTCCAATAATTTATAGTAAACAATACTAAACATCCCTTACTACCCAATTGCCCCATTGAAACCAAATTTTGTCTCAACATAGGCATGTGTCTAACATCCTTAAGTATTATGTGTTCCCATTTTGCATCTTAATTGGAACAAAACCTTTCCCTACTATCTTACATGGTTCATCATCACCAAGATATACATGTCCTAGATTCTTTTGAACATAATTTGTAAAATAATACCTCTATGGGGTGGCATGAAAAGAAGCCCCTGAATCTAATACCCAAGACTCAGAAAAACTATCCATAGAAAGAATTAAGGTATCTTGACATGATTTACTTGATGTCACATTTACCTCATTCATTTCCTCCTTGTTGGCATTCTTATCTTGAAGTGACCAACAATCCTTATTTGAGTGTCCACTCTTCCCATAATGCCAACATATCATCTTGGATCTAGATCGACTTAGATCTACCTTTTGACTTTCCTTGATTGCCTTTGCTCTTGTCCTTTTGCCTCCCTCTAGTATCAATGGATAAATAATTACCTAAAGATGATTCATTAGTGATTTTCCTTCACAACTCCTCAATAAGTATCACACCTACAACATCTTCAAAATTTAAGCTTCCCTTGGTAAGGACTATATTACTTATAGCCATAACCAAACTATACCAACTATTAGGCAAAAACCATAATATTATCAAAGCTATAACTTCATTATCAAACTTAATTCCAACTAAAGTGAGCATACTTACAACTGTATTAAAATCATTAATATGATTAGCAATTGAACCATTCTTAGACATTTTCATGTTAAATAATATTTTCATAAGAAATTTTTTATTAGAAGCTAAACATTTCTCATATAACTTCCCAAGTTTATCCATTAAATCCTTTGTAGTTATCTGATATGTAATGTTAAATGCAATAGAAGATGTAAGACATAACCATATGGCTCCTAATGCCTTATCAAGTAATGACCAATCTATATCACTCATACTTATAGGTTATCCTCCTTTTCCCTCCAAGGGGAGTTAAAATTCCTTATTATATAGGTAATCTTCCATCTACTTTTTCCACAAACCAAAATGCTTACCATCAAACTTCTCAACTCTAAATCTAATCTCTTCTCCCATAGCTCCCACTTAAGCTAATAGCTCTTCCTATGATTTACCATTTCAAAAAAACACACAACAAATGGCTATGATACTAGTTTTTAGGAATAAAACACTTCTAAATCTACTAGATCTACTATTACCATAAACTAGATCTAAAGCAATGAAATAAAATGCATCTTGGAAACATTCCTTAATTCACCATTAATATGAAAAAATAAATGAGAGCAAGATAATAATAACATATATAACATAGACCTAATGTGGTTCACCCAATGTGGGCTACATCCACCATTGAAAATTTTCAAATAAATTAGTAATCTAAAACAATATTACAATGAACTCTCATAGAGATAGAAAAATCTCCTGTAGAAAGTGATACACAAAAATTGCACTTTCACCTACACCTGCACAATGTTGTATCTCACAAGTTTCTAAACCACACCTTGTAATGAACACCTGCACTTTGACTCTAATCCTCAAAGCCACACGCTGTAAATAAACCACCAACCTCTAAATGCCACACAATACCTTGTATATATAGAAAAATGAATAAAACCCATAAAAGGAGGAGTAAATATGCAATGCTTATCCAAGATAAGCGTTATCCCACATGTGATAACCTTTTTCCATGTCATCAAGCCTATCTAAAAGCTCTCCCAAGGAGAAATTCACCATATTCATCTTCTCCACATTTTAAGGTCACATTTTCCCTTGAACTTGTGATCACAACTAACTCTATTTCACAAAGGAGTTCCCTTTTCCAAAAAACAACTAGCTTCCTCAAAACAAGGAGTAAACATGGCAAAAGGCATCTAACAACTAACTCCATGAAATATGGAATACATAGAAATTAAGAATACAAGGAATATTCCACTCACATGTGGAGAACATGAAAATTATGCCCCCCACATCTTTGAAGATATTTAGTCCCCCAAAATTTATTCCTATGGTCATGTGATAGCCCCAAAGGGCTCCACACTCAACAAAAATGGTAGTTTGTTCTGATAAAGAAGGATCCTAATTGGTTATATATGGGAGTCCAAGCTATTACCAAAAGGTGGCCTAGTCCAAGTTAGGATCGGCTATGAATTTTAAGTTTTTTAATAATATGGAGGAGGGTTATAAATGGGTTTGAATCCTTTGGTAGTGGACTCAAAGGATAGACTCAGGGGTTTAGGGGAAAAAACAATTACCTCATCCTTTTCCTAATTAAATGGTTCTAATATCTAGGAAGGTGACTCCTTAGTGGGAGGTATAGGTAAAGTGGTTTCTTCCTTAGGTATAATTCCTAGAGGAAGATTATATTTTTGTATTATTTAGGAAAATGATAAAGTGGGAAGGGTTTCCTCTTTTGATGTGCATATTAAAGGAGAGGTTGGTGATTCCACTACCTTAATAAGTGGAGTGGGGGAAGGAATGATTTAGTTAATGGCTTCCTCAATAATGAGTTCACCAAGAACCATATTGGTAGTATGGGCATTATGGGTATGAGAGGATTTTGCTTTGTTTTCATTATTGGAAGAAGGAGCATGTTTGGGAAATGGTTATCTAAATATGTCAAGTGAATGGTTTGAGGGTGCATTAGGGTTATCCAACATAAGTTCCTCCTTGTCAATGAGGGTTTGGACAATGTTCTTAAAGGTATTACACCTACTAATTTCATGTCTAATGACGTGGTGGAAGGCACATAATTAATTCTCATTATACCAACTAGATACATGACAAGAAGAATTGAAATACTATGGAGGTTTGATGGGGGGAAGTTATATGATATTGGATTTTAATAAATTCTCCAAGATTAAAGTGTATGACTCCCCAAGTGGAGTGAATTGATTTTAGGTGTTACAGTTTAGTTTCTTGGTGTTTTGAGTAGAGGAGTTGATGGAGTTAGACTGGTTGACAATAGGTGGAGGGGTGGTCTTAAGGATAACCATATTCATAGTTCCCTTATTCTTAGAATTAGTGTTGTTTTTATTGTTGGGTTTAGAAGAGCAAGATTCATTTGATTTGAAGGTAGAGTTATTGTTTCTCAATTTCAAATTCCCCTCATAATGAATCTATTCTCTATTTTTTGTTCCATGGTGAAATCTTCATCAAAGATCTTGAAGCTTTGGAATCATAAGGTAGAGGAGATATGTTTGGCACATGCCTAGGCAAAAAGTTTAATCAGATCAGGTTTAAGTAAAGAGAAGGATATTTGGTTTATCAAAATTCTCCAATGGGACATGAAGTTAGTAATGGATTCATCATAGAATTATAGAATGGAGTAGATATCATTGATGGAGACTTTATTAGAGACATTTATGGAAAAGTGGTTTATGAAAATCTGAACTAGTTAGGTAAAACAAAAGAGGGAGTTCTTTGTAATATTAGTTTACCAATCTAGTTTCAGACCTGATAAAGACATGGGGAAGGTATGAAAGAGGAGAACATCATTATAGGCAATCATATAACATGAATGCCTAAATGCTCTTAGGTGATGTTGAGGGTCCTCCTTGCTCTAAAAATTTGAAAACTTTGAAAGTTATATTGAGGAGGGTATGGTTAAATGAGCATGGATGGGTGAACTAGATCATTACAGATCTAGTCATATGAAAAATTATTATGATCTCTAGAAATGGATGACTCTAAATTAGTCATCTTGTCTATTAACATTTTGACAAGGTTGGTTTGGGTTTATGCACTCTTGCAGTTGTAAGGTAGGTTGTGTTGGGTTTGTGTAGGCATAACATAGGTATAGTTGGTGGGGGGTTGGTAAGTGGACATGGGTGGTTGGGATGATTCCATATACAAATACGTGGAGATAAGTAGTTGGGTAGAAGGTAGAGGTATATAACTTTGTGGGTTAAGGATGTAACTTGGGTTTGGTACAATGGGCAGATATTGAGAGATTAACATAGGTTGGGTAGGAGGTACATTTGGGTTAGTAGATAGAGGGTGGATGGTTACTTTGTTATTGATGGTTGAAAGGGTGGAAGGTATTGGAACCACCAAGCTATGTAATGGAGTAGAAGTAGGTGGGTTAGAAATGAGAGGAATAGTGGTGACACTAGCATAGGGTACTCCTATGATAAGGTAAGCATTAGTGCCTAAAGTTTGGGTTACTCTTATACTAAGAAGGTTATTAGTTGGGGAAGAGGGTGCATGAGTGTTTCTTGGTTGAGTGGGTTGGTTCAAGATGGAGGTATCAGTGGGGTTATTTTTAGAGGATGATACTTGGGTGACTAAAGGTTGGGTATAAATGGTGGATAAAGAAGTGTCACCTAGAAGGTGGGATAACATGCCATAGGGTTGGTCAATAGGCCAAACCAAAGTAGGGGTATGGTGGGATATGGTGTTAAGGTACTACTAAAGGGCTATGGGGTTGTTATATAGAAAGGTGGTGAGGTTTGTATCACCTTGGAAAACTATATGAGGGATGGTAAGAGTCCTATAAGGATGAAGAGAGATATCTACATGTGAGATGTACTCCATGGATGAGGGGGAAGAGGAATACAAATGATTAGGAGGTGGGTCCTAGTTTTTGGTTTCTTAGTTGTTGCCTAGTCAAAACCATGTAGGTAAGGAAAGGAAGAAGATACAAAAAATATCATAACTCAAACAAGGAGAAGACAAGAAAATTCAAGGAAGAAAAACACACACTAAAGCACGTTAAATTCTAAGGTTCATTTTAGTCTCTCTTATGGCTTATGCCTTAAGCTTTATGAATTATGTGATCCAACTTGGCTTGTAGAGCGGATACTAGAAAAGAAGCCTATGGTTAGTTTTAGGTTATGTTTGGAATATTAAAGTGATCTATATTGGAAACTAGTACGTGGATTGATATTGGGACCTACCCCATCAATTCACACACCACAGTGATAAAGGTGTCAAGTTCTTAGCCAAGATATACCAATTACCAGAGATTATGCTCAACTAGAGAGCTGAGTTAGTTCTCCTATTGGTGATGAAATCCTAGCAGCATAGCCCAAAAAGGTGACTAATAGGTAATGAAATCCTAGTCAGGCCTTATGTCAATGTTTTATGCTTGATTAAGTGTAAGTGGTTTGGTCTTGTGTGTGTAATAAGAGTGAAGATATGATTGAATTAATTTCCTTTAATTTAAAATATGTGAGATAAACTTACAAACACCTAATATATGAAGTTAAATTTTAAGCCCAAAATGAAATTTTGATTTCATTGTATGAGAAAAAAATAATAAGGAAAAACACCTAGATGCAACTATTAACCCAAGAAAAGACTCAAGGGTCCCAGCAAGTATGCCAGAATGTGTCAATTTTTTTTGCTTATGTTATTTATAAAGAAGAAAAAATAAACTCAAGAAGGGTGTGGTATAAAAACCTAATATGTTGTTGGCTCGTTGATCTAGACAATTGTAGATATTCCTCTTTGGCTTTGTAAGAATGACCTAAAGATAATAGTCAAAGAAATGGTTGATTAGTTAGATAGTAGGGTGGATTGCCTTGTAAGATAGGTCCAAGAAGCATGAGCTTCCTTGGAGGCTATCAATCCACACTTTTAAATAACTAAGTTTAGAAATCAAAAGATAAAGTACTTGCATAAATAATAAAAGATAATAAAATGAAATACAAGAAGAGTTTGATAAATGAATAGGCAAATTTGACTAATTATAATAATATATGAATTGATATCAATGCCAAGTAGGTTGGGTATGATTTAAAAAATAGGGTAGGGTTTTTTGGTAAGGTAGAAAGTCTGAGATTGGGATTTGGTTAAGGTCTATTCGGTGAAAACAACTTGTTATTTTCTTTATCACATAGTGATCATTAGTGGTTGGGGTAGCCATTGGCAGTTAGGGTAGCCATCAACACTTAGGGTAACCATTGGTAGTTGAGATAGACTATCAGTAGTTAGAGTGACTATTGATGGTTACTTTAGGTTAGGTTTAGTTAAGGAAATGTTTTTTTGGTGAGGTCACAGAATGGAATTCTAAGAGATGGGTTTGGGCTAGGTTGACTGTGAAATAGAAAAAAAGTAGCTAATTAGTGAAAATAGATACTTAGCTTGATGGTTGTTCATATTATGAATGATTGAAGGATATTTTAGTGAAATTTGGAGTAATTTTAATATAGTAATGATATTTGGCTATTGTTTTATGAGTGGCAACACTTTATTTTTATAAGCAGGAAGGAGAGGTGTAAAAATATGTTAACAACAGGTTTAAAAATAAATTCAATTCTATATTTTTCATACATTAGTTCACACACAAATTAGATGAGCTAAATATAAAAAAGCAAGCTGGATTTGACTAAAGTTTAATATATAGGTGGTTGGTACCTGACCATCAATGGTCAGGCCTAACTATTAATGGTTAGGGTGACCATCAGCAGTCGAGTGTCAAAGGTTAAGTTTGGTTAGGGTGGGTTAGTGAACCAGTTTATCTAGTTGGTTAGCTAGTTAGCTAACCTAGCTTAGGTTTATGGTTGAAGGGTTGTGAGATGGTCCTTAGAGGGTCATAAGGTGTTTTAGGGTTTTTTTAACATCTATAACTACTATGTGTGGTTTTCTAGTGTCTCCAATTAGGGATCCCATATTTATCCATCTCATTCTCTGAGTTGTCTCTATCTTTTTCATGTATAACTTGGGTCTTGAATATGCCTTTATTACTAATAAATTAGATGATCTTTTGGTCATCCTCAAAGAATTGATAGTTTATCACATTTTTTAGGGATAGAGGGACATAGGATGAGTTCCAAGAGAACTCTTACAACATAGTGTCATCTAGAGGATTTAGGTTATCTACCATAGATGCTAGTGAGTTGATGACTTAGGTTTCCTCCCAAAAAATAGGGATGATATTAAATGCATTAAACATCTTGATTAGGTCCCAAGCCTTGTGCTTATACCTCTTGAGGTATGATAATTTACATTGAAATTTAGTCTTGATCTGGTTGACCACCAACTTAGAGTCCCTAAATACTCTTAGTTCCTTTTCCTTGTATTTTAATGCAAATTGTAATCCTAGGAATAGTGCTTTGTACTCCATATTATTTGTGTAAAGAAAATGCAACTTATACAATGCTAAATGTTTCCTCCCTAAGGGTCTATAAGTAGAACACTAGCCCTACTAACTTGTTTAAAATGAGCTATGTATTTATAAATAGACCATCATATGGGTAGGTTTAGGTGATTTCTAGCTTGGTCTTTGGGAGGATTTATGCTCAACATGTATATACTTAGATATGAAGATACTAGGTTTATCATTAATGACATTGTACTCAATTATCATGTGTTTCATGTGAGGTTCCCTATCTACCTAAATTTGGTTGGCCACTCCCCTCCATATTAACCATATATGTGAGAAATTTGTGGCCATATACCCATTTAGGGATTTAGACCAATATCTACTAAGGTACATGTCATAGGCTTGGGGTATCTCCAAAACTTGGATGTATATGAAGTGTTTAATCATAGGCTTGGATTCCAACTATATGTGGATATTTAGTAATTCCCCTATCACTTTCACCTTAGACTTGTCAAGATGGATTACTAATTTATCTAACTTTATAGGGACCAATATAAACTTTTCACATATGTCTGTTATAATTACATTGGTTAAGGCTCTTGAATCTACTAGGTATTTATGTAGATTATTTCCAAACTACTAAGTGGTTAAGAGGAAAGTGGACACCTCTAGATTATTCTTAAGAATGAGCACATTGGTGTGGGTTGCTCTTGGTTTTAACTGGATTGGTTGGGCCAGCTTTTGAGTTAAGGATTTTAGTAAGAAATCACATTACTCAGTTATTTGAGCAAACTCATGAAGTGTGATATTGGATTTGATCTTCTTCATGTCCTCCACTATGTTATAACCCTATTTACTTTGGACTAGTGGGGTCTCTATAGGTGCCTTAAGTTCTTGAGGTCTTGGAGTTGGGGGTCATTCCTAGAATTTTGTTCAGGTGGGGTTACACCATTGTTTTGGGGAATTAAGGTAGTGAGGGGTTATTTTAGTTGCATATTATTGAGGGCATATATTTTTTTGAAATTGTTGAAATGCATGCACCTCACTAATACCCTCCTTTGGCTCATTCTCTTCTTGGCTATGGAAATCCATGGTCTCTAATACCATAACATTGATAGGGGATTTACCCATGTTGGATGATTTGGGACCACCTCATATTCTTCCTTTTCCTTTTATAATATATCAAACACAAAACTAAACACCATGCAATCTAGTTCTCTATGGGCTATCATGTTATGAACTTGACACTAGTTAGGTAAGGCTATCTTGAAGATATAAATTTTGGGAAACCTATTGGGTGATGGTTTTAGAGGATTATGAGGATGTTTATAGTTCTTACTCAGTATTTGATATGTGAAGTTTTTTTAGAACTCTCTACATTAAATTTAATCACCTACCTTTGTATCTCAAGTAAATCATTGATGAGTTTTTATACCATTCACTAAATGGCATCGACCTCATTTTTTGTGGATTATTGGGGTGAATTTTGGGTATTGTTAGCTACTACCAATATTACCTAATGTGGTATCTAAGGGGTCTATTCATTCCCACCTAACTTAATAAAACCTAGGTGTTGGATTAAAGTGGGATGATTTAGTAGGAGTTGATGCATTATAAGGAGTGGATAAATCATTGGGACATTATAATTAATGTTGGGAAATAATATCAATGCATGAATATGTGGTAGCACATTAAGATTGGTAGCCATCATCTAGCCTTGGGGGTTGAGTTTCCCATGTACCTTCATGGATCCTACATAATCCAAGGATAGATCCATTATTATTGGGTGCCTCCTTAGAAAACATGTCTATCCAAGGGTCTAAAGCATTCTTATACATTTTGAGTGTTAGTTGGGGGTTAGGTTGATAAAGCATAGTGACCCAGTTGTACATTTTTAAAAACTTAGAATTGAAGTTAGTGATAGGCTCATTGGGTTGCCATTTTATACAATCAAATTACTTGTATAAGACATTGGGGCCTATCACTAGATCTAATTTGGAAACGAAGGCAATACTAAAATAATCCTAACTAGGGATAAAGTCTTCAAGGAGGTTGAGGAACCAATCATATGCTGATTCCATCAATGTGAAGGTAAAAAACCTACATTCCATTTGCTCATGTTTTATATTTAAGATCTTTAGGGAAATTTTAGAGGAAGTTATGTTATATTTATTATTCCATCCCATAAAAGAGTGAAACAAGGAACATATAACTTAGGGTTCATAGGTAAATCATGGACCACTCTCAGGACATTAATATTAGAGCCAACCAACTAGGCCATTTTGGGCTGTAAATTTGCTAGAGGTTAAGGGGACAATCTAGTTGGAATCATGATAGGTATAGGTTGGTTGATCTTGGGTTTTTTATGGAAAAGTAGGGGTAAATCATGAATCAATCATGGTAGGACCTATTCCTAGTGACATGTGAATTAGTCTCCAGGATGCTTCACAATCAAATAGAAGTTAATACACTATTATCAATAAGTAAAATTTCAAATAAGCCAATGTTCAATGCATAAATTATTGTTGTATTTTATCCAACTAATAAACTAATTACATGTCTAAAATACACTGATTCAACCCTCTTTCTAGTGCCAGTTATTATTTGCTCCAAAATTTAGTGCTAAAATACCTATGAGATTGGGTATTCCTAAAGAAGAGAATAGGAAAAATGATGGACTTTTGTCCTTAATTTTAGGAATAATTTGGAATCATCTTAGGGCATGGATATGGGTATTTGAATTTATTATGGAGTCTTCATGAAATATTCTCCAAGAGATGTAGTGACACCACCAAAAGCTCAATATAAGAATCTTAGATACATGCCCAATTGTCTAAAGTTATTATTGATGCTTATAAGTTATGCTCCTCTACTTTATAAATGCAAGGGGAAAGGGTAGTTCAATAATTTAAAATAAACACAAAAGAGAGAGAAGAGTAAGGAAGGAAAAAGAGACTCCATATTTAAAAAAAAATTAATGTATCAACATAATGTTCTACCTTTAGGAACACATAATGGTAAGAGTATAAGGAAATAGGGGAGCATGCCTCAGTTATGAACCCTCACTAAATATAAGTACTAGAATATTATAGTAGATCACACATAAACCTTCAATGGTAACTTGGGGACTATCACAGAAATTAACAACTGTATGAAAAAATAAACAAGAGAGTTTACAAAGGGATTATAATACACAAGCACATTATAATCATGACACACATTTAATAACAAGGTATTAGTATGATTAATCTAGCATTAAAAATCAATCATAATGGATATGAATAATAATTTGAAACATAAAACAAGCATTTTGAATAAAATTTAAATTTTCATTCATAAAAACAAAGTAGTGATGTTACAATAATATCGATCATCACCAACTTTTATAGTCCAAAGGGATGAAGGAGAAAGTAGGTGAAATCTTGGATAAAATCTAATAAAAATTTTGAGAAAAAATTAGATGACCCTTAAATTACAATATGTATATGCCTTGTATAGATTAGTATGGGATTCACCTCCAAAAATCATGAGATTCCCATCCTGGGGCATGATGGCCACTCATGGTAGTCACAACTTGATGTAGGGGCATCACAAAGTGCACATGTGATAATAAAGGTAAGTGTGTCTAGAAGACAATTTATGGTCTTATATGAGTGTGAGAGGATATGTAGGATTCTCTAGGGTGTTTTGGAATATTTAGGAGTCATTCAAATTCTTAGTGTGTTTTTTCTCAACCTTTGAGAGTTTCTTACCAAAAGGGAGAATTTAAGTTTTTGAATCTTGTAATTAGTATGAAGGGGTAGTTTAAGTTTTTTATATGACAATTTAAAAGGTGATAAATGTTGTACAAGATTTTATTATGTTCTAAGAGAGTGTTTTATAGGTATATTAACTTGCATGACATGAAATAAATAATGTAAGCATGAATCTTGAAGAGGTAACTACCACCCCATAAGGGGTGGCCAAGAATAGAAAGATGTTTTACATGTTTTGCATTGATATACAGGGTGGCATACATGTAGGTGAATTTGGTATAGGTTAGAAGGGTGTGTGGAGTAGAATATCCAAAGGAAAGTATAAGAAGATCAAGAATTAACAGACTGCTTGTGTGCAGTTCTATGTATGGATATTAAATACATTTTGAGACAAATGAATAAAAGAAATGTCTAAATAAAAATTTGATGAGTTTTAGTGATTTTTATGCCTATAAGTGATATTTTGTTTTTCTATGAGTAATTATATTTGGGTCTATTATTCACTTTATATTTGACTTGATGACAAAGTTCACAAAAGTCTCATTTTGAAATGCCCCTATTTTTGCATAGTATAAGAAAGGAAGCTGAAAAACCTCTTTTATGGTTATTGTAAGGTTTTATGTGTTAGGAGTGGTAGAGAAGTTATTTATGGTTTTGATTATCTCTATGAATGTTTATGAACCTATGTATTAGGCATAATTTAGTTTTAACTTCTATTTTGTGGGTACAGTCTCATAGAAGCATGCAAAATTCTTCTAGCCTTCACGTTGGAGATGATTAGTGATTGATCAAGGTAATATATATATATATATATATATATAAGGACAGGTAAAGATAGTTTTTTAAAAACTTATATAGGTCCTAAATTTTTTTTAGGTTCTTTATAATTAAACATATTTATTGTTTTATTCTCTTTGGCTATCACATTCTTATACTGTGTTCCTAGGATTTTATAACATGCATATGGGAGACTGGTCATGGTTGTTCATGCTTAGTTGGCCATTATAAAAGGTGTATTAAGTTTAGATATACCTTATTTTAGTTTTGGAGGAGATTTCAATTATTTAAAATTTAAAATAGCCTTATTTTGGAGCTCTCGAGTATTCACTGGACTTTATAAACTAACCAAGGGTTTGAACCTTGTTTTTATTATAACTTGAGTTTATACCCATAGTTATTTATTAAACTTTGTAATTTTATGTTATTTCACATACCCTAAATTATTATTGATGTTTTATAACCATTACTTATAGTATAATATAGAAAACATGTGTGGATCTTGATATAGGCCTAGAAAGACCTAATTAGATATGAAACTTGATGAGTAAGTTGGGTTATATAGAGAGTTTAAGTTAGGAATTTTTGGTAAAGATAGAAAATGATAAAGGTTATTTGATAAGATAATTATTTTATCTAAAATATCCCTTCATTTCTTAAATATTGGAGAATTATAAAATACAAGGCTACTAAGAATTAAAGGCTTAAGGAGGAAAGAGTTGCATGTTAGAGAGTTCAACCTTGGAAATTGTGTCATTTGGTTGTAGGTGAGAGAATGTTCACATAGATAGATAATAATCCATATGAACCCATGAAAGAAGATAATAACCTAAAAACCATGTTTTAGACTTTGAGGTATAGGATTTTATAAGAATTAAGTACAATTGAAGTAAGAGGTGGAGGGTAAGATATTGATCAATGTACTTGAAATAATGGTTTTTGAGTAGATTAGGGTAAAAAGAGATTGAATAGTGATACTTCAATAAGCTAGTAAAAAAAATACTATGCATGTACTTTAAAGGCTTATGAGCCTAATAGAGATAAAAGTGAGAACAAGTATCATAAAAGAGTAGAGGATTTGTTAGATAAGAAATCAAGGATCTAAAAAAGACAATAAAGTAAGAGGAAACCATGAGATAATCATTTGTATGCATCTACATTAGTAGTTACATTTTATTTGCATCACAACTATAATTCAAACTTCAAAACAAAATCCTAGCAAAGCCCTCAAAAATATTTATGGGGAACCACTTAATTGATATGTAGTAATGAATATGAATATCTATTTCCTAACTACTTTGACCTTGCATCCCTATCCTATAGTGCAATTTCCATGAGGTCAAATCCTTAGTCTAACATAGCAAGGTTCATCAGGGGTTCTCTAAATATTACCTTGGCTTGAGCTACTAGTCTTTAGTATACCTAGAAGGGATCTCCCGTAGACACCTATACCTTAGACACCTAACAATACTTGTTGTAAACTAGGTTGAATGCTAAATAACTACCTAGGCCACTTCCCTATTTACTTTAGTAACCTTCTTCCTCATGACTTGGTCAAAGTGACTCAGGTGGAATCCAAATTCTCCCTTGTCCCATAGGGTGCCATTCGAGTATAACAACATAGAGATATTGAATTCATTTAAGTATGTCAATGTCTTTTTCCTTCCCTCTTTTAAGGGTCCTATAACAGTTTTTGCCACACCTAACTAGTCCTCCATATGCATTTTCATGTTCTCAATGTATAATCGATAAAACCCCAAGTCTCAAGTGAGAATTAGTTTCAATTATAAGAACATAACTTTGTTTATTATCTCCAATAACTTCTTACATTTCCCATCAATCTCTGAGATCCTCTCCATGTAAACATGAGTTTGATGGATGAGCACATTGGTCTCCACCATAGTCTCCACCACCTTTCCCAAAACTGAGAAGAGTATTTAGAGGGATTATTTGAGCTACCCACTTAACCTAATGGAGAAGGAACTCTTTACCTAGGATTATAGGGTCTAAACCTAACTTTGCATATATTTGAGGAACTTTTCTGACATGTCATGGGTTCCCCAGAGAATGGAGAATGGGTCCTCAACTGTATTTTCTTCTCTAGTGGAAGTCTTCACCTTGGTTAGGGAGAATAGATCGTGATGGGTTTTCCATACTAATAGGTTCCCATTCTAGATGAATTTTTGTGTTAGGGTACTTTTCATGCTTATCATGGTGCAATCAAAACTCCACTACACATATGGGTTGCCTTGTATTGTCATATTTGACACTTATGACCTTAGGACATCCCCCAAGTTCTCTAAGATGTTGGAGGGGTGGTAGAGATGGTCATGAAGAGTAAAGGATGAGGTAGAGGGGATATAGAGGAAATTATTGGAAGAGGCAGGTTCATAGGAGTGAAGGGAGGAAGGATGAAAGGGGAGGCCCACAAAACATTTGTGCCTACCACTATTCATGGTTCATGTCCACCTAAGGGGTAATGAATCCATGGAGATGGGTATTCATTATAAGGGAAGAGATTATTTGGTTTAATCAAAATCCATAGGTGCCTTGGGAAATGGAAAGATGGGGCTAGGGAACAATGCATAAAGTTAATGTGATTGGTTATGGAAGAACTATAGAGGCCAACATAAGAGGTTGGACTAGAGTGGAAGGTTTCTAAACTAAATCTTGAGGGTGAGTTACCTTATACTTATTCTTGGGTCTCTTACCTAGGTCAACCTTGGATGTCATGGTAGAAGGGCTAGCATGGACAAAAGGAGATGCAGAGGCTTGTTGGTCAGAATTATTACCCAATTAATACTATATTCTTATATCTGCTTAGCATTAATTATCAACCTAGGGTACATAATAATTTTAAGGATGTCAACACTATATATGCATTGTTGATTCACAAGCTAAATTAATTGATGGTTGTAGTAAAATGAACTTATAATATTTTTACCATATAGATATACAAGGAAATTATTATAATAAAATTTAAAAGTTCTTCACACTTATGAGTCACACATGCATCACACTTTATATAATCAACCAGTAATGAAATCAATTCACACAACATACTTTAATCTAAGAAGGGTCAGGATCTTCACTGCAACTCCTTTCGAGGGGGGCCTCCTCATTTATAACTAAGTTCCAATCCTTCTCTAAGAGACTTAGAAAATCTTCTTATAGAATCAACCTTTTCATTACACAGATCTATAGTAATTAAAGATTGTTATAGTAGATTGCAATAGATAGAAATCAGAATATAATTACTATCTACAATTCCATCCTCCTAAATCTAATCTAAGTTATGCCATTAAATACATAAGGTAGTTTATTATCTTAAATAAAAATACTAAAATAAGAAAGGTACAAATACTTTGCAACTAACCCAATTAACCTTCAGGTGGTTAGTAACTTAAACTTACTTGTTTTTAGGCTTGACTGGGTAAAGGACAATTTATGTTACTTTTTTGTTTTATTTCTCTCCTATCCATTTTTATTGTCTTATTCATCCTTTGGTATCATAACCAAGTTTATCTTCATGTGATGGGTCCATACAGTTGTTATGGAGGATCCTCTTCAATCATTTAATTTTTTTCTAAGATAGATGGATGTGTCCTTGAAAATCAATTACTTACTATCACAAAAATGGTTTGTTCTATGTAGTGGTTGTAGGCTCTTGTAGGTAAAAGCTTGTAGTTGCTATGGGTAACCTATAGGTGAAAGCATGTAGCCTATAGTTGCTATGGGAGACCTATAGGTGAAATCCTATAGCTTTTAGTTGCTATGCGCAACCTATAGGTGAAAGCCTATAACCTATAACTGTTATGGGCAACTTGTAAGTGACTAAGAAATATTCCTGTAGTCTTATTTTACCCTTCAAGTGTTTTTTAAACAAGGTTACACAAGTATAATTTAATCAAATAAAAATCATCATTAATCCATAACACAACATGTATATATTAATGCACACATATTATCATTAATTAATTAATTCATTCATTTACATAATTCATGGATAGTTCTAGGGATTCATATGGAAAAAGATATATAACTGGGCATGGATTAGGTTATAAAAGGAATAATTAGTGACCTCATCACACCCCCTACTTAACCTCCTAATTTTCCTTAGTCAATCTTTCTATGCATTTTGAATCCACAACATTTTTTAAAATTTAAGGTCTCAGTACAACCCATCCCTTCAAAGATATAAAAAACTTTAGCATCATCTATGATTTTCCACCTTTCCTTATTTGCTTCTCTGTTAACTAGCACATTCCCCTCCCAATTATAAATTGGGAACCAAAACATGGGTGGATGAAACATAAACCCCAAACAACTTACCCTTATTTTCTTGATGAGTTCAATGTACCCATATATTATATGTATTTAATCTCTAAGGTTCTAAAGGGAATAAGGCTCTTTTCTTTTTAGGGTGTCTGAAATCTCTGCCCATCTACACAAATAAGAAACAAAAATCTATTTTCCATCTCCCTCCATAATTCTCAAGTAGTGATTCTAGACCTCCACTTATTTCCTTGTGACCCATTATCATAGAGTATTTATATTCATAAAGGCCATCAATTCATTTATTATAGCTTTTGAATCCACTGACTCACCCCTAATCATTAGGGTAGCCTCTTTTTCTTTTTCTTGATAGTCCTCCACCCATTTTTTTCTTCTCATTTCATTAAGGATGTATGAGGTAAAGGCATTCAATTAGACAATACATAGGTATATATTAGGATTCTAATTTTGATGATATGGTACACCATATTGATGCATGTAAAACTCACTTAATTGTGCTTGAATATTAATGTCATAATGACTATAAACCTTAAAAAAAGACTTAGGATCACATATGATGTAAGAATGATCATTGTATATCTTGTCATATTTGAATCTAAGCCACCTTTCTTCTAAGTATACTACATACACCCTAGAGGGTGATATGTATTCCATTAACATCTTAGTGGTTTCATGAATTTTAGTGATCTTCCCTTTCAAATAATTGATTTTTACATCAGGATTTTCTAGGATTTCTTTTAAATCATCCCACTGCTTCCTTGCTTCAACATATACCTTAAAACTTTGTATTAACTAATTATGATAACTTTCATCATTACTTAATTTTTACTCAAGAAAATTCAAAAGGTCATCAATTTTTATTAGCTTAGTAGCCAAAAATTCTAAATCAATCACTTCTACTATAGGTATTTTTGTAATGGATAATGTAGGAGAAAAACTATTATATAAAGGTACCAAAGCCAAATATTTATCTACGGTAGATTCCTATGAGGGTAAACTAATTCCATATGTAGGTAAGGTGGATGATGCTACTATATGCACTTCAAAGGGAGTTGTTTTAGGCTCCTCCAATATCCTTTCCTTGCTTGACTCTTTTTTCATAGATTGCTCTATAAATTATGCTTCCCCCAAAAGTGTTTCTAGGCCTCTCTTGCCTTTTAACTCTGATATTTTGTTCCTCAACCTATATATCTCTTTCATATCTTGTTACAAAGTTTGGAACTCCTAGTTATGAGGAACTATGTCTTGTTTTGTTGTTTCTTCCATGGTCTTTTCTTTAAGCAATTCTTCTTCTCTTATAGGCTGATCTATCATTATTATTTTTTATATATCTTATTTATTTGAGTAGATCCATGTCTTCCTCTATAAATCTAGGTTTCTTAGGTGATGGAATTTCCTCTTCCCTTATAGACTCATCTTCAGTAGACCATTCTGCTATTTCAAACCCATCAGAGGTCTTACAAATTATGGGCTCCTTCTTCCTTCCTTCATCTTTATTGATGTTTATAAGTGAGGATGCTAGGGTTTTTACCTTCAAATTATTTCCTATAGTGAAGTAGGATTCTTCAAAAATGGTGGTTTTGGTTGTAGGGTGCAATAATGTGTAGCTTAGGTCTTTGTTTGAATGAGCTATGATCTCAAAATTAAGTGTTTTTCCTCATATAATTTTGGCTTAATCATGGACTTTCACTCTGCATGTATAATTTATCCTATAATTGATTTTATATAGCATTCTTCCTCCCCACGTGAGAGGTCACTTGTCCCAAAATGACATAGTACATGTAGGATATAAAGAGATAGGATGGGGTCATGATGAGGGTGTGAGTGTTTAGTTGGCATAACTCATGACAAGCCTTGATGAATGATTTTTTAATTATTAAATATGATTTTTAATATAATGCATGTCATATTAAAAAATAAAGTGCTTTTTTATGACTAAAAGATACATTGTACCTTTTTAACCATTTTGTTCCTAGGGTTGAGGCATATGAAATCTTCATGTGATTATTTTCCAAAATAGAAACTTAGCTTGTTGTTTCCTCATGAAATTATTACCTTGGTGGTCATTATTTTTATACATTGATACCCTTAGGAAATTATGTGATCATTAGATTTTATCCTTCCATGATGCCCTCAACAACCTACATATAATCATGATGACCTGTAAAGGGCTAGAGAAATGGTCTTGTAGTGGTATGAGGGATTATTTCCATCCCTCTATAAGGTGTTCACTATATATCTTTGTTGGTTATCCTAGTTAGATCCTTTCTAAATATGGAGGAGTGTGTGTGATGGTATTTGTTGCTTTTGATCTCCTCTATATGAGCTTGTTAATGGCTTGTTTTTCTTCTATCTTACTCCCAATGAAGTGATGATGTTTGGTAATGGAATCTTTATTTAGGGAAATTTTTATTTGGTAATTAGCTATTTTATCAAACCTAGAACTTGTGTACAAGAAAGGATCCCAAATCTCACTTGTTTTCATAGTGAAATAATTTTATATGAAGTGACCAGAAGCTAAGAATGGTTCTTTTGTGTCCTTGAAGCCAAAACTTCTAGTCTACAACATTCTAAATGGAGATTGGAAGTGTATGATTTTGTTGTATCCCTTTATTTATTATTCTAAGGTATGGTCCTCCTTGAGCAATACTTGATTTTTCTATTCTAATTTTCTTTTACTCTTCCTCTAGCTTCTCTAGTGTCTTCCATGAATTTCTCAATAGCCCATGGCCAAAACCATAACTCATAGTTTGTGATAAATTAACCTAAAACTACTAGAGAGGTGTATATATGGGTCAATATGTACCTATAACAACTATAGGTGGATCCCATAGCCACTAAAAAGTTGTGCCCAATAGTGATGAAGATGCTCGTAATAGCTACAAAATAGCCTATAGCAACTGGAGGAATTCCTTCTTTAACAAAGGTGCCTATAGCAATGGTGATGGTGCATGTAGTAACTATAGAAATTGATGTTTCCTATAGTATCTATGAAAATTACCTTAACAAATCTATGGTTACCTTATAGTTCCCTTTTTCTAGAGTTATTCCTTGCTTGTAGCAACTACAAGTTGAACTCATAGCTACTAAAGATTGACGCTGAAAGCAATTAGAAGGAAAGATGTGTTATAGGAAGAAGAAAAATTTTCCTCAAAATAATTCCATGTTATCCTTTTTTATATTTTACCTCTAAATAACTAGTAAGCTAGTTTTCTATTTAGGCCCTTTTTACAGCTCTAGATAACCAATAAGCTAGTTTTCTCCCCATAAATTGCTAATAATGCCCAAAAGGGGTTTTCATTAATTTTTTAATTCTAACTACTACTTGTATTAGAATATTTATTCTAGGTCCTTGCCATGTTAGCTATGAGTTTGACTAATCAAGGACTATATGAAGATCTTAGGTTTCATGCCAAAGGATGGATAGAATGTCTTCCTCTCCTTCTTCATTTTCTTATTGACTAATTATCCATGTGGCTAGTGAGACATCATGCTGATCTAACACATTATTGAATCCATTTTGTAATTATTTACATACCTAATTAGTAAATTCATCTTGAGTGAGTAGTTTTTTGTACAATTTTAGCCTGTGGCCATTGACCACTGGATAGAATCTTACTAGATCAATGGTTCAAATTTGTACTACCCCATTGTCATGAACATGTTTAATCTCAAATGGACCAATCCATATGGTCTAGATTTTACCCATGTGATCCTTGTATTTTGAATTAAAAAGAAGGGCCCAATCTCCTAAATTAAATTGTCTGGTCTTAATATACCTATCATGCCATATAATCTACTATTGTTGTACAATTTTTATGTTCTATAATGCCTACTATCTATATTAATCTAAATCATTTATTTGCACAAGCATTACTTTCTATGTTTTAGATATATCCATCTTAAGTTCTAGTGCTAATTGTAAGGTCTTGTGCTCAAATTCAATTAGAAAGACATGTTTCTTCCCATAGACCAACTCATATTGGTTGAAGACTGTAGTGGTCTTCTACATGATTCTATATTCCCAAACAACTTTAGAAAGTATAGCCTCCCAATCCTTATGGGACATACTAACAGTCTTGGTCAAAATATTTTCTAACTCCATGTTGGTGACTTCCACCTATCTATTAGACTGTGGATGATGTGGAGTTTATTTCTTATGCCTAATCTTGTATTATTGGATTAGGGTGGTAATTAAACCAATAATAAATTATGGTCCTTGATTAGTGACAATTTCTCATAGAACACCATATCTTGTGAATATTTCTTCATAGAAGAAAGCTGCCACCTTTTCATCTCTATCATGTGTAAGAGATTTTACTTCCACCCATTTAGTGACATAATTAGTATATATAAGGATGTACTCTTTTTTATTTGATTTTGGATCAAAAGGTCCTACAAAATTGAGGCCCCATTTGTCAAATGGTTCAAGCACCATTTGAGGTTGTAAAGGCATCTCATCCAAATGTGTGGGTCTTCCCATATGTTAACATATGTCACAATGAGTTGTATAACTTATTGTATTTTGATGGATTGAGGGCCAATAATAACATATATTTAATATTCTTACTACTATACACTATGCTGTAAAGTGCCCTCCATAAAGTTCATCATGGAAAGCTTTGAGGATGTATAAAACTTCATCTTCTCTAAGAATCTTCTAATGATGGAGTCAAGCCCAGTATAGAAAAGAAATCTAGATAGCTAGGAATACCTACCACTTTTTTTAATCAGATCTCTTTTTTATTTAGGAATGAATTACTTTGGAAGTAGCCCTACTACAAGGGAGTTAGCAATATTAGTATACCAAGGTGTGGTAAGGGTGAGGGAGAACAAGTGCTCATTTGAAAATGAGTCATCTACTATGGTATCTTCTTGAGGCGATTGTAGTCATGCTAGGAAGTCAACTATGACATTGTCCTTATCAATATTATCTATAATAGTTAGATCAAATTATTGTAACAAGATCAACCATCCTATCTATAATGTACCTAAAAAGGGGTAGAATAGTAGAATGATGAATAGTGGTTTAGTACCATATGTATAAAAATGAGGAGTTGGGTAGATGGGAACTAGTATAAATAAAGAGGCATAGAATATTGTAAAGCATACAATAAGAAATATTATAATTGAACATTTCTCTTAAAGATGTAGCCCCCTCAAAGTGGCAAGTGATTTAAAGTTATTCCTTTTATAAAAGGAATTGTGTGTGTAATCAACATGTTTATCAATATATGATTCATTTAGTTTTGTTAATCAACTATTATGAGAGTGATTTTCTTATCATTTGGTATCAAAGCACTTTTCAAGGCCATTTCCATGATCGTTATCTTTGTTTTAGACATATTTTGTAAACACACATTAGATAACTTCATGGAACAAGTTCAAGAAATACATATTTTTATTTTTTACCCTAAAAAAACTTGACTGTTCTTCTTCAAACTACTCATAAATGATACAAAATCGAGCCAAACATTTTCTAGGTTTTGTGCATCTCTATCTTATCTTTCCAAAACATTTTGAAATTTAAAATTTAATTAATTATTATATAAGTTATTAAATTTTTAGTGACTATTATTATTTGAAAAAAAAATTAAAATAAAAAAAAAGGAAAAAAAATGGTAAAAAAAGGTCATGGATCCTTTTAGTTTATCTAAAGTAATGCATTCATTAAATAATACCCATGTTATTTTTGATATAATTGAGTTTCAATTCCATATCACCAAATAATATGATGGAAAAATTAATATGTGATTAGATTTGGAGCATAACTATAGTGAATGGTACATGGATTCATTTCCTATAGTTAAAGAATATGAAGAAGAAATAACTACATGGGTTGAGTTGAAGGAAAGTTATAGAGCATGGTATGTTGATCACTCTAGAGTGATTAATTTAGTTAATCTTTTCTTCTCAAAATCATCCCTTCACATAACAAAAACTTATTTTATTCTTCCTTCAAATATATATAACAATTTGATGCATTCTTTGATGGGGTTAGTCATTGTAAAAAAAATATATGTAATGAACAATGCTAAGGGGGATGGCATGTATCCTCCATTTGTTCATCAATCTAACTATTTTGAGCACCCTTTCTCTCATTTTGAGGAGATGATCACTACTTTTCAAATTTCACTTCAACCTTTGATTATGGTGCTCATGTTCAACTTGTTGATGTACATACTCATATCCCAACATTGAAAGAAGAATAAAAACCAAAAAAGGACATATGGATAGGCTTCTATCTAATCTTCAACCTATTTTAAAATGTATGGTTGAACTTGTATTTGTTCATCCTCCTATTTATTTTCATGTTTTGAGGGAAAACCATTTTTAAGGAGGATGGAATGTAATGTACCTAGAGAGGGGTAGAATAGTAGAATAATGAATAGTGGTTTAGGACCATATGCATAAAAAGGAGGAGTTGGGTAGATGGGAACTAGTATAAATAAAGCGGAATAGAATATTGTAAAGTATCTAAGAATAAATATTTTAATTGAGTATTTATCTTAAGGAAGTATCCCCCTCTAAGTGGTAAGTGATTCAGAGTGATTCATTCCACAAAAGGAATACAGTTTTAATAGATTAAGTATTCATCTTTTTTTTTTAATTTTAACATATAGGTTCTTCTCATTATCACTCTACCTAGGACAACTAGTTTGTTCATAAGGTACCTAATGGTTACATGGTCTATATAAACAAACACTTAGTACCCTATTATGTAGTGATAGAACTTGTTGATAACATAGACTATTTCCAAGAATTCTTTTTCAGTGATCATGTAATTTAATTCTACTACCTATAGATTCTTTCTTATAAAATATATGACATAGTTGAGTGTTTCCTATTTTTGGCCTATCACAGCTCCCAAGGTAGTATCGAAAGCATTTTTTTGAATATGGAATTGAAGCTTCCAATTAGGGACACATAGACCTAGGGTGGTAGTTAATAATAACTTCAATTATTTGAAGGCTACATCATAGGTAGGAGTCCATATGAATTCAACATCTTTAGTCAGGAGAGTAGACAATAGTGTTGCTACTTTTCTAAAATTATTGATAAATATTTTGTAGTAACCAACATCCCAAAAAATTCTTGACATATTTCTATTTTTGAGGTATAGGTAGATTTTTTATTATGCTATTTTTGTAGGGTCAACATCGATTCCTTCAATAGATACATGGTGGCCTAGAACAATGCCTTCTATCATTAGCATGTAGCATTTCTTGTGGCTTAAGGACAAATGGTTCTCTTGATATCATTGTAGTAATTTCTTTAGGTTCTTCAAGCATTCATCAAAATTTTCTCCATAGATAGTGAATCCATCCATGTATATTTATACACATTCATTAGCTAGATCTGAAAAGATACTCAAAACAACCCTCTGGAATGTTGTAGGAGCATTACACAACCCAAAATATAATACAACATAAGAATAAGTACCTTATGGATAAGTGAAGGTAGTATTCTCCTAGTCCCCAAGAGCAATTCTAATTTGGTTGCAATGACTAAAGCCATCCAAAAAGGTAAAATATTTTTTTCCTGCTAGTGTGTCTAGTACCTGATCAATTAATGGTAGAGGAAAATGATCCTTTCTAGTTGTTGTATTGATTTCCCTATAATATATGCAAACATTCCACTCTCCATTTTTATTTAGTATAATTACCAATGGTGAAACCCAATCACTATTCAAGATGAGATATACAAATTTAGTGGTTAGGAGTTTTTGTAGTTCTAAATTGACTATTTATCTAAGATTTGATTCATCCTACATTATGGTTGTCTGATTGGTTGGCACTCCTTTGTTATGTAGATGTGATGTATGCATGTTTTTAAGCTAATTTTTTGTATATCCTCATAATCCCATGCAAAAATGCATTGGTTTGCATGTAAAATTCTAACTAGGCACTTTTCCTCATTTGAATACAACTTTATATTAATAACTAATGTTTTTCCTAGAGAAATTTCAATTTGATTTACAAGTGCTTTCATTATTTCTAAATTTTTGATGGATCTAGTTTAGCTACAGCTATGAAGAGATAATAGATGGAATGTTTCCTGTATATATGCAACATATTTATCTTCTTCCTAGAGGTTGGAAAATGGGCACTATATGCATTACATGTTATTATGATCTTCAAGATTAGTTTGGTAATTATTCTAGAAAACATTTGAGAGAATTATATCTTTTTCTTGATCAATCAAGGTGCATGCATGGTCTATGGTGAATATAATAATCAAGCTACCTCATCTTCTTCAGCCCATAATGTATGATTTGGTTCCAAAGATGGTCATACTAGAGGATAGAGGACTAACTTCTTAGTGTGGTTTCCATTATATATCAACATATTACTTGATCTACAACTGATGAAGGCATATACTGTAGCAAGCCAAGGTCATCCTAAGATGAGAGGATATCCACCCAAATTAGACTTTGGTTGTGGCAAAATGAAATATATAGGATACTCCAAAGAATATATTGTAATGGAAAGATCTTCAATAACTCCTTCTGATCTAACTATAGATCTATCAGCTATTTGTAGCATTGTATATGTAGGATGAATATTATTCAGTTATAAAATTTTCATGATTTCAATTGTCATTACATTTATTGTAGCCCTCAAGTCTATCAATGTATTAGATAGTTGTTGGTCATGGATTTGGACTATGACTACTAGGTATCTTGGATTTGAATATTTCTTTAGTAGGGTGTTTCCTAGCATAATGTTTGCTAACTAGCCATTCACATGCACTATATTGGGATCCTTCTTTTTCCTTTTAGGTTTACATAGACATGAGTTTTTTACAGCTTTGGAATATATGGGAACATCCTTGATGGCTTGGAAGAGAGGAATTTTACCATAGATATTCTTGAGCTACCCTATGAAGTTAAATTCAGGCTCAATTGCATAGTGTTGAAGGCTAAGACACTCTAGAAATGGTGGGGATGCTTCATCAATAACTTTATTGATAAGTTTAAAAATTTATTGTGGTGGTGAAGGCGGGTTAACATGATCTTCTAGATTTTATTGAACTAACTTTGTTATTATGGGTGGAGATGGGAGTGGTAGAACTCTTCTTGAACATAGGTGAACTTCATTGATGTTCATCATATATGTTGGGTACTGAACAAGTTTAGTACTAAATATTGGTTATAGCAACTTATTTGCAAGATTTTGTATCGGTTGTGTAGGGAGATGATTAGGTTTAGGTGGAGCTTGTGTATTGGTTATAAGAGTATGAAGTTTTTATTAATTTTATGGATGGAATCCTCTCTGATAGTTTCCCTAGGTCTGATTGGGTCTCCAAGGCTACTACCACTGGTTTGTGAGGGGTGGGCCTTGGGGTGTTTACCAAGCTTTTATCTAAGGAGGGGATAAATTTTGTGGAGGATACCAAGAGGTGTCAGGGTGGATTATCTAAGGTGGATTCTAGTTGAAATTAAGAGGTGGGACATTCATCCATGGACTACTCTAATTGGGAGAAGTATTTACAAATTTGAATTAAAAAAGGTAAAATTTGTAAAAGGTGGATTTTGTCCCATACTTGGATAAGATGGTCATTAAACCCATGGATTTCTTTATGAAACATAGAAAACTTGGTCCCCATCTCCTCTTATAATGTGTAGATTTACTATTTATTGTTCTTTAGATGTGATGTTAGCCACCTTAACCTGAACCTCATGACACTTACAGTCTGCCTTCTTCTTCTTCTTGTAACTCAGACAATAAATGGTTAAAGTTTGATCCAAGGCTACTTGTTTTTTCCTTGTGTGTAGGATATCAATTTGGGTGGCCAAGTGACTAATGATATCCTATTTTATGTCTTATAATAGGTTACAAGTTTAGATTTTGATAGGCCACTTGTGGCTACTAGTGGAAGCTTGTTGCCCCAGACTTTGTTTATGGCAGACCTAGAATAATTTTTTCTCAACTCTTTAATGTCAATAAATGTCATTTGGGAGATATATCCCCAAATAATTAGATCTAAGGCTTCTAGACAATCTTCTCTAACGCCTTTGAGGAAGATGAGTTTTAGAGGCTCTTCTCCTAGTGCACTTTGCTTTAATTTTTATACACTAAACATGAATCATTCAATGTAGTCTTCTAAGGATTCATCCCCTTCTTGAGTCATCTTGAAGATGCAATTTATTTTATAATTTATTCCTCATCCATACTCTTGATACTTAATTAAAAAATTCTTTTTCATGTCTTTCCAATTGTGAACTGAATTACTACCCAGTCCAATTAACCAATAAAGAGCTGAGTCTTTGAGGGTGGTAGGAAAAACATTTATTTTTTTTGCATCTTGCCTATAGTCATATATTTTATAGAGAATATAAAATTTGAATAAGAATGTGTCAAGGTCTTTTGATAACATACTTCTAAATTTGGGCAAGGCTGAGGGTGGGATATTTTTCATTCATGTTACATCTGTTGTAGATAAAATAAAAAACTCAAAAGTAACTGTGTCTAGAGCCCTATTGTCATCTACAAACTCTCCTTCCATGATGGATTTTCTTGTGATATTAATACCAAAGGTTCTCAGGATCAGTCCTCAAATTATGTATTAGTCCTTTGGTTAGCACAATAGTATATGTTTATCTATTGATCCACAATCTTTTTACTAGATGAAAAGTTTGAAGACTCTCCTGAGATTTCTTTGATTTGTTCAAGAAAGACTTATTGGAATGCTATTATGATGTTACTTTTTGGATTTTTTGGTTTGTGTAGATCTTCCATTTCATTTATATTTTCTAACTCAACTAATACTTTCATCACTTTTATTTATTTTTTGAAATCCAATAATACTTCTTCTGTAAGTTGCTTCCTTTGGTTTGTAGTGTTCCCTTCTTTGAGAGTCTTTCAATTTATGGTATATCTTTCAATAGGATTCTTAGTTGATGTAGGAATTTGTGGTTGTTTCTTGGTATCAACTTGTGTCATTTTTGGTAAGAATCTCCCTCAAGAATATCTTTCTCTTTGCATAAACATTGTGCAACTCCTTCATCTATCCTATCCCTTCTTGTATAGGGTTAGTTTTTTCATTTTTGTGTGTTTTAGGGGCTATTTCAAAATAATCAAAAATAAAATACAAAGAAATAAAGGAAAGCATAAATCAAAACAACAAGAATTGAAATTTTACCTCTAGAAGGTAGTAAATGAAAGTTGTAAAATTAATCTAGAAAGCAAAAAATAAAAGTAGTAAAATTTAATCTAGAAAGCAAGAAATGAAAGTAGTAAAATTTAATCTAGAAAGCAAAAAATGAAAGAAATAAAATTTAATCTAGAAAGTAGGAAATGAAAGAAGAAAAATTTAATCTATAAATCAATAATTGACAACCTTCCCAGCAATAGAGCCAAAATGTTAGTCAAAATTATTACCTAATTAATACTAAATTCTTAAATATGCTTAACATTAATTATCAACCTAGGGTACATAAGCTTTTTAAGGATGCCAACACTATATATGCATTATTGATTTATAGGCTAAATTAATTGATAGTTTTAGTAAAATGAACTTATAATATTTTAAACATATAGATATACAAGGAAATTATTATAATAAAACTCATAATTTCTTCACACTTATGAGTCACACATGCATCACACTTTATATAATCAATTAGTAATGAAATCAATTCACACAGCACACTCTAATCTAAGAAGGGTCAATATATTCACTACAACTCCTTCTGAGGGGCCGTCCTCATTTAGAACTAAGTTCAAATCCTTCTCTGAGAGACTTACAAAAGCTTCTTATATAATCATCCTTTTCATTACTCAGATCTGTAGCAATTAAAGATAGCTATAGTAGATTACAATATTTAGAAATCAGAATGAAATTACTATCTACAATTCCATCCTCCTAAATCTAATCTATGTTCTACCATTAAATACATAAGGTAGTTTATTATCTTAACCAAAAATATTAAACTAGGAAAGGTACAAATACTTTACAACTAACCCATTCAACCTTCAGGTGGTTAGTAACTTAAAGATACTAGTTTTTATGCTTGACTAGGTAAAGGACAATTTATATTGCTTTGTTGTTTTATTTCTTTCTATCCTTTCCATTGTTCTTGTCTTATTCATCCTTTGGCATCATATGCAAGTTTATCTTCATATGAGGGGTCTGTACAACTATTATGGAGTATCCTCATCAATCAGTTACTTTGTTTCAAAGATAGCTAGATGTGTCCTTGAAAATCAATTACTTACTATCATAATAATGGTTTGTTTTATGTAATGGCTACGAGCTCTTATACGTGAAATCTTTTAGGTGAAATCTTGTAGCCTATAGCTGATATGAAAAACTTATAGGTGAAATCTTGTAGCCTAAAATTGTTATGGGCAACCTGTAGGTGAAATCCTATAGCCTACAGTTGCTATGGGCAACCTGTAGGTGACTAAGAAAGATTCCTGTAGTCTTATTTTACCCTTCAAATGTTTGTTAAATAAGGTTACACAAGTATAATCTAATCAAATAAAAATCATAATTAATCCATAACACATGTATATATTAATGTACACATATAATCATTAATTCATTCATTCATTTACATAAGTCATGAATAGTTTTAGGGATTCATATCAAAAAAGATATATAATTGGGTATGGATGAGGTTATAAAAGGAATGATTATTGAGCTCATCAAGGCTAACTATGGAGGTTGATGAATCACCAAAGGAGGTTTTGGGATGACTAAAGGGGTTGATGGGATGGTTTTTTCCACTTGAGATTCATGCCCTGATGTTATATCAATGTTCTCTAATAGAGGTGTGCCTATAGGTACCTAGACTTGAAGCATGCCTAATGGAGGTATTAGCAGGTTCTAGGTTGGGGAATGTATGGGGTAGAAGGAAATGAATAATTGAGGATTCTTGGGAGGACTAAGGCTAAGGTTACCTAGGTGAATAATGGAGGGGACATAATAGGGAAAATATGAGGCACCACTTGGGGATATTGTGAAAGGCGAGAAAAAATGAGTGGTACCATGAAAGGGAGCTAAAAGGTGATGAGATTGAAGGGAGGAACTTATAAAGTGGTGGGAGTGAGGGGTGAAACCTTTAAAGTGGTGGGAGTGAGGGGTGGAACCTATACTAATGCTTGTTTGGATCCCCACTCTAGGCTTACCTTCAAACTACTATTAAAATCAAACCTTAGGGTTTGTGTGGCCTAGGGTCAAGGTGATGGTGGTTGAAATATCTATTCTTTGTCTACCTAAAACCATGTTTTATGGGTACATATTAGTTGGGACTGGGCTACTAGAGTTGTTGGAGGATCCAAAGGTGGAATTGGGACATGAGGAGTAGGCATTTATAGGGGATGAAGAGGTGAAACTAAAGAATAAGGTTCAGGTACTTATAGAGGATAAGGAAATGTAATACCCTACAATATCCTCCTATAAATTATAGGAGGAGTTATGGTGACATCCTATATAGAATGATTAGGTGCTAGAGGAGGCACATAAGGGCCCACTTGGACCATATTTCCTTTCTTCTTTTTCTTAGCCATAATTTGGGCTAGTACCTCCTGGTTGTTTGTAAAATTTAAGTAAAACTCATCATTGTCCTCTAATTAGTGGCCATAATTAATATTGATTCAAGCCAATTACCTCACTAAATGAGCCTTCATTATGCCCTTAAGGTCTCAATATCAGATTTTGGCTCTACATAGGGTGAAGGAATCCCACCTAGTTGTTATTTTATGGAGGGGAGGGAAGGCCTTATAAACATGGTGTTGAATATAAATTTGGAGTGGTAGACATGTCTTATAATATCTACCTATTTAAAATATGAAAACACCTTCTACTAGTTAGTACATAATTTCCTACTTTGCCAAGTGATCTAGAATAAAGTATACCAAGTGGAGGGGTTGCTTGAGAATGTATGTGACTCAAATCATGATGTCCTCTTGGTAGTACTAATAGTCACCAATAGATACAATAGAGTCTATGGTTTATTATAATAAATAAGGCATTGGGGACTCATTGATCATGTTGTACACAACTAGGTATAAGTGCTCATAGATATCTTGAATAAGGTTCTAGTATTGGTGGCTATATAGCCTATATAAGACTATATAGACCATCGAACCCCCTATAATCCATGTAGGAATATAAAATGTCTTAAAGGTGAGCATCCTATAGATTGCATATATATGATAGATCATCATGTATAAAGTCCCCCTTCTTGGACATTTACTATGGCATTGAACAACTTGAATTTGATCATCCCTCCCATGTCTAGAACTTCAGGGTTAGTGAGGATCATGTGAAGGAGGGGCACCCATAATTTGTTAAAATGCAGGAAGACTAGGGATCTAAACCATTAGTTTAATAGAATCATACCCACCTAGACCTCCTCCCACAAGGTGTAGACTATATATGAATTGATGTCCTCTTTGCTCACCCACTTGGCCTCCAATTTTTTGCCCAATCCTATAGGACCTCATAAATTTATAAGACATCAGTCCAAGTTTAAACCAATGTAAATATTGACTAAATTTGAATTATAATCAAATGGGGTTAACACCTATCATTTTTTACTTTTTAATAAGGTTCCCATGTATCCTATAGGGTGTCATGTTAGTCTATTATCTCACTTAGCCTTTTCTTAGTCTTTAATTAAAGCTCATCTTCCTTGAAATGGCCTAATCAAACATGTTAAAACTTGGTAAAAGGATAATTTTATGTATAATTTGTCTTAATATGGAATTTATCATGTTTCAATGGTTTAAAAGTCATATATTTCCCACTTGATTAGGTCTCATCAGTTAAAATTGTCATTTACCCACCTTTTAGATTAATTAAATGAATTTTGAGGACTTTCAATCTAAAATATTTGTCACGGAGGTGGATGAGAACATGTATAAGGTAAAATTATTTCAATATTGTGTGAGGTAATAGTTATAAGTTAATTTAATCAATAAAGTGGTAGTTTTCCCTAAAAAATAAGCTATTTTCAACACTTGTACAGACTTCTCAAGTTCCCTTGCAGATAAAAGCATGGTGGTGTGACTATTCACCTCCCCATAGGTCATTTCAACATTTTTATTGATAATATTTCATAAAAAAATTTATTTATAACTTATTTTTCTTCTTTTTCCATTGGCAAGCCAAGGAAGGGCAAGTTCAAACACTCACTATAAAAGCTACAAGTGGAGTTAGGAGGAATGATTATATAGGTGGATATTAATATAATTTAAATTAACATAAATAATAATAAATATCATATTGGTGGCTCCTCCTTCATGAACAATCAATTAAACTCTAGGTAGCTTTTTATGAAATTGCATCCAAGAGGGGTATAAGTTTGCATCTATTTCTTATTTTCAGGAATCCATGGAGCTATGTGTATTTTATTAAAAAAAAATTATGTGTGAATATGGTGATATAAATGGTTTTTTAATCATCCAAAACCTTCTTTATTAATGTTCTCAAAGGGGTTTTCCCAATTGTGCTTATTTTTCAAAGTTGGCAGTTATGGGTATAGAACTTGAGTTTTCTCAATGTGGGAGGAGCTCCATGAAGTGTTTAATGATCTTGTCATAATGTTTTAAAAGATATTTCATTAAATTTTCATTGTAATATATCAAATTAATACTCCTTCAAAGCTAAAATTGTCTAATTTACTTGATTCATTGCCTTTGTCATTCACAATAAACTTATGCTTGATTTCAAGAAGTTGTATAGAGGTTTAAGTCATAAATTACATGGTAGAATTAATTTTTGAGTCCTAAAATTCCCCAAAGGTCTTATATTTAATTTTATTAAGGTTTAGAGGCTACAAGTCAAGGTTTCCACTTCAAAGAGTGAGTTGATTGTATTGGGTTCTCAGTCCCCAAATAGACCAGACAAAGATACTTGAGGTTTTGTGAAATAACATTTGACATGATAGGAGGGATTATCAATGGTATTATTTGTTTCATATAATATCCCTATTAACCTAAAAAAACCATTAAAATTTTTAAGAGCAAAGGAGGATTAAAAATTTTTAAGAGCAAATGAGTAATTGAGGTTTCAAAGTTGGCAAAAAATCACTGAAAGTAGATAGTGACATCTACAGGGTGTGGATAAAAAATGACTTTGCACTTCAATTTAGGAAGTAATTAACTATTATATCAAAAATGAATCATTAAAAATATTCCAAATGACATTATTGAGCTAATGTGACTAAGGTAAGGTTAATTTGATGTCTTGACCTCCAAAACACTCTTCCCTATCTGTACAAGGGACTGAGAATAACCGTCTACAGTAGCCCTTAACAAAAAATCATCTCTCTTGGGCTAACAAAAACTATTTTAAAGGTTTAAGATTAAGTTTAATGTTTGAAGGAAACTAGACCTAATGTGTAATTTATTCTTTACAATCACATGACCTAATGGATTTCAAGCTAACCTATAGGTAACCCTAAAATTTGTAAAATATAGTCATGAAGGGTATGCTGACAGTAAGTTGAAGGTTGAGTTCTCCTTATATTAAATGAGGTTATATTGGTGGATTTATATTATATGAAGGAGATATCACCTCAAGGGACTCAATATTAACCTAAAAAAATCATAAAATAGGCCAAAATCTTGCCAAAAAACCACTAAATAGGGGCAGAGCTGTGACTGGGACAATCAAGATAGGAGTATTCACCTTAAAGACCAAAGCATGGTAATGATATGGTTTAAAGGCCAATAAGTAAGTAAAAAGTATGAATATGGTTTATGACATAATAAAAATTTAGATAAGGTTAAAAATCATCAAACAAATATTTAACTAAGACCTATGGGTCGGTTTATAGAATGTCTCAGTCCTTAAGGAGCATTCTAATATTGAGAGTAAGGGATGCATTGGTACAAAAGGAGTGAAATTAACCTTGTAAAATGATGGAGGAACACTAAAATTATATTTTAATAATAATATGACGTTTTTATTGTGTTTAAAATTATATAAACAATCTCAAATTAATCCATTTCTCTCCAAAGCACAGTCCATCCCCTACCCACCCTCAAAGTTTGCCTTCTTCAAAAGTTTGCCTAGAAAATTTAGATAATTAGAGGGTCAAATGGAGGATTTTAGTGCTTAAATTTAGTAAAAATTACCCTTAGGACCTAAAATAAAATCTCCAATAATCATATTTTATTATGTAATAGGGAAAACCCTCTCTGTTGTCTCTCATAGTATGGTCAGTTTTAGCATGCATGAAGATGACAATTTTGAGAAAAATGATGAAATGGTGAACCAAAAAGAAAAAAAAGATCAAGTGATTATTGTATAATCTAGAGGGTACCTAAAAAGACTTTAAAAACCTTCTAGTATCCTTGGAAGCAAATAGGATGCTCTAACCAAGAAAGGTTATAGTCATGTGTAAAAGAAACCCTTAGGCCTAAAAGCCAAATTGAGGGTCAGGTGCATTTTTCACCTTGTACATGATTTAAAATTGGTTGATTAATTATTTTATGGGTATGATTTTTTTTTAAATCCATAAGGAGTTAGATTCATCTATTTAAGGTCTAGGTTAAGTCTCAAATGGCAGGCAGACCTATTAACAAGGTCTAGGCCTAAGGCCAAACAGGGATAAGGTTTTAGTTTTTAGATCTTGAGGAGATATTAAAATTATGGGAGCATGTTTATAGGGTGAATATACAGGTTTTTGAACCATTTTTTAGGATAACTCATCAAGAATCCAATTCTTGGCTTTAAATCTCCCAAACCCTCATAGACTGCACAAAATGGCTCGAATGGTCAAGTTGAAATGTTCATAACTTTCATGATATTATGCATGGGAATTTAAGGAATTTATTAAAGTTTGAGAAGGTCCATAAGGAGCCCTCAGTGGAATTTGGAGGAAATTTTAATGTGCCATCTTTATGAATAAAGGCTAAGAGGGCTAATCACTCCAAAACTCTCTTAAACCTTATTTTTAGACCTAATGGTGAAAATGAGCCTGAAAGTGGATCTAGATGGATGAATTTTACCATGAGTGATGAAGATAAGTCGTTTCCAACTCCATGAGGATCAGATCCATGGCATAATATTGTATGTACTTATATAAAATATGGCAAAAATGGGATTATTTTGCCCTTTTTATGTTGTGCAAGCATGGTGAACTTATAAGAGACCAAATCACTTTTTGAGGGAATATTAGGAATTTTTATAAGTCCCCATGGTCATTTAAGTAGGTATCTAAAATCCTAAGAGTGCCTACCAGTTTTATCTTTTCAACTAATATAGTGAGCTTGCAAGGGAAGACTTAGAGAAAATGGTGAATCTTCATTTGGAGATCCTTTTAAAGCTTGTTTATTGTAAATGATGACATGGAAACTTGGAAAACATGTAATTCTTTTTTTTTATGGATCATATTTCAGGTTTTAATAGTTTTTGGTGCCAAGTGTGAGAGTTTAAGGGAAAACAACTATTTTGGGACTACCAAGGATTATCATACATGGAAATAATGATAGGAAGGGTCAAGATCCTCTCCAATTCATGTGATAGATTCTTATTAACACTTCAAACTCAGATCCATAATAAAACTTGATTAGTTTCCAATTTATGATAGTTTTGGAAGGCTAATTATGAGGGATAATTTTCTATGCATAACAAAGGAGTTTCTTAACCATTTTGTAGGCCTTAAATGATTGAAGATGACACTTGTATCTCCTTTTTATATATGGCTCACCCCATACCTATCTCTCATGTATTTTTTACTAATCTTCACATTATTGACACATGTCAAAGTGACTCTTGGAATCCCCTTCTCTCTCTCTTCCCATTTCTTTTATAAATTCTGGCCTTTTGGTATTGTATTAGATCTCTCCACTTGGGTATGGAAAAGACCTACCAAATTTTTGCCTTGAACCAATAAATATAGTTTTTTTTACCTCATTTAAGAATTCTCTAATTGTATGTGATGGTTGTGGTCTTGTGCAAGTGTATCTTAACTTACCTTCACATGTCAACTTTCTTAGTGCCTTGTGAGTTCAATGACTTCTCTTTGCATGTTAGAAATAAGTTTCAAATGGATTTTTAGGTTTAATGAATATATCATTAAATAGTTTGTCTTAGAATGCATATTGTCTAAGTCTTCCTAGCCTAAGCCAATTCCAAGACCCCATATTGAAACATTGATGCAAGAGGAAAGGCTATCATTGGATGGAGTGTATGTTAGGCTTCTCTTGGTTCAAATTGCATATCAAAAAGTGTGAGTAGAGAAAATATTTGGTGTATCACTTCCTATATATTAGGTTAATTTTAGTCATCCTTAGCCCTTTTCATCCCCTAAAGTGTTAGTAGTAGGATATATGCTTTAGTGATGCATCAAGGGGAGCTATCCCTAACTTAAATGTCCACCTCCCAATAGGGATACACACAATCCTGATGTGGTTCCATTGTCTCACTTGAATGATGAGAAGCTTGTCCCATCTCCTCATTAGATGCAAGTTCAAGTGACAACAATTTTGACATGCCAGATGGGACCCTTTTTCTAAGAATTAAAGGATTTTTGGTGTTGTCCTTCAACACATCAGCCTTGAGAGAGCACTTTTCCAAAAACTAATGGTCACTCCAAAGTTAAATCAACTAGTTTAGTAGCTAGGTATTCCATTTTAAGGTTTTTGTTAGCTTTCTCTATGTTTTGGTTCCAAATGAAGGTTTCGTGACTAATCTTGATGTTGAGTTTTTCCCTCTACAAGTTGGTGAAACATTGCAAGCTTTATCTCTCCCTTCTCAATATGAGCAAGTACTTGTTCAACTTAGTCGTGATACTTATCAACCTTGTTTTGATCCTTATCAGGTCCAATATGACCTTAGTCAGTCCTATAATCCTTCCTTTTCATCCCATCATAGGCATCATCAAGATGTTGGGCAATCATATGGGAATGGTCATCAAGAAGCACCTTTCTACCAGACCTAATATGAGCCTCATCCTTCATGTTTTTATTCCTATCATCCTCAAGCATATTCCTACTAGCCTTGTCAAATGAAATAAGAATTTCCCATGAATTATACATAAGTACATCTTTGGCAAAGTGATATTTTTGCTCATGTAAATGTCATTCCTTCCAATCATCCCAATAATTCACTCCCATATGAGCTCACTAGTGCTTTTCTATTCAAGAAGCCCATTCATAAGACCCCTCTTTCATCCCACACTCCATCTCCAATACCCTCACTTTCCACCACCTTTCATACTCCAAATCCTTCATCCCAAATCCATGAACCTATCCATCAACCCTCCACATCATTCCTTCTCAAGGAGGAACCTATTTTGAGAGAGGCAAGTGAAGAAGAGAAAATTCAATTTGTGGCTGGTCAAGAGGCTCTCATGAGTGACAATGAGGATGAGATCATCATAGATACTCCCTTTGAAGGCATCATCAAATATGGAGAACATAATCAAATAATTTCTCAAGAAGGGACTATTCTAGGAAGGTTTCATGACACTAATGTTGAAGAAGTAGATCTTGGAGGTGGAATAATTCAAGGAGAAGACATAGGTCACACCTACATGCAAATGTTCCAAGAATATGAAGATGAGATTGACAAACTCAACTTGTCAATTTTGGATGATGAATAATTTAAGTATGGTGACCTCTCTTCCCCATTTTTTGATGAACCTTCCTTTTGATTTGATGAAGATAATGACCAAGCCATGGGACCTAAGTTAAATGAGGTTCAAGAGCATGTTGTTGAGAAACTAGAGACCCTTATTTTTGAGAAAGAAGGAGAGAAATCAGGTTGGTGTGATAAAGACATTAGAGAGGGAGATTTTGAAAAATAAAGTGATGATTTTTAGGATGAGTTATAATTTTGTCTCAACTCAAACATCATACTAGCTACCTTTCCTCTAGAGAGTCATGATGAGGTTAGGAATCAATTTATCAAACTTTTTGAAGAGATAGATAAAGATGAGTTAGTCCATGATACATACCAAGAGGATTATTATAAAAATGAACCTTATTATAATGAGATTTCAACCTTTAATGCATTGATAGATTACACTAGCATGAAGGAACAACATGCTATATGCTTCAAGAAGAAATATGAGTACATGTATGTTGAAGACATGCTTAAACCTGATCCACTTGGATACATGCCAATCAAGTTGGCCAATAAGAAGGATGAGTCACCAAGATCCTACTTCAAAAAACCACTTGTTTGGCACCATGAGGTTTCTTATCATGAAGGAGACATAAAAATATTCCCATTTGATATAAGAGGGGGAAAAACATACCAGGTTAGCTATACACATTATTTTTATTTCAGCTATGTCTTATTTTCCCCTAAGTGCTTAGTAACACAAGTGTGTTTGATTTGGTATTTGTTATGTGTTGTTCTTTCCCTTTGTGTTTTTTGAGGTAGGATTAATATATTTTTTATTTTTTCAAGGTCTAATCCTAATTTTTCCAAGTGTATTCTAACTCCCTTACCCAATGGATAGGATAAGGCTACTAGTCCTTAACATAGGCAAACATGTTACCCTTAGGAGTTGCCAAATTCTTGACCAATTCTGAGTTATATTAAAATGGGTTCACCTCCTATCATTTTTATATTTTTAATAAGGTTCCCATTTGTCTTATAGGGTGTCATGTTAGTCTATTATCTCACTTAGCCTTCCCCTAGTCTTTGATTGAAGCTCATCTTCCTTGAAACGGCCTAGTCAAACATGGTCAAACTTGGGTCAAACTTGGTCAAATGATAATTTTGTGTCAAATTTGTACTAATATGTAATTTATCATGTTTCAATGGTTTAAAAGTAATAAATTTCCCACTTGACTAGGTCTCATGAGCTAAAAGGGTCATTTGGCCACCTTTTAGCTTAATTAAATGACTTTTGAGGACTTTAAAGGTAAAATATTTGTCAAAAAGGTGGATAAGAACTTAGATAAGGTAAAATTATGTTATGATCATTTTAGGTGATAGTTACAAGTTAGGTTTATCAGTCAAGTGATAGTTTTCCCTAAAAAATAGGCCATTTCCAACACTTATATGGACTTCTCAAGTTCCCTTGTAGCTAAAAATGTGGTGGTGTGACTCTTAAGATCCAAATAGGTAATTTAAACATTTTGATTTACAATATTGCATAAAATTTTTCATTTCTAACTTATTTTCCTTCCTTTTCCATTTGCAAGCCAAAGATGGGCAAGTTCAAACACTCACTATGAAATCTACAAGTGGATTCAAGAGGAATGATTCAATATGTGGATATTAATCTAAGTTAAATTCACATCTATAACAATAAATCTTATATTGGTGGCTCTTCCTTTATGAACAATTAATTACACTCTAGGAATATTTTTATGAAATTACATCCAAGTGGGGTATAATTTTACATCTATTTATTATTTTAAAGAATCCATGGAGATGTTTGGATTTTATAAAACGTTTTTATTATGCTTATTTCTCAAAGTTGGCAATCATGCGTACAGAACTTGAGTTTTCTAAATGTGGGAGGAGATAAATGAAGTGTTTAATGATCTTGGATTCATGTTTTAAAGTTATTTCATTTAATTTACATTTTAATATATCAAATTACTACTCCTTCAAAGCTAAAATTGCCTAATTTCCTTGATTCACTACCTTTATCATTCACAGTCAGCTTATACTTGAGTTGAAGAAGTTGTACAGAGGTGTAAGTCATGGAGTACATGGTAGAATTAATGTTTTAGTCCTAAAATTCCCCAAATGTCTTATATTTCATTTTATAAAGGTTTAGAGGATACAAGGCAAGGTTTCCACATCAAAGAGTGAGTTGACTGTATTGGGTTCTTAGTCCCCAAATGGACTAGACAAAGATCCTTAAGGTTTTATGAAACACTATTTTACATGATGAAAGGGATTAAAAATGGTATTAGTTTATTCATCTAATATCCATATCCACATACAAAAATCATGAAAAATTTTAAGAGCAAATGAGGAGTAAACTATGAGTAATTGAGGTTTCAAAGTTGGCAAAAAATCACTAAAAATAGACAGTGACATCTAATGGTGTGGATAAAAAATGATTTTGTAATTTAATTTGGGAAGTCCTTAACTATGATATAAAATTGGAATCATTAAAACTATTAAAAATTACATTATTGAGATAAGGTGACTAATATAAGGTGAATTTGATGTTTTGACCTCCAAAACACTCTTCCTTATCCATACAGGGGACTGAGAATAGCCATCTATAGTAGGCCTTAACAAAAAATTCATCTCTCTTAGGCTAACAAAAACTAGTTGAAATGTTTGAGATGAATTTAAATTTTTGAAGGACACTAGACCTAATGTGGAATTTATTTTTTACAATCACATGACCTAAGGGATTTCAAACTAACCTATAGGCAACCCTAGAATCTGTAAAATATAGTCATGAAGGGTATGCTGACAGTAAGTTCAAGGTTGAGTTATCCTTATATCAAATGAGGTTATATTTATGGATTTATATTATATGAAGGAAATATTATATTAAGGGACTAAATATTAACCTAAAAACATCATAAATTAGGCCTAAATATTTCCAAAAAATCACCAAATAGGGGCAGAGCCATGACTAGGATAGTCAAGATAGGAGTATTCTCCTTAAAGACCAAAGCATGACAATGATATGGTTTGAAGGCCTATAAGTAATTAAAAATAATGAATATGGTTTATTACCTAATAAAAATGGATATAAGTTTCAAAATTATCAAACAAATCTTCAACAAAGACCTATGGGTAGGTTTATAGAATGTCTCAGTCCTTAAGGAGCATAGCCTAATCTTGAGAGTAAGGTATGTATTGGTGCAAAAGGAGTGAGATTAACCTTGGAAAATGGTGGAGGAAAAATAAAATTATATTTTAAGCATAATATTATGTTTTAATTATGTTTAAAATTATATAAAAAATCTCAAATAAATCCATTTCTCTCCAAAGCACAGTCCATCCCCTACCCACCCACACAGTTTGTCTTCTTCAAAAGTCTACCTAGAAAATTTGGATAATTAGAGGGTCAAATGGAGTATTTGAGTGATAAAATTAGGTAAAGATTAACCTTATGAAATATAAAACACTATAAAATAATAATATTTGATGATACAATAGGGAAAACCCTCTTTATTTTGTCTCAGAGCATGGTCAGTTTTAACATGCATGAAGATGGCAATTTTGAGGAAAATGTTGAAATGGTGAACCAAAAAGCCAAAAAATATAAATTTATGATTGTATAAGCTGGAGGGGACCAAAAAATACTTGAAAAAACTTTATATTATCCTTGTAATAAAACATTATGCTCTAACCAAGAAAGGTTTTAGTCATGTGTGAAGGAAACCCTTAGGCCTAAAAGCCAAATTGAGGGTCAGGTGAATTTTTGAAATTGTAAATGATTTAAAATTGGTTTATTAATGATTTCATGGGTATATCAGATGTTATTAATCCATAATGATTTATATTAATCTATTTAAGGGCTAGGTTAAGTCTCAAATGGTAGGTAGACCTATTGGCAAGGTGTAGGCCTAAGGCCAAACAGGACTAAGGTTTATTTTTTTAGATATTAAGGAGATATTAAAATTATTGGAACATGTTTTTGGTGTGAATATATAGGTTTTTCAGCCAATTTTTTCAAGATAACTAATTAATAATCCAATTCCTGGCTTTAAAGCTCCCAAACCCTCATAAAATGCATAAAATGTCTCGAATGGTCAAGTTGAAATGTTCATAACTTTCATGATCTTATGCATGGGAAATAGATGAATTTAGGAAAGTTTAATAAGTTCCATAAGGATCCCTCAGTGTTATTTGGAGGAAATTATAACTTTCCATCTTTATGAATAAAGGCTAAGAGGGCTAATCACTCTAAAACCCTCTTAGACCGTATTTTTAGACTCGATGGTGAAAATAAGCCTAAAAGTGAATATAGATGGATGAATTTGACCATGAATTCTGAAGATAATTTGTTGAAAAAAACATGAGATCCATGGGATCATATTGTATTTACCTATATAGAATAGGGAAAAAAGGATTATTTTGACCATTGTTTGTGTTGTGTAGGCATGGTGAACTTTCAGGAGACCAAATCACTTTTGGATGGAAGATTAGGACTTTTTATAATTCCAAATGGTATTTAATAAAGTATATAAACTCCTAAGAGTGCCTACCAGTTCTCTCTTTTCAACCAATCTAGTGAGCCAGTAAGGGAAGACTTAGAGAAAATGGTGAATCTTCATTTGGAGAGCATTTTAAGGCTCTTTTCTTGTAAATAATTCCATGGACACTTGTGAAACATGTCATTAATCTTATTTTATGGATCATATTTCAGGTTTGAAGAGTTTTTGGTTCCAAGTGTGAGAGGTGAAGGGAAAAGAACTATTTTGGGACTGCTAAGGATGATCATACATGGATATAATGATAGGAATGGTTATGATCCTCTACAATGTATGTGAGAGATTCTTAGAAACCCCTTCTAATTATATCCATCATAAAAATTTATTAGTTTTATATTTATGATAGTTTGAAAGGCTAATTATGAGGGGCAGTTTTCTATGCATATAAAAGGAGTTTCTTAACCACTTTGTAGGTCTTGGCTGATTTGGGATGACACTTTTAGCTCATTTTTATATATGGATCACTACATAACTCTCTCTCATGCATTTTTAGCTGATCTTCACATTGTTGACACATGTCTAAGTGACTCTTGGACTCCCCTTCTCTCTCTCTCTTCTCATTTCTTCTATAAATTCTAGCCTTTTGGTATTGTATTGGATATATTCACTTGGGTATGGTCAATCCCTACCAATTTTTTTCCTTAAACCAATAAAGATATATTTTTTTTACCTCATTTAATAATTATCTAAGTGTATTTGATGGTTTTGGTCTTGTGCAAGTGTATCTTAGCTTACCTTCACATGTCAAATTTCTTAATACCTTATAAGTTCAAAGACTTCTCTTTATAGGTCAAAAAAAAGTATCAAATGGAGTTGCAAGTGTAGTGAATAGCTCATTTAATAGTGTGTCTTATAATTACTATTATCTAAGTCTTCCTAGCCTAATCCAATTCTAAGACGCCATGTTGAAACATTAATGTAAGAGGGAAGGTTGTCATTGGATGGAGTGTATGTTAGGCTTCTCTTGGTTCAAAGTGCATGCCAAAAAGTGTGATTAGGGAAAAAAATTACTGTGTCACATCCTATAGAGTAGGTTTTTTTAGTCATCCTTAACACTTTTCATCCCCCCAAGTGTTAGTAGTAGGATATGTGCTTTAGGGATGCATCAAGGGGAGCTAGCCCCTAAACTAGAGATTCACCTCCCAATAGGGATACCCACATCCTTGAGGTGGTTATATTGTCTCAATTAAATGATGAGAAGCTTTTCAAAACTCCTCATTGGGTGTGAGTTCAAGTGAAAATAGTAACATTATATGAGAAGGTGAAATCTGAGAGGGAGTAATATGCATTGTGGGCAATCTTAAAAATGTCTTCAATCTAGTGTCAGGAGTTGGCTGAACAAACCCAATTTTGAATCCATTCTAAAATCACTTCGTAGTGAGAATAAGGTTTCTAAACAATGTAACTTAGGATAAAATCTTAGGTTTGGTTGCAGACCTATGAATATTGCACTTTTATAAGCCCAAAGGGCATCTTCAAAGTTGGCATGTTCATCATTATTAGACCTTGAGTCCTTGGGTACTTGTTCAATAGATTTGAATAGGATATTATAATGCTTGAATTAACTCAAGCATTATAGGAACATGGTATCTCTGTACTTAGTTTTGGCTTTGGGGTTTGAGGAGGATACAACCATTATTTAAAGATGGAAGCCAATACAAAGGTATTGAGTGTGGGGAATAATGCATAAGTATGCGATGGGAATAGGAAATAAAGAATTTGATTTGATATTAAGGTTATATAGTGATAATTTTTAGTGAGCCTTCTTTAATATATTTATAAAATCATATATTCATTCCATTATATTAATGGTATTTGGAATCTCACTTGTTGTGGATTAAAATTTGGGTTTGTGACTTGATCTCCCCTTGTTATTTCTCAATTCAGAGTTAAATTGAAAGCTCATGATCCTATGTTTCTAACCAAATTTATTAATGGTGATGCAAAATTTTAAAACTATCTAATTAGTCTTATCTTTCTATTTCATTAATTCCTAACTTGTGGTAGGCATGTAGTTACATTTCCCTAAGGCATCTTAGGAAAATCTTGCCTTATGCCATGTGTCATCTGCTTATTAGTTCTTCTATCAATGATCAATAGTTAAGAATAAACTTGTACTTCATGTCATACCCTTAGGAGAGGTGAGGTATCATTTAGGGACATGTAACATCTTCTAATTAGTTCTTAGGCTCAATATATACTTCATTATGACCCTCATGATATCTTAGGTGGCCACCTACACATATTCCTAGTTGTGTTATGTGGCATCCTCTAATTAGGTCAGGCTCCCTTAGGCTCTGATATCTTTAATAGGACTAAGGGACTAGCTACTTCTCATATCAGGTGATGTGGCATCCTCTAAGTGGGCCAAGTTCTCTTAGGATCTAACATCTTTGTTAAGACCAAGAAATTGGCTAATCTATCACCTTGTTATAGGGCATGTGTTAAATAGGCTAAACTCCCTTGGGATATAACATCTTTGACAAGGCTGAGAGACTGACTCGACATTAGGATATGTAGCATCTTATGATTAGGTTGAACTCCCCTAGGCTCTGACATATTTGATAACATTAGGATGCTGGCCGATCTAACACTTCACTATGTGGTGCACTCTCACTAGGCCATGCTCCCCTAGGATATAACATCTTTAATAGGGATAGGAGATTGGTTGATTTGACATTAGGTTTCATGACACACTATGATTTGGTTGGGATCCCCTAAGATCTAACATATTTGACAAGAATAGGAGATTGGCTGATCTATCATCTTTGATAATCACCACATAGGTCTTCTCTAATGGTCTATTTTTTCCTAAAGAACCCATGAACAATAAAAAATAAAAATGAAAAGATGTGCAACCCATTAATAACTTATCTGATAGCCATTTAGTCTTTGATTTACTACATAGGACATCAAGTATGTTTCTCAGGGAAAGGAACAAGACTATGATAACTTCCTTTGAAAGCTAACCTACAATGTTGGCACCCTAAATATTAAAATAAGAAACATATCTTAGTCATAAAATAAACAAGGTTTGCTATTATTTAGGGAAATTAGGGTGACACATGATTTCAATGACCTAATTCAGGAGAATTTGGTTAGAATGAAATAATGAATTTGGGAGCTTTATTTTTTATATTTTAAAGGATGGGTCCCCCATTTGTATGAAATGGAGGCATGTTGGCCACAAAAATCTATGAGATCTTATGTGTTGTGTGTGAAATTTTGACATGTCCATTGCTTTGGCCCTTGGACCTATGTGTGTATGACATTTGAAAATGTCCATTGCTTTCACCCTTTCCCCCATTTTTGTGTGAGATTTGAACATGTCCTTTTCCTTGTCCATTGGCCCTTTATGTGTGCAACATTTGAACATCCCTTGTTTATTACATTCTCATGTCTATGTGTGTTATTTAAGACATCTAAACATGTCCTTGATTTTGTCCCTTAGCCCATATATGTTTGTATTTTATCACTTATGATTATTATGTGTGTGATTGTTGAGCTTGATGAGTTTTATAAGTGTCATGATCTATATCATGCACTCATAAATTACTAACATACTAATTTCATAAGCTTCATTGATATATTTTATAGGCCTTTCCTCTTAAGTTATATGCAAAATTTAAATCTTACCATGCTAACACTTCCACATGATAAAATTTTAAATGATAAACATCTTAGTATGCATGTTTCAATTTAAATTTTATTTTGAGATGATTGAGTTTTTAAGAGAAAACTCCATCACCTCAAAATGGGGCATTTCAGTGGCCTTATCATGCATGAGATAAGCCATTTTAAGATAACAATCATGGTTTCAAAAGCTGAAAATTTAGTTATTAGCACATATTATGGTTGATCCTATTTCTAGCTCCAAGAAGAAAATTCACGTGGTTCCAAAGTCTCAAGTAGAAGTTACAATGATCATTCACATATAATTTAAAATTCTATAATTATAGTGGGGGAATAATATAATTTTATGTCACGGTATTTGTTCCATGAACATGATAGGATCATGGGTGTACTCCATTTTCTTGTGATCATGCTTTCAAATACCATGATATATTAGGACATAATAGAATGTTGAAATTGAATTTATAATCCATATGTTGTGGTTGATTAATTTTAGTTTCATAGTGCATAAATTAGAGTCATTGATCACTCCAACATTATGTGTGTAAATATGTTAGGATTCTAACCCATTTACATCATAGGGTTATAAATATTTACAGATATAATCAAGTTTAAATATTATTAAATTTGTAATATTTTCACTTCAAAAGATAAAATGCAAGTTGAGTTTTGATCACCCCCAATCCTCTCTTATGGTTTGAATAAGGAACGATCTTCTCTAAGTGATTCATGGGAGTATTAGAAGAGGTTCCTAGAAAACCCATCAGAACATGTTAATAGATGGATAGTTGTGTGAAATGTGACATAAGTATACAATAGTCAATAACTCAAATGAAGCAATCCATTAAAAAGTAAAATAAGATATATTTATGTATGAAACATAGACTTAATAATCAAATAACATGCATAATAATCTACATGATTAACATATTCAAGAAAATAGAGAATTCAATGTGTACTTAACAACAACAAAAGACTCTTTTAGAGAAACTATTTTAGAACTTCATATTAATCTATATCACATTTGAACAATTTAAAAATATAACTGAGTGTTATATATAGAGTTTTTCAAGATACTGTCACTTCATATTTCAGCCTTTCACTACATCCAAAAGAAAGAATCTTTACATTACGTAGACTATTGTTATACTTTCAAGTGACAAATACATAAAAAAAGATATACAAAATACAAAACCATGTGAGTCACACACGTCTCCACCAATTACACTCTATGATTTTTTTAGCCTTATTATACTCCCAATACTTTCTCATACTTAAATAGTTGTTTGTACTGAAGCTTAAAACTTTGATTGTGATAAGGAAGTAAAACAAAAATAAAAGTTATAGTAATCACTCAAGGTGCCATTTACTAGTTTTTACCCCATGCACATTGTTTAGTCACCCCTTTATATTTTCAACTAAGTAGCATGATAGTCTACCACCCTTATAGGTTTTCAATAGACTACCTTAATTAGGTGGCCACCCTTTATAGGGTTTTAACTAGCCTAGATATGATCCTAAGGCTTAAGGCCATCCTATTGGAGTTTTCAAAAAATATTCAAATTAAATTTTTTAAATGTGAGCTTTACCTACTAAAAATGTGGTAGCATGTTTTTTGTTGACTGATATGGTGGGTGTTGTGATGTTGGTTCTACTTGAGATGCAGAATATAAAGTTGATGCTAAAAAATATGATGGTAGAGGCAATTATTGTTGTTGGATCATTGGCTATGAACTTTTAGCCATATTCCTCTAATGGAGCACCTTTTATAGATGGTTAGAAGGAATGAATTATGCATCTTAAACAAATTATGTGATGGAATTATCTAGATGTGATGAATCTTGTTTAAACACTTTCTAGTTAGTGAGAACTTCCTACACCATAGTGAATATTATGCATATCTAGACTTGGGACACCATTGGATTATAAATGTCTTCATCTTTTGTGATGGTGATTTGTTCCCTAGTGTTTGATACTTTGAATTGGATATCATGGGATAACTTATCTAGCCAATTCTCATGACTCTACATTGAACACAAATAAATGTTCTTCATAAAACATCATTTTTCTATGTCTATAATTTTTTCATGACACTATTATGCAATCCAATAAACTACTTGAGTGTGATGTCCATTATTTTATATGTATCTAAATGATTTTACATCATTACTTTGGATTTTTTGACCTTATAAAACTTTGGTTTAGACTTGAACAATGAATCGGCAAGCTACTTATTCTAATTAATCATGCCTTGTGTGATCTATTTGGCTTAAACTTTAACCTATTTAAGACTTGTTCATATTATTCTAAGAGGTCAAAAAGTACCTTTGTATCCACTTTAAACTTTTTTCCTTGAGTGTGAATCATTTGTAGTTTGTGCACATCAATCCATCCCTTTATTATTTGTGATAAGAGGGATGATAATTGATTCTCTTCCAACATCACTTAGTCACCCAATACTTGGGAGATCAATGTAGGGAAAGTGTTGTCAATGAGTTGGAACACATTATAAAATTAAAGGTGTAGATATGTGTTGTTCTCCCAAAGCTATGAGACTTATTGATCTAAGTATGAATCATTATATATAATTAAATATGTAAAGGTATATTCACCTTAAATTTTATTATTGAGTGGAAGCTAGGAATCATCAAGAGATGCTTCATGCACTATTTTATCTAAAGTGAAAGTGGAAATCACAACTATCATAAGTTCCTTCTTGATCTACTCCATGTGAAGTGAAAATATTGTGCAATGCATCAATGATGTGGGGACATCCCATAACCATTGGATAGATATTTTTGAATTTCATTGAGATTTTTCCTCTTGCCCACCCCTCTAAGTATATTTTAAGCCCTAAGATGTGGATGATAGCTACTAGGTCTCAATTATTCCCACCATCTTGGTGGTATCTATGACTTAATTCATTGTGAATTTTTAATACATTATATTCTCTACTTATGACTTGTATTTTTATTATGCATCATCCTTATATGTATATTATACCTCAGCCTTAGATTTTTCATCCTACTCCTTGGCTTGCCTCTTAAATTGTCCTCTTATGTGTATAGTGCTTCTTTAGTCTTTTTTTTTGAGCTTTTGTGGTTACTTCTGCTTCACCCATATTTTGTTATGATGCCTTCACTTATTGATTCTTTTTTTATTTTTTATTCCTCATTGATTCTTCTTCTTTATTATTTTCCCCTAATTCTTCATCCCTTTAATTTTCTACCTCAATATCTTTGATCTTTTTCCTATGTTCTTCCTCTTTCACTTAATGCTTCCAATTTTATTCCTCGTCAAAAACCTTGCACTTTATATTTTATTTCTTATTCTTCTTCCTTTATAAATTTTTATAATTATTCATATCCACATGTTATGACTTTTATTATTCTTAGTGTCATGGTAGATTATTTTTATATTATGATTTCTACTTACTCGATGAGATGTTCATGGTGTGGTTAAGTTTCTTCCTATGGATCCTGCATAGGAGTTAGAGATTCAAGTAGTCACTAAAATTTGGATGAAAACATCAATTTAACCATAATACCTCTTTGTTATAGATTATTATATCTAGAAGAGGGTGGAGGTTTGAGGTGCCTCTTCATTCACTTATAATCTTGGACTATCCCTTGAGGTTGTTGTTTGACTCCTTAGGACTGTTATAGTTCTACCTCCACAATTAGATCATTAAAATAAACCATATTTTTATTGATTAATGAAGACACCCTGGATATAAAATGGTTTTTTGGCCTATGTAATAGGGATGGTGTGGCCTTTATCATAAATTATATTGTGTTTCCTATTAAAAAAAAGATCTTGTAGATATATCTTTGTGAAAAAATTTAGTTTGAATTCATCAATGCACTACCTCCTATCCCATAGTATTTACTATGGTAGAAGGATGAGTTTGGGTAATATCAACTCAAAAGTTTGGTTTCACTTGGTTTTAAACCCAACAAGTGTGTAATACCTTCAAAATAATAATTATTTATCTACTTCTTAATCATAGATCACATCACCTATGCTTGTGAGCATTGAATGTAATACTTCATGTTCATCTATAGCTAGTTTTGTTAAGTCACACTCTATAGTGATTTTTGGGACTTGTTTGTTATCCAACAAGGATTTGGTATTGTGTGTCCTCTTATTTGGTGATGGTAGTGAATCTCACCATGATGGTGCCCTCCACTTACCCTTATCAACCTATGATGTAACTACTTTTGTCTATGATGGTGCTTGTGCTTGAACTTGTGCATATGTAGGAAAATGTTGATGTGCCCCTTGAGGTATAGATCATAGGGGTTGTACTAACCTAGTAGTTATGGATTTATATTGTGTAAATTTTTCCTTAACATATAATAAGGTGATGAATAATGGTAGTGGAGTGGCTATTGCCTTAGGAAAATCATGGACCTTGATGTGGATATTATCATGCAACTTTGTGATAGATGCATATTTCCCTAGCTACTCTAGAACATCCTTAAGTACTCTAGGGTATGAGATGATTAGGTATTATATCTCAATCCACCATGAATTAAATATCCATAACTAAGCATAGAAATATCTTGTCTCAGTCTAAGTGAGGTTGAAAAATGTGGTTGTAGACCAAAATTATTCACCTAGATTTATTTTGACCCTCTGAAGACTTTCATTGGGTAAAACAAAGTAAGAGGACCAAGAAATAATACTATAAAACCTATGATGTTCTAGTAAGGACCTTCTTAATGTTATTCATGAGCCTAGAGGCCATAAATTTAGTCTAATTAAATTTATCATGCATCTAAATCATATGGTAGGTAATATGACCCCTTTTGTCACCTATTCTATACTCTTAGTGGTCAGCCAAAACCACTTGGTGATGCAATCATAAATAATGCACACCAATATATAATCTATCATGTTGATATGAATCCACTTGGATTCACTATTATGTTTTTATTTTATGTTTCAATGAATGGGTAGAGACTTAGTTTTATAAGGTAGAATCGATTTACCCTGAGTTAGAAGTCATGTTTTTCTCACCATGGTTGCATCATCAATGAAGAAGGTAACATGCTATGAAAGATGAACCTTAGAGTCATTATATCCATTTAGTAGTGTGATACTAACCTCATCCAACTATCTAAAGGTAGGAATCTTGATGAGTCACTTTGTATTAGATCCTAAAAGAGGCTGTTGAAGAACCAGGTCTTCTACTTGTGTTACTTCCAGTTGATTTAGGTTATAGAGATTGGCTTCTCTAGCATCAATGAATTTGAAAGGGTCTAAATAATGGTATTTGGTTTTTATAAATGATAAGCTAGTCCCCATTTATTCATTATGTTCATTTATAAGTGATATTAATAGTTGTGCATTATCCATGCTTAATTTTATAGATGGGATTGAACAATTGCTTTGGGTTTATTGGTGATAATGAAAAACTTGTATATAATTAGTTGAATTAGATGCATGTCATATAACTCTCTTATCTGAAATAGTGTTTACTATCTCCATGTTCTTTTCACCCTGGGTTATATAGATTTTTACACTAGAATCCATCTAACAGAATGCTTTGAATGTGTTGAGCTAGCTATGTACTATTTCACCTAAAAATTAATGTCAACCAGTTGTTGGTGATTAGATGTTTTAAATTATTTATCTCAAACTCTTTATTTACCTAGAATTAATTATTGATGTGATGCACTATCTTCTCACTTATCCACTTTAATTTATTGTACATCCTTTCATTTTAATATTATGTTTACTTTGGGAAAGATATAATTTTTCAAGTATAACATCATTAATAGTTTTGAATGATTGTTGATTGTACTTTTTCCATACCTTATTTTCTAGTGACTCATTATCAAACTTAAATGAAGATCCCCATGTAGTCTATGAAAACTATCTTTCTTTAATGTTGGATTTATTCACCTATCACACAATATGAATTTGATTTATCAAAGTCTTTTTTGATGTCTTGAAATATAAATATTGCACTATACAAACACATGCAAACCTAAAACCAAAATTGAAAAATAATACATTAATAAAAAATCCTAAAATACATGGTGCTACTTAGCACCCTCTCTTAATATTATATGAGAACTGATAGATAATATTGACATTAATAATTCATCCTACAACCATTTACAAGTCCTAGTAATGTGGTTCTTTGAATATCATTTTAAACAATTGTTCCTTATTTATGAAGTCATGGATGATGTAAGGTCCCTTCCATGTAATGCGTAGCTTAGCAAAAAATGTTCTAAATATGATATCATATAGTAAGACCACATATTTTGGAAATAATTATTTTGATCATAGGTTGTAATCATGCCACACTTTATGAATTATATTTCTCACCCTTTACCTATTTTTTTCCATCTTTGTTCAATCCATCAATCGTGACTAAATAGAATCTTGATCCCCCATGTTAGGTAAAATTATGACTCACTCAAACATAGTTATGAATTAAATGTGTAAATGAATAGAAATAAGTCAACACCTCATGGGACAAAATATTCCCCTTATTTTTAGGATCTATTGGTGATCTTAGGGACAAGAAACTTCCAAAACATTATAACATGTTTAGGCTATGATTATTTCCACCAAAGTTTAAAATATTTTCTTCTATATATTGAATATCTCACTATTGGTTCCTCTTTAAATGGGATATTTACAATGTAAATGGGTAAATAATTTATCATTAAAAGAATGTAAAAGAGAGGGAAGAGTAGGGTAGAAAAGAGACAAAACCTTGATTGAGACAAGTCTTCTAATAATCAAAAATTAAATTACTATGGTTTGTATTTATTTAATGGAATCCAATCTAGCTATTGCATAAATTGAAACACCATAATGAGAAAAACTACAAGAAATAATATGTGAACATGAAATCTAGATCTATATTTAAATAAAGTAATAGAACTAGCCTATAGCTATTTACACTCCATGACCAATGTAAGCCTCAAGATAAAAAAAAATGACTTCTCAAATCCAATTAAACTATCCATTTAAAAATATAATTGTATATCCACTTACACACCAATAATATCAAAAAACTTCCTTGCATAGATTACTCCTCAAATCAAGACCTTTGGCAAACCATCAAGATAAAACTAGTAGGAAGGGTAATTGAAATCCCAGTTCAATATCAATAGTTTTGATATTCAAATGTCTTGACCCTATTAGAAAATAAAAATACAAATTCATGAGGAATAATAGGTGTAATCCTAGTGTTACTTTGACAATGTTTTGGGATCAAACTGCTAACCCTTTATAATATCAAAAAATATACAATGTTAGTACATCATGGCTATAGTGTACAACCATAAATTAAATGCTCTTGATACAAACATTAAAGGTAATAACTAATTAAAAATTAGTCTTATATGATAACACATCAAGGAAGGATAATGGTCTAGTCATGGCAAAAATTTTAGGTACAACTTCCAATATGAAAGTGGATTTAATTTACAATGCACTCTAATATTCCTATGAATAACAAGGACTCTCTAGTATTTAATTTCTTTCACTAACTGATCAATGATCCAAATAGGTTGAGAGACCTCATTAAGAATTAATCCCAATGATAAATCCATTGGATATTACTCTAGCTTCATCCATTACACATGTTTATACTTATTCCCAAGATAACAAATCCACTTCCATATGTTCCATGTTCTATTAAATGTTGATGATCAAGAAATATCGAATAATGGATTACTCCCATATATAAATAAATGCATTTAGTTCTCTTGATAAATCTACTAATATCATTGTCCTTTGAGTTGAATCTACCTTATATTTGTGAACCACCTTTTGAATTTTGGCCTCCCTAGATCTATTCCAATTCTTCATGCATTGCCATCTCCATTTTCACTATGTGTTATTGTGATATGCTTATGAGACCATGATGCATTTTATTTTCAATTGATTTTGGGTTCTAAATGATCTAAAATGTTTAGGTTTTTATATTATAGTCACATATTATCCTCTACTTATTATCTTTGATTTCAATTAAACACAAGATATCACTTTCCCATCACTTGGTATTTGCCCTAACTATCAAATTTAGACTCATTGTATGTTGAGGGGATGCTTGCATGTCTATTTCTCTACACCTATCACCTTTTTATATTTTCTCTACTTCATTTTCAATATCTTCATGGCATTCCTAGGGTCATGTGGTCTCGATTTGAATACTACCATTACTCTAAGGCTCCAAGATCCTAGGATGGTGATATTTGGTGTAATACTAGGGGCTTGGGGGCATAGATATTTATATTTTTGGTAAAGTTAGTAGTATTTCAACATGTGGATGGATCTCACTACTCCACTCACTTAACAATGACTATACGAGTAAATATACTGATGTCACCTCCAAGTTAGTAGGATTTCAAAACATGGATGGCTCTCGATACTCCTATAATATCCCTTAAGGATATTTACTACAATTTTTTTTATTTTTTTTGAAATAACATACAAATTTAAATACTTATGAAACTACAATATCTAAAATTAATAATATCCTCCAACTCAAATATTCACTCAATGACTAGATAAATACATAGAAATTATTGAGAATACATATAAGATGTAAATATAATAATATAATTGTTTACATTTAGACTTATTGAAGCACATATATAGTTTATGAATGAAACCACCACAAGACAACCAAGGAGGATCTCTCACCACTAAAACCAATAGATATTAGAGGGTTTTCATCCTAATAAATCTCTTCAGTCTAAGTGTTTTCATCCTTAGGAGATTATTAAGTATGAATGAAGTTCAAACTCAAAAAATGGGGGGTTTAATAATTATCAACATGAATTTTACAAAAGAGAGCCAAGTATATATAGAATTTACATGGAAGAGGGAGAAAAGAGAGAGAGAATGAGGAGAAAGAGAAAATTGGTGCCATAAAATAGTAGCTCATGTGAAGGGTTTCCTTGGGATGTAAGTTAGTCAAAAAGATAAAGATAAATTATCCACCCTCCTTTTTATTTGTTCCCCACCATCCACATGCTTCTAAAATGGAATCTTTCTCACACAAGTGAAAGTAAATATGGAATAGTGTAGTCTTGTCATCTTCTTTCATGTGACCTAAAATATTTCCAGACAAGATCTAATCAATTTTACCTCATTTCAAAAAAGGTGTCACATGCTAAAATACTATTCCACCAAGGGTGGCACCCAAACTATTCCTCCTTATCTTATTCAAGCATGTGATTTTCAAAAGACAAAGAAATTTGTCTTTTGATATCCCACTCCTTCACATGCATAATATACCCTTGTGGTTCATGCCACATCATCCCAAAGCCACCTAACTTGTTACATAATCATCTACATCACCTACCACATCACCATAAATAGTGATGGTGAACAGTAATATGTGAATAGTGCTAGTGAATAACATCTTATGAATAGTGACACCCACACTAATGTTACCTAACATCAACTAAAATAGACTACGAGAACCAAATAGGCCAATGGTCTTATTCAAAAGTCTTATTATGAATAAGGGGTCATTATAGTCATCCCTTCCTATAATTACTTATCACCAACTAATTTCAAATCTAGATGTTAAAGTATTTATTCACTCTCTCAAGTAGCATCCTAAACTAGCAAGTCTTTCCACTTTACTAAGTATTCCCTGATAGTTCTCCCTCTTAGAATATGCTATCTGAAGTCAATTATAGCCTTTGGAATAAGAATGAATTTTCTTTCTTGACCTAATGGTGATAACTTGGAATAAATAACTACATTATGCCCAAGTTTATTCTTAAAGCATGATATTTGAGAGACACTATGCACCTTGTTACTCGCCAATAGCTCCAACTCATAAGCCACTTCTATAATCCTTTGGAAATCATGAATGTGACATAAAACCATGGATTTAACTTCTCTAACCCATGCTTATTGAGAGTGGATTGTATATAGGGATGTAACCTCAAATCAACCATGTCACCCACTTTGAATGTATACTCAATACAATGTTGATATGTGTATAATTTCTACCTATTTTGAACTCGATGTAAGTTTTCCTTCAATTATTTCATTATATTCTAACTTTTCTCTGACAAATCCTTAGGTTTGGGAATTCTACTATCTTATAATAATAATTCAATGAAGTTAGTGACTTCATATCCATACAGATCCATAAATAGTGACATCTTAATTGACATGTGATAGGTAGAGTTATAACAATACTTTCCTAGATACAACCATTTTACCCATGCCTTTTGCTACCTTGAAATGTAGTTTTAGAGGTACCCTTCCAACCACTTATTTACAATCTTAGTCACCCATCTGTCTGTGGGTGATAATTGGTATTAGGAGTGAGCTCAATCTTGCTCAATCTAAAAAGTTCCTTCCAAAATAAGCTCAAAAACTTGTTATCTCTATTGTTAACTATGTTCTTGCTCATCCCATGCAACTTGAATATATGATACCTATATTGCTAAAAAGTTTCTAAAGTGGTAAATAAATGAGAAAATTTAGTTAATCTATTTACCATCACATAGATGCAATCCTTACCTTACACCTTAGGTAATCCTATGATGAATTCCGTTGATAAATTTTCCCATTTTTGATTGAGAATGGGTAGGAGCTACAACAAACCTTTAGGATAAGTATACTCATTCTTATTTTGTTGATATTTATAACATTCTTGAACATACTTAAGAACTTCATTCTTAATTCCTTTTCATGGAAGCCTCTCTTGAATTTGCCTGTATGTTTTGAAGAAATGTGGGTTACCAGCTATAGATGCATCATGAAAAAACCTCATAACCCTCATCTTAAACTCTAAACTAGGTACCAAATAGATCTTGTCTTTATACATAATGATCTCATTGAACATAGTGTACTTATTATCTTGTATAGTACCCCTAATGATACTAGTAGCCCAAGAGTTATTAACATATTCTGCTCTAAAATATGCTCTCTCAAATATGTTGTAATTTCCACCCAATAACATAAATGTGGTCTCTTAAATAAAAATCAAACACAATGTTTATTTTTACTTTGACATATACAATTTCAAAGTTGTAAGCTTAAAGCTTACTCACCCATTTATGGTGTCTATCATTTATATCATTTTGATCTAAAAAATACTTGAGGTTATTGTGTTCATTTTTGGTAATGAACTTACCCCCCACTAGATATGGTTTGAATTTGGTAAAGGAATGCATAATGGCTAGCATCTCCTTATCATAGATAGATGAGCTCCTCTCAACACCCCTCAATTTTATGCTCTCAAATACAATGGGATGCTTTTCCTACATCAAGAGAGCACCTACTCCTCTCGAAGCATCACACTTAAGATCACAAGGCTTAGAAAAGTTAGGAATAAATAAGATTGGCCATGAACTCATAATCTACTTAAACTGATCAAAGCATTATTCTACTACATTAGACCAAACAAAAGCACCTTTTTTGGTCAAATCAGTAAGTAGGGCAACCACTTGTGAAAACCCCTTTAAAAATCTTCTAAAAAATCCACATAGTCTAAAAAATCCCTTAATTTATGGGAGATTAGTGAGCGGTGACCAATCCAAAATTGCTTTGATCTTTTCTAGGTCCATTCTAACACTTTTAAAGCTGATTATGTGATTGAGGTAAATAAATAGTGTCATACCAAATTCATATTTTGAATCTTTGGCATATAAGGATTATCTCTCAAGGATGCTTATAATCTCATCTCAATACCTCATATGTTCTTCTCAAGTTTTTTTAAAAATCAAAATATCATCAAATAAAATCAAAATAAACTTATGGAGTTTTTTGTTGAATTCCTTGTTCGTGCAAGATTGAAAAGTGGTTGGAGTTTTGGTTAGACCAAAGGACATGACCAACAACTCATAGTGTCTAAAATAACACATGAAAGGAGTCTTCTCCACATATTCCTCATGAACACGTATTTGGTGATAGCCCAATCTCAAATCAATCTTAGAGAAGTAACATGCACCGTGTAGCTCATATATGAACTCTTCTATCCATGGAATGGGATACCTATTTTTTATTATCTTCTTATTCAAATCTATATAATCTATACACATATGCATAGTCCCATATTTTTTCTTGACCAACAATACTAAAGATGTGAAAGGGATCTTTCTAGGCTTGATGTGTCCCATGTCAATTAGCTCCTTGATGGCCTTCTCTATCTCATATTTTTGCCTCTTTGGATGCCTATAGGGAGTGGTGATAAGAATATTGGAACCCTCATCCAATTCAATGGCATGCTTAATGCCTCACTCAGGAAGCCTCTTAGGAGGTATGCTACCAAAAATAATGCTGTGATTGGACAACAAATTTTATACCTCTAGAAGGTAACTCTTTTGTTGCTCTATAACACTTGGTACAATGAGGCTTTCCACTACCCACTCTCCTTGGTCATGTCTAATAAGTCTCTCCATTTTTTTTAAAGAGACTATTTGTAGTCTACCATTTGACATGCCCCTGAGCACAACCTTATCACTAACATCTTCAAATTTCATTTCCATAGTCTACAATTTCATATAGAACTCTCCAATAGACTTTAACCACTACATTCCAAGGATTGCATCTATATCTCCTATGCTTACCACATACAAATTATCTTTAAGATCATAATCTAATAATTGAATGCTCAAGTTATGAATATTATAGGTGCATGTGAGGGTGAATCTATATGTTATCATTACCTTGAAACCATCAAATTCTTCTATTTTAATTCCCCTTCTTACCATAATTAATCATTAATGAGATTATGTGTATTATCTATATCAAAGAGAGTGACTATCCACTATCCAAATAATACTCCACAAACTCTAAAATAAATAATTCTTTGAAAACTAGAGAGATGGGTAAGTGTTCTATGACTTTCCTACTCCTTCTCTGACTCATCTGAAGAGCTTTATTTCTCTCAATCTTCCAAATCACATTGTGAATATGATTTTTTAGTAGCAAATTCATCTAATAAATAGTACTGAATTTGATTAAATTTGGCCATAGGTGAGCACTTGTGATTTGGACCCCATGGATCTTTAAAAGGGAAGCATAATTTATTCCTTTGGAGGTTATTAAGATGGTATGCACTCAACCTTATGGGCTCCTTCTTAACCTGATTTGAATTTTTGTGGATGTGCTTCTTGCCCTTATCTTGATGGAACCCTTTTGATTGAGATTTACTTCCAAAACTAGAGGACTCCATGTATATTTCCTTTTTAATTTCTTCCTATAATGTGGATGGATTAAGAGACTTAATACAACCTCCCAAGGGGTTAGATAGCCCATAAATAAAAATCATGATCAATCTCCTTTTTAAAATTTTGATCACTAGAACTGGCAATATTTGAAAATTAGTGATGTAAGCATCCACCAAATTCCATTGCTTCAGTTGTGCCAATTTCTTATCAAACTTATCAATCAACTTCTTCATGAATTTAGCATAAGAGCTGATCTAGTCATGACCTAGAGTAATCAACCCATGATACCACCATTTATGTGTACAACCATCCAAATGGAGGGTAACATACTTGATTACCTCATCTTCAACCATGAAGTTGAGCTTAAATTAAGTATCATGTTTTTGAACCTAAGCTCTTGTATTACTCCTACTAGCTCCATCAAAAAAGGGAATGGATAATTTACTCACCTCTATTTGTAAATCTATATTTTATCATCTCTTGCCTCTATGGGGTGTATGCTTTTACTTAATGTCAATAAACTATACACATGTTACCTCAACCTAATACTATGCTCCCATTACTCTCCACTCTTACATTTCTTGTCTATTAAATTCTTGATTATCTTCTAGTCCATTAATCCCTTATGGAGGATTATTCCTTAAAATAAAAATAGGCATGAGAGGCCTCAAGTGAATTTATCCACTAAAATTCCCATAATGAGTAGTCCTATTGTTAGTTGAGTTACTTCTATATATGCCATTTTTCCATTATTATTGTTGTTGATGTTATTGTCATTATTTCCATTATTACCATTGTTGCCATTATTACCATCCTTGTTCATCATTTAAGCAAAAATATAAGTAATTTGTTTATGATATTTAACCATCTATTGATTCATTGTATGTACCAAATTACTCATAAAATTATCTAATCTATCTTCCCTTACAAATGGGTTTCTGCTAGATCTTTCATCTCTTTCTCCCATTGAATCAACAAGTCCTTCTAATTATAATTTCCTTTATTTTCTTTGAAAATATCTCAACTCCATATCACTAGGAAAAATCAAAATCACAAGACCTATAGGCTGGCAAGATCACTAGCTCTGATACCAGTTTAATATCCCTTTAGGATATTTAAAACAATTTTTTTGGAAATAACATGCAAATGTAAACACTTATGCAACTACAATATCTAAAACTAATAATATCCTCCAACTCTACTATTCATTCAATAACTAGAGAAATACATATAAATTAGTGAGAATACATATAAGATGTAAATATAATAATTCAACTGCTTACATATAGACTTCTTGAAGCACATATGTAGTTTTTGAATGCAACTACCAAAATCCATCCACGGAGGATCTCTCACCATTGAAACCAACAAATCTTAGAGGGTTTTCATCCTTAAAAATCTATTCACTCTAAGGGTTTTCATTTTTAGGATATTTTTACATATGAACCAATTTTAAACTCATAAAATGTGGGGTTTAATAATAATTATCATGCATTTTAAAAAGGAGAGCCATATATATATATATATATATATATATATATATATATATATATATATATATATATATAAAATTTACATGACAGAGGGAGAGAAGAGAAAGAGAATGAGGAGAGAGAAAAATTTGGTGCCATAAAATAATAATTCATGTGAAGGGTTGCCTTAGGATGCAGGTTATTAAAAAAGAGAGACAAATTAGCTTCCCTCCTTTATCTTTGTTCCTCACCATCTAAATGCTTCCAAAATGACACCTTACACATGTGAGAGAAAATATGGAATAGTGCAGTCTTGTCATCTTCTTCCATGTGACCCTAAAGATTCCTAGACAAGATCTAATATAATTTAACTCATTTTTAAAAATGCCTCACATGATAAAACATTATTTCACCAAGGGTGGCACCCAAACTATTCCTCATTTTCTTATTCAATCATGTGATTTCCAAAAGATAAATAAACTTGTCTTTTGGTCTCCTACTCCTTCACATGCATAAGATACCCTGGTGGGTCATGCCACATCATCCCCAAGCCACCTCACTTAATACATCATTAGTTACATCCCCTACCACATCACCATGAATAGTGAATAGTGAATAGTGCTAGTGAATAGTAACATATGAATAGTGACCCTTACACTAATGTTCCCTAACATCACCCAAAATATCCTATGGGAACCAAATAGGTTAACAGTCTTCTTCAAAACTCTTATTGTGAAGAAGGGGACATTACAACTTTACTTGATTGGTAATGACTATACAAAGAAATATATTGACATCAACTTTGGGTTAACAAGATTTTAACATGTGGATGGATCTCACTACTCTAATCACTTATAAATGACTATACAAGGAACTCAACTAATGTCACCTTTAGGTTAAAGATATTTATACATGTAGATGGTTCTCACTGCTCTGTTAAAAAACATTAAAATGAATTAGCCATTTGAAAAGATTTGATTTCAAAGGATTTTCATTTATGAACTCAAAGATAAATCAAAAATAGACTTGGGAAATAATTAGTAGGTTAATCATAAACCAAAATCCATAAAAACATGAATTATGTCTAAGCAAAGAATATAATTACATAGACTTAACCATGAGAAGAGTAAAACCATATTCAATTCAAAAATGAAATATGCTCTAATTAAAGCCTAAAACATAAATAAAACCCTAATTTTCAATAGCTACTTAGAGAAGATAAATATCATTCTAAATGAAATAAAAGATTTTTCAAAATCTAAACAAGTATTTCAGATTAATAGCACGATCATATGTATTATAATTTTAAATGAATATTCATGAAACATGACCATCATATAGATAAAAATCTCAATAGTGTAACATAAGGTAAATGCTTCTAGCTATGTTAATGAGGGATAATTTGATTATGCTAGAGCTCATATTTGTCTTGACTTTTAAAATTACATGAATTATATAACCTTGGTATGCATACATATGAAAGACCAAAAAATAAAATTGCTATGTTAAAATATGAGAGAGCTCATGTGATATTTTGAATGTGGGGCATGTTGGACCCAACAAATGGCAAATTCCATGAGGAGAATGTTGTTTATCATTCAAAAACTATACTACAAATCATCAAAATCAGTAAGAATCACAAAAACAAAAATAAATCCTTCAATCAAAAATAGAAAGATGAAAACACTAAAGTTTACCTCAATATGTGACATACCAAGATTCAGATTTGCCTACTATCATCAGTGTGTCTTAAAAGTGATTGATTATTTTATGGCTCTTGCATTCATGTAAATAAATTAAAACCTATCTAAAATAATTAAAATTTATGATAAGGAAAATTTGGATTCTTGGTTTGGGGGGAAATGACATGGGCATTTCTCTATTACCATTTGGGCATCTATAACCCCAACAAAGATACCACTAGTCCCACTCATGTCCTTATTCCATTGCCAACTAGGTCATAAAACCTATGATGGAGATTTCCTGAATCACACTTTCAAGGAAAGAATTTGGATTTTGCATTTTTTTCAATATCCTTTTTTATTTCTTTATTTTGAAAATATTTCATTGTTTGGTCCATTAAGGGTTGGGGACCAATCCATGGGGATAATGATAGACTCAAAAAATTCATAACTATTAATACACATCTAAATCAATTCCATGTTTTAATTTTTATTATAATTATGAAATTAAGTATGATTTGATGGATTCAATAAGTAAATGGAACATATATAAAACTCACATATTTTATTTTGAATCATAGACCTTAAAATTAGAGAAATGCACAAAGAAAATTATAATAGCCTATGTAACTATTAAAATAAGATTCATATTCTAATTTATAAACAAATAAATTCTAATATTTTATTGTGCACCATTTGAAGTTCCTTGCCTATGGGAACACAAGGACACCACATTGCTCCAGCATAGTTATATCTATAACTTTATTGTTTCTTATTTTAAGATCTAATTTTATTTTTATGTTAATTGTTGAGTCCTCATGAAAAGATAGAAATAAGATGTAGCATGTCAAAACACCTCTTTTAGTAATTTACTTCTCATGCCAATCATATGACCAACTCTAATCACTTTTTGAAAATACATATTATAAGCCAAAAAAGATCAAAATATACAAAATAGATTAAACCAACTAGAAAGGGGAAACATCAACACACAAAACAAACAAAAAAAAAAGCAAACAAAGCTAAAGAAAAATAACACTAAAGAAAACACACAAACCAAGAAATTAAAAATATGTACAAAATATATACATAGAGGAACACAAATATATTTAATCAAACATGATATTGGATTGAGTATCCATGAAGTAATGCTTCAAATACTTTCTATTAATTGGTAGTGTCAAGTGTTTACCTTGGAGATCTTTCAATCTGAATACTTTATGTCCCAAAATCTTAGATACTTGATAAGGAACAATCCAAAAGGAATAAAATTAACATGCTAACCCTTTTTCTCATGTACTCTATCCCATAACAAGCCCAAATTTTAAATGTGAAAGGATTTCACTTGTGATTTCTTATCAAACCATATCTTAAAATCAACTTGAGATTTACTAAACATTTGTAGGGCTTCGTCCTATTTTATTCTAATTCGATTAGATCCAACAAACTATACTGACTTCCTAGAAATACCTCCATGTAATCTTGTATGAACTGACAAGTGGGATTCTTGAATTTCCATGGGATTTTTTTTTATTCCATAAATAATCAATAAAAGGAAACTATTCAAGCTTTGTACCTTATTCTATCAGCTTATAAAGAATATTTAAGGATCACATGCCAATTATAAGGATTTTGGTTAATTGCTTTCTTTATGGCATTTAACAAATTATTGTTGGTATACTCTACCAAACTATTTCTTTTGGGATAATAGTTTGGAGATAATTTTAGTGTAACTCCATTTTAATAAGTCCACTCAGTAATCTCTATTGATTGAAAAGTAGGTCCATTATCGTAGACAAGTGAGAGAGTAATTCCAAATTGAGTTAAAATGTATTCTTTTGAAAATGCAATAAATTATTTAGCTATGTTATTCCTTATCACTTTATCTTCAATCCACCTTGTACAATAGTTTTTGTGGTGAGAATGAACTTGTGACGAATTGATGACTTGGGATTAATGATTCTAATGAAGTATAATCCCCACTAGGTAAGGGATGTTGCTTTACTACTATTTATAGTGGTATAGGAACATGAATATCCCTATTATAAAATATCTAATATGAATTACAAGTAATCACATGTGTATAAACATATTTGAATAATGATGTCCACTATTAGCTAGCTATGGGAATTATGTGTGTTGTGACATTACCCAAAGTATGACCACTTCCTAGCTTATCATGAAATAAATTCCTCACTTCTTATGATTAATCTTTAGACAAACATCTCAAATAAATCCCTTCATTATTCCTATGGTATAGAACTCCTATTTTCAACATGTAGTGTGCAACCTTTAATGTTAGTCCTATTTTATGCATTCTATCAAAATGGGCTGGTGGATTTCTATAAAGAAAATAATGAACAATTGAATCACACCATGGAACAATTTGAAGTTAAGATTGCTATACTTATATAATGTAAATGCTTAGATCAACATATAAAATTATCTTAGATAAACCGTGACCACATACTAATTTTTTAGGCATCACCTTGATGTCATATTTCTAAAGTTTAGCAACCCATCATCTTCTTATCTCACCTAGCTCATTCTATCCTAACATTTATTTGACTATAAGGTATTGAAAAATGGCATGTAGCTTATTTCTCTATATATAATGATGACATTTTTTGACTGAATTCACCAATGCATAAGCTTGTTTATCAAAAGTAGGGTATTTTAGTTCATCTTCTTTCAAATATGTGCTCATAAAATCTATGGGGTGCTCTTTATCTTAAAACCTTTATGTTAACACTATTAAAATCATGCTATTAGAAGTGAAAGAATAAAGATATAAATATTTAGTATAATTTGGGATGATAAACATAAGAGCTTGCATAATTTCATCCTTAATCTCATGAAACACCTTCTTCAAAGAGGTATTCCACTCTATCTTAGATTCTTGTTTTAACATAAAATTTAGAGGTTTAGTGTTCTTAGTGAAACCATAAATAAACCTTTTTACAGAATTGATCTTATAAAAAAAATGACTTTATCTCTCTCCTACTATTTGGTAGTTAAATTTTTAAAATAACATTAGCTTATTCTAGTTTAATTGACATGCATTACTTGGTGATAATGTGACATATAAGCTTACCTTGAGTGTCAAAGAAAACACAATTTTTTAGATTAAGAGATATGAAAAACATTTTGCAACATTCAAATACCTTATCTAAGTGATTTATCTAATTTGATCTATGTTTGGAAAATTCATCCAAGTCATCCATATATACTACCATGCACTTACCAATTAGGCCTTTGAAAGTAGTGTCTATAGCTCATTGAAATGTGACACTAAAATTAAGTAAACCAAATGACATTTTTTTATATGTGTAGGTGCCCCACTTAGTGGTGAATGCTATTTTGGATCTATTTTTCTTGTCTACTAAAATTTTGTTATTTCTCAAGAATCCATCCAAAAAGGACATCATCTCATAACTACGGATCTACTAAATGAATTCATCAAGTGAAGTCAATGGGTTTTTATCTTTATATAATGTATAATCAAGATTTATAAAATCTATGAAAAGGTAAATTTATATTTCTTTTTCCCATAGGTACTATGTCTACCACCTAAGTGGACTGGTACACTGGGAAGATAGTTATATCTAATAACATCTTCTATATTTATTTCATAATGAGTGGTTACAATACTAGATTGAGTGGCCTTTGACATTACCTAAAGGGTCTCTAATCTATTTTTAGGTGAATGTTATGTGTTATAACTTGAGGTTCAAATACCTTAAGGTCCTTGTAGCTTCATGCTATGATATATTGATAGTGACACACCATCTTATTAAATTTTTTCATCTCTTCATTGATGAATTCACATATAACCATCATATTTTTAGGCTTTTTTGTAGTCCCCATGTTGAGAATTCATGAATCGTGGCTTAGCCAAAAATCCTTTCTTGATCTAGTTATGATATCCATGTCATACAATCTCTTAAGAAACAACATTCCTTTCAAAATATGATTATATTTCATCTAAATTAATTAATCATAAATGTATTATAGTTATTTAAAATCAATTATTTATTCTTCATCAATCACTTATGCATCAAAACCATTGGAGTTAGATAAAAAACAAGAACTTGATTATCATCATCAAAAACTTGTAAATGTTTAACATTATTAGTTATACAAGGACATGAGATCAATTCTACTAATTTTTTTTTCAAGTCAATCTTATCTAATGGTGTAAGGTTAGTAGCTAAGATGGCTAATGAATCAACCAATGCATTTTTAGCTCTAGGGATGAGTAGATTAATAAAAGCATTAAAAGATTCAATCAAGTCCCTATCATGATGTTTGTATTTATTAAACTAAGAAAAATTACATTAAAAATTTTTATGCACTTGGTTGACAACCAATTTAGAATCATTAAAGATTATTAATTGATAGAAATCATACCTAATTGTAAACTACAGTCCCAAGACCAAAGCTTCATACTCTACCATAATGTTAGTATAATAAACATATAATCTAAAAAATATAACATGTTTATAACCATTGGGATAAATTAAGACAATATTATCCCCAGCTCCTTGCTTGGATTAGTTTTTTGAAATATTCCTTCACTCTTTGATGAAGTTCATCAAATGTTTTGGAGAGTTTTCATGGCCCTATGGATGAGTTTAAGCACTTGTAGGGCTTAGGCCTAAAAGGCTTAACTATATTTTTTGTTTGATTGACCCTCCTAAGGGTTTCTACTGATTTTATATTCCTCCAACACTTTTTTATCTTAAAAACAACTATACAAATCCTTTTTCAATGTATTCTTGTCTCTTCACCTCATCTTTAAATCTCTAATGTGTTAGATCTGCAAGTTACTAGTCTATGGAGTGCCCTCTGTCTGACAGAAACGATAGGGTATATCCCATATTATTTATACTCAAATGATAATTTAGAGAGATTTATTAAGTTATTATATTTTTTAATAATGAATTCCAAAACTTGATCATGTTTCAAAAGTCCGCAACCATCCCAACTTCTCAAACTAGCTTCACTAGGTTTGTATACTATATACAATGTTCTTGGTAGATAATAGGCTGGGGTTTAAAGCCCATTACTAATCTGTTAATAACTATTATAATCACACAAAAAAAATATTTTTTCATTATGTAATTAATTATTTACATGATCATTCACTTTACCTTTTCCAACTTTGCCAAACCTGCATTCTCTTTTTGTCATGTTAGTCTATAGACTATCTGAAACTATAGGTGTCCATTGAGCAAAAGTTGAAAGGATCCTATAGATGTTTGATGTTGTCTAAGATACACATGGAAAAATTCATAACCATTCTACAAGTGGTTACACACATTAATTTATTTTTGTTTTGATCACTAGCCAAGTCTGCCATCTTTTATGGGTTTAGGTGAGTGTGCATGAACCAGACTGTAAATGTTGTCAAGAGTCCCTATAGGTGACTATTCAGGTTTGAGAAAGGCATCTACATATTTTGATCTCTCCTTAGGTCACTATCACTATTTAAATTTTTAATGCACTTGTCTCTACTTTTATATCATGTTATCATCCTTTCTACCATCACTGTGTTACATGCCTATTGTTGAAATGTAGATGTTATTTGAGATGTGTGACCTTCTTTTAGGTGTCCATAAGTGCTTGAGAATTATGTATGACTCTTCTTAATTTATCTAAGTTCAATATGAATCTCTTTCACCTGGATTAGATCCTCTCATACCTTATAACTATGTTCTAATCAATGTACTATAGTACACTAATACGTTTCACACTCTAGATTCAAAACATTGTAGTTTTTACTAAGTGTTTATAGTGGTAACTTGATGAAATTGGAAACTCCTTTTTAGTATCTCTTCTTGACCAAATCCACCTCTTATAATATTTGCATGTTACTACTATGTCCAGGATTTAATGATGGAGCCACAAGACTCAATTAGATCTCATATATTCTCGTCACAAGATGTTAATGTATAGGACAAAATCCCTTTTCAAATATATTAAGGTAATGAATCCCATTTTAACCCTCTGATGATGGACTTGGATACGGATGTGTGTATTGGCTTCATCATTCATATAATGACTTATTTTATGTTCATAGGATTGGTTGAAGGCTTAAATTGGACCTAAACACCTCTAGAGCATTCTCAACACTTTGTTTTAGACCTATTACATAGTCTTGTAGGTTGTTATTATATTGAATTATGATTTTGTATATGAACCATCTTTAAATCCATATGGATTCAAAGCCTTAAGACCCCCATTGTTATATTGAACTTGATTAGACCATATCATTTTCAAATAAGATGTAATATAAGTGTATTCCCTTTGTTCTAAAGACACTATGAGAGGACAAAAAATTACTCCTAAAAAAAAACATCTATAGACCATTGATGATGCTCACTCCAAACTCATAGATGATCCTGCCAAATTTATATGATCACACATGAAAACCATGTTATATAAAACATGGAGAGGAATTAAATACTCAAAAATATATTTTATAACACTTCGAATCATCATAAAACTACAAACATATAATAAAACTAGAGACCATAGAGATGAGTAGGTAGTTTGAAGTCACTAACATTATTAAGGATGGTTCATGAAGTACAAACCATCAAAATGAAAACCATGGCCATGGAATGGGAGATAAAAAAAATAATATCTTCAAACCTCAAGTGCACTCATAGCAATTGTCATCCTCCTATCCATACAAAGAGTAAATTGGTTCACTTATTTGACCTTGTCTAGGAGAGTGATGGAGGAGATAAATAAATTTTTGTCATTTTTGAGCCTATTAAATTTTCTTAATAATGGAAATGGATTGTGAAATATTTTATACATTCTCTTAAATATTCCCATGTTCCAAGTGATTTTACTTGACCTTACAACTACCTTTAAACTTCTTGAAACTATCGTTATCTTCTTGAATCCACATTGAACCTACATTTCTTAAGTTTCAAAATGACATATAACACTTAAATAACACCTAGTACATTGGATATTCATTTGAAACACTTATCTTCTTATTGAAATCATCCAAGTAATTATAAAGGCTAAAAAGGTGACAAGGAAATATTAAGACAAATGACAAAAATGACTAAGGTTAAACATATCAAGTGACCTTAAACATGACTATGTGACCATATTATGAAGTAAAAATACCTTATAAGAAGTTTTAATATATAGCGTGTTATAATAATTTGACCTAGGGTTAGGTTTTGTCAATAGGACCCACGTAACTCTCACATCTTTGTCCTTGGCCTATAATGAGGTAGTCAATATTGAATAACAGATGGTACCCCAAGGATATGGTTCTAGTCCCTTTCCCTCATTAGGAAAACCAAATGCCTATAACCAAATTCCTATGGTAAACTAAGCCCTTATGTAGAACACTCATTTGATGAATCCAATATCAAGAACTATGTATTTAATTCAAAATCTACTTTACAATTTGATGACCTTGAACCCCATGACTAAAAATCAAATTTGTCTCCCCCCAAACCATGTATTGATGTAACACATGAGCTAAAAAATCATTATAGTTACCTATAATAACATGGATTCCATGCTTTATCCTAGTGGTTATGTTACCTCTAAAAATAACCAATAGGTTGTACCTTTATTCCTAAATAAATAGATGACTACTAACAATACCCATGACATGATGCACCCTATTTTCCCTTTATTTTAAAACTCTGCCACATCAATGGCTAACCCACCACCTCAATTAGGTGTTAATCAAAGTGGTCCTATGAATCCTAAGGTGGAAAATCTATATAAAATGGTCCATAGATTGACTAATGAAATGGTCAACTTTCATATACAAGTCCTCAAAGCACCAACTAAGTTATGAATAACCCAACCTAAAATAGAAATTATAACATTAAAAGGGGTAATAGATAGTGTAACATGAGCCCTAATAATGGGAATGTGCCTAGTCTCCTTGACAACACTAATAAAAACTATAATAGTTCCTTTAATTCAATAAACATGGTAACCTAGCCTTACACACTTGGTATAGACTACATAAAATTGTAAACCATATTGAAATATATTATGCTCAATTTGCATTAGCCTCACACATATTCCAAAAATAGATGGACAATATTGAAATAGTGCATACACTAGATAGCATCAAACCATGCCATAGTGGATAAAACGCAAGCAATTGCATGATATTAGAGACCTATGAGTTCTCATTTGAATGTGAGAATGAGCATAAGGATAACCTTGATGACATACATGCTTTTAAATAATTCCAAAGGGGGAAAAAATTATCAATTTAGGAGTAATGTATAGTGTTTATTAACTACTTATACTTCCTTTAACAATATTCAGGTTCCCCTTGATGTAAATTCCTTTAATAATCCTTACCCCATAAGGGACCTACTATCTCATATGAGACTAAAAATAGTGTTGTGTCTCCCCATGTTGAAAAAACCCTATAAAAAAATAAACATGGATATAACATTGTATAAGACTTGAATAAAACCAAGGAAAACATAACAATGTTTGAGATACTTCAGATGTCTAACCAAATTAATTATTTCCAAAATAATTATTTTCCTATGGGAGAAATGGAACTAGTAATAGTACTAATGCTCACATTATTGTTTATAATAAAATATAGACTTCCCTTTTTTTTCTAACTATCAATATTTTGTAAAAAAATTACATAATATTTTAGTGGATTCAAGTATTTTAGGGAATGTGATGTCATATGCCATTTGGCAACAACTGTGACTGACACCCACCAAATTTATTAGAAAATTTGTTTAGTTGAAAAAAGTAAAAGTGAAGATTGTTGGTGAATTTAATCACATCCAAATGTAATTGGCCTATGATCCTAGAGTACATAAATTAATTAACATCTAGGTGATGTACATACCCAAGGCATATGGGATTATTCTTATATGAGGTTAGTTTAGGACTCTCAATGGGTATATGGCCAAAAAATTCTCTCACATGTGGTTGCCATGGTAAAGTTTCCTAATTAGATCAAGATTAAGAGGGAGCTAAAGATGGTTCACATGATCCTAGAATATAATAAGACTAATTAAATATTTTATGAGGAATATGAACTATGAGTATATGCCTTTAGGAAGGAATTGGAGGCTTATGGTATATTATATATTAATGTGTTAATATGTAAAAAGGACTTAAATTTGAAGAGTTAAACAAGTTAGAAGATGAGGATATCCTTTATGCACCAAAAGAATTTTTAGTATAAATTCATGCCCCAACATGTACATGGGTTGAACAATTTCTTTAAAATAATAACAAGGAATAAAACATCTTAGATGTTGCTCATGTTGCCATGTTGAGTAGTTTTACACCCATGTTACCTACTAAAGATCAGACCAAAAGGTTATTAATAGCTGAAGAGGAAGGTATGACAGCCCTAGAAGATCATAAGGATAATAAGGAAGTGAAAATACCAACACCACCCATCTTGAAAAATCCATCACATATAATGAAATATCATATGTGGACCCTAAAGTAAGATGGATCCAAATAAAAGAGTGGGTGTTGTGCTAAGATTTACCTTATCAACCCAAGAGAAAGGTTGTATTTGGAAACCTTCTGACTCTATTTTTATTTCACAAATAACATGGTTGAGTATTAAGCCTTGTACATGGCCTCCAATATACAATAAATAAAAAAGTGAAGAACCTAAAAGTACTTAGATATTCAGAACTTGTTTTCAAATAAGTTAGAAGCCATTATGCTTATAATGATAAGAACCTTTTAAGAAACTGCAATAAAGTGTGAAACCTAATTGAGGATCTATATTAATTCAACATCCAAATGCAACCACAAAACAAAAATTATACAAAATATGCTTTGGAAATATCTACAAGTACCTTGGATCCCATTATTTATTCTAGATCGATGATATTCTCAATTGATCTATTCTCTACTCCCATTCTAGACAACATTAAAAACTTCCAAGTTTTCAATGATTGCTAGCACATCATTAAACTTATCACCAAAACCAATGCATTTTATTCCCAATTCATTGATTAGGATGACAATGGATAATTCAAACTAGATGAAGGAGGAGTCATTAATTTAAATACTAATAATATACCAAAAGTTATAGTGTCATTAGAGAGGTTATTTAACATGGACTGTCAATGTAAAATAGAAAAAAAGACCTAATAGAAGGGATCCCCCATTATAATTATAATATGGAAATTTAGGAGAATCAAAGCTTATGATTTTAGGCACAACTTGTACCCATAATAAAAATCAGAGAATTGTGTAGACTCTGAAGGACTTTGGTGACACCATTGCATGAAGCTATGATTATGTGAAAGTATTTGACACCTCCATCCTCATGCAAACTATCTCATTGAATCATGGTGTAAATCCATTCCACTAAATGTAGAGGCAAACTAATCCTTTGATGGAGCCTTTAATTCTTAGAAACATATAGTAGTTAATTTTTTCAAAGATCATTTACCATATTTGACACTCCACTTGGGTGGACAACTTGGTGCCCATTCAAAAAAATAGTGGGGAGATCAAACTTTTCATAGACTTTAGGATTTTTAATAAAGCTTAAAAAAAACGCAACTACTTATTACATTCACTATATGAAGTCTTAAAAATATTAAATGGATCCTAAATGATGTCATTCTTTGATGGATATTTAGGCTATAATTAGGTAATGGTCAACCATGAAGATAGGATAAAGATATCATCTAAAACTAAATATGTCATGTTTGTATATAAAAGGATGTCATTAAGCCTAATTTGATGTGGGTTCCAACTTCCAATAGCCATAGATATTTCATTCAAAGACCTTGATGCATATTAATATACATGGATTACCTGATTATCTTTTCAAAGAGAAGGGAAGGCCATGAAAAATACTTGAGAGTAGTCCTACAAAGGTTTAGACACCATGGAATCTCTCTAAGCCCATAGAAATGCATATTTGGGGTCATAAAGGGTAGTTTTTTGGGACATATTATATCTAAATGAGGTATCTGAATAGACCTAAAAAGAGTGGAACCCAATCTTAAATTTTCATTGCCTAGTTGTAGAAAAGAGTTGAAGTCATTCTTTAGTAACATCAACTTTATAAGGAAGTTCATCTCAAGTTTTGTAGAGATAGTCAAACTATTAAACAAAATGATGGATAAGGATGCTATTTTTGAGTGGAAAACTGAAGCACAAGATGGTTTTGCTTAGATCAAATCATCAATTGTAAATACAATGGTTCTTATCAATCTTGATTGTGTGCAACCCATCTACATATATTTGTTTAACTTAAAACACTCAATTGATGTTATCCTAATGGAAAGAAAAGTGGTTGGGAATGAAATATTTGTCTCATTTATAATTACCCCACTCATAAATGTTGAGATTATACACTCAACCATTGATAAGTAGGATTTTTCCTTGATCAAAATAGTCAAAACATTTACGCACTACATTCTATGTAGTAAAGTATTTTTTGTGGTTTTTGACCCAACCATGAAGGTAATGCTAATATAAAATATGTTAGGCAAGTGGAATGGGAAATGAATGACTATCCTACAAAAATTCAACCTAAAGTTACAACTAATGAAGATTATAAGAGGCCAAGGACTCACAATACCATAGCTGAGGTGGATCCACAAATTATATGCTAGTAGTATATGGTATAAAGTATAACAAATGATGATTGATATCATGACATGTTCTATTATTTTTTAAAAAATGAGTGCCCAACCCACATAAAATCCCCTCATAGGAGATAATTACACTTGAAAATTAGTAGTTTCATGATAAAATCACACATGTTATATAGAAAAACCATGAAGGCATTTACCTGAGATGCTTGAGCAAAGTTGAAGTAACTAATTTACTCACTAGTTTTCATGGGAATTATGAGACTATTCATGTTTCAAGGAGTGTCACAACCCACCAAATACTTAGAGTACACTATTACTAGCCTCATATTTTAAAATATTCCCATGCTTATGCAAGGAGATACCATGTTTGTAAAGTCACTTCGCATAAGTAATGTAGAAACCTAAAATTGGCCACAAATGGCATCTTGACCAGACTTTATATTGATTCCTATCAACCATTACAAATTAAGCCTAAAAATCATTGAACATCCCAAATTTATTTATGTATAATTCATCAAATCTCAAAATCATGTTAAGACATCCCTAATCAGGGTATTCTATTGTATGCAATAATGACCTCTCATGGATTCATCCCTAATCACCTTGTGGAATCACAACTATAAATTTGGCCCATGAACCTATTAAGTGGGGCACTTGCACATTTTAATAAATCTTTAAAGAGCTAAAAGGATAATCAAACCCAATTAACAATCTAAACAAAATTAAATGCTCAGTTGAATTATCCATTTGAAATTAATGAATATATAAAAAAGGAAATTAAAAAATTCAAAATATCCTAGCCTTTCATCATTTCCTTTATGAGTTGTCAATCTCTTTGAAAATATCCTAAAATACCTAATTTGAAAACCATGCCTATTAATTTCAAATCATAATTACTTGAAAATTATTAACTCTACTAGAGTTAGTTTTAACTCACATAGGTTTATTTTGAACCCATTTCAAGTGTAAACTCAACCTTAACTAACCTTGGGTGAGATTTAATTCCTAAGGTTATAAATACAAGGCCATGCCTATTGGTTTTCAATCTATTTTGGTAAAAAATAATTATGCACAAATATATTCAACAAGATATAAAACTAAGGTTATTTTTGTCACGCTATCTTTCACCCTTGGATAAATAGTTTAGGTCTTATCCAAATTGAGTGAAACATTGGATTACCTCTAGGCTTGTGGGTTACCTACAACAAAGGTAAACCTCTAGATTGAAAGGGCTAGCTCCCTAAATTTGTCTTTGATAGCTCATTACCTATTCTAATTTCTTTCTTGTATGAAAAGATATATAAGGAAACATGAAAATAACCTATTATAATAAGGTGATACACCAAATTGATCTCCACTAGACTACCATTAACTTGCACTATGAAAGATTACTCATAAGATTGGTTTCAACATCCTAGATTACTCTAACATAAGTATTTCAAACATGAAGGTGATATGCACCACACTTCTCAAGTTGAATGGATAAAAGGCTTGATTATAGACATTAATGTTATTCCTTGCACTTAGAGATAGAAAAGGACACCAATTACACTTCATGTGACTTGTTAGAGAGTAAATTACTTACAGACAACATAAGAGAGTAATGTGAATACAAGGATAGATGATTATCACTTGTCATTAAGATTTTCACTACTCAACACACTTAAATAAGGAAATATGGAATAAAAAATATCTTAAAATATTTATTCAAAGTCAAACATAATTATTCAAACTAGCAAGGCTTTGCCACACCATACATGGATTAGATACAAATTCCAAAATTTCTTGCATATATAAAACATATCAGAGGAGAGAGAAGAAGTGAAATTCAAGAGTCACAAAACCAAGTGTCAAGATGTTAAAAATAGTTAAAATATTATATAAAGAGTTATAAAATAGTCTATGAAGGTCTTATTAGACAATTTTCCACTTGAAGTTCATCATTCTCCCTCAAGTTGGCATAGAGATCTCAATTAGCCATGTTGAAACTGCCTATCTCAATGAGGAGTCACTTGATAGTCCAAAATTACCTTTGAAATTTTTTGACACATGTTTATTAACTTGTTAAGCTATAAAAAATATGGTGATATCCCATATACACCACTTGTTATTCACTACCTTGTAACTGCTCACTAACCTTTCTAGGCTTGTCTTCACAGTTGTCACTTAAGTGATCTATAATTTCTTAATAAGGTTCATTTAATATGTGTTAGGTAACTATTCAAACCTTAAGTGATCTATAATTTCTTAATAAGGTTCATTTAATATGTGTTAGGTAACTATTCAAACCCTCTTTTACCTCTATCCCATCAGGTAGAGCTCAAGAGAACTTCAAACAACATTTCTCATCTTCCAACTAGGTAGTCACCATAATTCTCACTATCTTATTTAAGACTACCTGCAATGACCAACTAAGAATAGTTATTTTAATGAAAAAATGAGGTGATAAATAGTCATGGAGAGTTTAAATACATCTCTACACACCAAATATAAGGGTCTTCATTTTTTCATTGCCTTTTACACCTATATAACAACTCAAATTCTATAAGAAACCCTGAATTAAGTGTGTTCATATAAGTGACATTACATATCAATTGGGTGATAAGGATCTTGAGTAAGTGCCAGACATGTCTAAAACACTTCCATGGATAGTTGACCCTTTTGGATGCATTTCCACTCATCATTTCTCCATTAGGTTCATATGAGGGTTTTAGGTCACTTGGATTATTAACAATGATTCATAAAGGTTAGACATTCAACATTTGAACTAATTCCAAAAAGTTTAAGTTCATGAGCCTCCTTAAATACTCATATATCCTTGAGGTACCATGTATCCAATTTGTATAGATATGATAAAAGGAAATTGATCTCTCGAGCTTTTGACTGCATTTTAAGTAGGCCTAAGAGGAAATTTGGCCAAAATGATCAATCTTGGATTGTTATCTACAAAATGATGATTATTATATACCGTAAAATTTCCCATGAAGGCCCCCACATGGTTTTTAAATATCTCATGACGTTATGAGTGAAGCTATACACAATTAGGGGTCACACCTAATTTTGGGCCTAGTCTATATATATTGTGTATATGAGCATGTGGTCACTTTTGAGTGATCCTAATGGATGAGAGTTCTTATATAAGTTTTTTTACATCTAATTCAAATATACACATCACCTTCATTCACACAAGGATCTAAAATTCATCCTTTTTACCATTCACATATTAGGTATGTAGATTGCATGATTGTCAAGTACCATGATGGAGGTTTTCAATCCCATTCATTGAATAATGTCAATATAGGGCTGGTATTCGAAAGCCATATGTAAATGGAGAAATATATCTTTTGAAAATGGTTCCTTCTATCAAACTCCACACTTGCAAGAATTTAAAATCACACTTATAAAAATGAAAGGATACTTGCAGAAAGTAAATTGATGAATTAAAAATAAATGACAAAAAAATAGAACACCTATAGGCTCTCAACAAACTATATGAAATTAAATTTTTAAAATAATAACTAAATAAAATAATAATTTATAACAACATGATAATTATAGAATAAAGGAATAAATAAAAAGACATTGATCCATCTTCCTTAGAAGGAGTGTCCAACTCGTTCCTCGGAAGAGGATTTCACTCATAACAAAAAATTCAAAATAGACTTCTCAAAATAATGAAAATAAAATTATATTGATTGATTTCATTCATGTGTGGGAGGTTACATTTATAATCTCATGCTTCCAACCAACACCCTATTTAGGAGCAACAACCTAGATATCCTATCCTATCTCAATCTCCATAAAATATGGAGAGATATTCATTATAAGAATGTAATATATTATAACATAATCTCAATCTCCAGAAAACATGGAGATAGGTATTTATTTAAATGAAATTATATAAGTCTATATTTGGATACAATCTATAAATGGAAAGTCTATACATATAAATATATGTATAGAAAGACTCCAAATGGAAAGTGTTCTTGTGTTGGATGGAATAGACCGAAAAATCATTAAAATACATTTAGAAATACTTTCAAAACAAGTTTATAATGGTTATGTTGAAATATTTAGTATTATTATGTAGTCTATATCAAGTCTAATGTAATTTATAGCTGGTCTAATGTAATTTGTAGTTGGTCTGATGTAATCCATAGCTAGTCTGATATAATTTGTAGTTGGGCTAACATAATCCATAGCTACTATGGGAATCAATAGCAAGCCTAGGGGAGTTCATAACTTGAAAAAAGTTTTGGATCTATTGTATAATACTCCAAAACTTCTCCAAATTTAATATTTAATGGTTACTCTTTATACTTTAAATCATTCTAGCTTACTATGAACTATGTATGCACACATTGACATCTTTTTCCCACTAATCACTAGAAATAGATAACAAATAGATAAAAATTAATTATAAATTCATAACCATGATATATACTTGTTATTTTATTCTAAGTAAACCATAAGCTCAAAAAATACATTTATATCCATTTCTTATGCAAGAAAAAGGATGTTATTTCATGGACATAATGAACCATTTTATGGTCTCATCATACCCCATGTATGAGACAAAATAGAGGATATTTCCCCTATTGGTGTGGCTACAATAAGACCATGGTGATATTTTTTATTTCATGATGACATTTTTTACTAAATTTCAAGCCTTGGTCATGTTTCTAGAAGTTTCAAACCTTTAAAATCCTAAAACTAGCTTTTAGAGGTGGGAATGTACTAATCTATAGATGACTGAGTGTGAAGTTAAAAAACCTAGTTTTCTCAACCTTTTCTGTAATAACCTTATTAATATGTGACTATAAAACTTAAATTGACTTGTACATGTTCATTTCATGTTACACCTTTTCCTATCTCCAAGCTTTTACCTTGCATTGGTTTAGATTGGTTTATGACTAAGATAAATTGTAGATGTTCATTAGGTGCACCAAGGGATGGGTATAGGTGTGTTTCAATGTGTGAGAAATATTATTCATGATTTTTGTTCCATCTTAAGTCACTTAGGCCATTTAATATTATATATTTATTCATCAATCAATGTTCATCCTTTATTAGCTTAGACTAGTCTGTGTACTGAGTCTAAACTGTAGGTATTCATATTAGGAGAAACCAAAAGATTTATTGTAAGTGTTGATTCATGCTTTGAGCACTATGTTTCCACTCCTTTTGATCTCTCTTCAGGTCACTAGGACCATTTCACACATTAATGCATCCATTTTTTCCTTAAGACTAGGATCTTTATCCTTTGCCATCAATTCACTATGGGTGAGAATGTGGTCTAAGGTTTATTTTGGCCCAAAAGGTACTGTGTAACACTAAATATTCTAAGTAGAATTTTGATTGATTTTTGAACCACTCAACCATATTTATCCCTTGATAAAACAATCTCATCCTATGTCCAAATGTTACATTTTCATCTAGGCTACAAGACTAGGACTATTATACTTGTTTATAATTCACCAAGTTTCACTAATAGATGGCAATTTATTGATCAAAGTCTCCTTTTGGAAAGTTAAGGTAACACTTCCCTTTTACAAATTTCTTCAATTCTAAGACTTTGGACTTGATTTTGGATGTTGGTAATGGTCTCACCACTCACACATTTCTCTTCCTTATCATTGAACCTATTGGTATGCCAAAGTAGGATTAAATTCTTCTAGACATTTCTTGATCTCTCTTTTAGGTCTGAGCATGAAATCTATAGATGCCTATTTCAAGGCTACTTGACTGGATCATTTCTACCAAGACTTGAAACCCATTAATGATCTTCTTGAGATAAAAATTTCAAAGAAGAATATGATTAGACTTAATATATGAGTTTAAAAAAAACATATTGGCTTTTACTTGAAGCCATCTATAGGAAAATAGACTATGTAATCAACAAAACATTACTCACAGTCTTTAATAGTGTTCATTGTTAGCATAAGAGGTTGAAATTTCATATTATTTCACATCCTCACATGCCAAATCAACTAAATTAAACATGAAAGGAGTTCAAATATTTTGAAATTCCACACACACCACATGGTTCATGTAGATCAAAGCAGTCAGATGAGAAAAATCAAGCCATTAGTGTTATGCAGACAATTTTGAGGTGTTGAAAGTCTTAGTGATTATTCATAAAATACATATCATCAATCTAAAAAAATTAAACATGAAATAGAAGATCATAAGGACTAATTTCATCCACCAATTTCATTCATCCCAACTCTATTTCTACTGTCTATATTAAAGGAAGATTGTTGACCTCTTCTAACCTGTCCAAGAGAGAAATGAAAGAGAGAGATAGGTTTTTGGAAAGTTTGATCCTATTAAATATTTTTTTATAATGGAATATACTTGTGGGGATCTAAACACATTTTTATAAGTATTCACGCATGCCATATGATCCACCTAGTCCACATAACTTGCTTGAAACTCCTTTTTTTACAGTTATCTTCTTGTTTATACATTAGACCTAAAATATTTAAGTTCTAAACGTATTCCCTAACATGACATAAATTATCCTAGGACTTGATATTTTTATTTTTGCTAAAATTTATGTACAAATTCATTCAATGGCTAAAATATGGCATAAAATGATATTTAGAAAAGAAGGACAAATGTGACAAAGATGAAATCATACTATGTAACCTCATTAATGACCATGACATTATTAGAGTAACATGATGACCATTTTATGATTCATAATAACTTATGAAATCTTTTCAAAAGTAGGTAATTTGACTTATTTTGACTTAGGGGTAAAATTAGTCAACATTTTGGTGATTCTTAGGGGGTGACATGCTTGCTATGCTAAATACCAGTTGCCTTTTCCTATCCTTGGGAAATGGAGTCACCTATATGCTACATTTTACATTAATATGCCTTTAAACAAACTAAAACACACTCCAAACACAAAAAGGAAAGAAAAACACTAAACTCACATTTGTGTTCTCTAAGCACTAAGGGAAAACACATGCAAAGACACAAAGCAACATGCACCTAACCTATTATGTACATATCTAACCTTCCATATCATCAATATTAGGGATTAAAGTGGATCCCATTTATAGGGATAGGTAACTCCTCCCAATTCATTCTTTCCAATTAAAAGGAGTTATTTTGCTTACACTTGATGATGATGTATGGCCCACTCTACAAAGTATCAAATTTGACATGTCTTCCTAGATTTGTTCTATCTTCACCCACTTTAGTAATGTCACCCTATTAGAAGACTATTGTATTTTATTTCTTATAAAATGATCTATTCATTATCACTTTATGATGCTCTATGACTTTATGAGCATTATCTATAGCCTATTACAGCTCCAATTCTATCAATCTCACCTTCACTAGATTATTTTAAAGCAATTCTAATTGATGTTCTAGATCTAAGGAAAGAATCTCTTAGGATATGGATATCATAGTTTCTCTCTCATAGACAAGAATGAGATTTACCTTTTACTTGTTGACCTTTTATGTGTAATTCTATCAACCCATAGGGCTATCTTCAACTTAGTATGCCAAACTCTTTGATTTTTCTCCAAATTCTTCTTGACAATTATGATTAGGTTATTGTTAGTAGACTCAACCATCACATTAACTTAAAGGTAATATTTGGATGATGTATTCAAATATATACCATTACTACTTATCTATTTAGTTATCATAGCACCCATGAAAGTAAGTGCATTATTTAAAATGATGGTAAAAGGAATTCCAAAATTTGTAGTAATGATTTCATAGAACTCCACGATGACACTCTAATTGGCTTCCTTCAATGCAAATACCTCAACCCACATTTTAAATTAAACATTTATTGTAAGGATCTACTTGTGTCCAACACTTGATGGAGGATTTATCATACCAATGAAGGCAAGACCCCATTACATGAAGGGTTAATCTACTTAAATAGGACTCAAAGGGAGAGTTAAAATATTTTGTTTACCTATAAATAAATCACATTGTACACACCTTATTACCCAATCATAATAGTCTTTGAATAGGCTAGGCCAATGGTATCCTATACTCATGATCTTTGTAGTTATGGTTCTTGGATAGTAATGACCTCCTATTGTTCTATCATGAAACTTTTCAAACAACACTCTAAACTGGTCATTGTCAATTCATCTCAACATTACACCATTTATATCTCTTCTAAAAAGTATACCATATACTATATAATAAGTAATAGATTGAAATCTAAAAAATCTTCTTTTGGATATGTTCAAACCAGTAGGACACTCACCATTTTGGAAGAATATGATGATGTATTATGTCCAAATTTTTAGAAGTGTGGGATCAGTTGGTTGAGGGAAATATTGATTAACTAAAGATTCATCTTTTGGTTCATTGAGGTATAAATCCAAGTGTTAAAAAGTACCCTTACCTCTTTCCAACTTAGCACCTTAATGTCAACATCATACTCTATTACCTTTATAATCCATCCTTCCCTCTTTACATTGAGGTCTTTATGCAAAAGGAACTCCTTAGTACTAGGATGATAAACCACACTATGAACCCCATTATTTGAAACCATATGTATGAGCTTATTTAGTCCTCATACAATAATAAGGGCTTGTTTCTCCACAAATGTATACATTACTTCATAATCCTCCAAACTTTGACTAAAGAATGTAATTGGTTTTTCAACACTCTCATCATTATTTTACATAAACATAGCTGAGATAGTATCAAGGTTATAAAATTAATATAATTTTGAATATTTAGTGAAATTAGTATTTACAAGAGTGGAAGATTGTGCGATTTCTTTCTTAATGGATTTAAAACTACTCTTACCCTCTCTAGTCCAAGTGAAAACTTGATTCTTCTTGAGAATGGTTGTGATAGGCTTCACTAAATATGCAAAACCAAGTATGAATATCCTCACAAAGTTTATCATTCCTATGAAACTTTGGATTCATTTCTTGTGTAGGGGAAATTATAAGCCTATAATATCCTCTACCCTTTCAAGGTCAATGGTTAGGCCATCCTTGGAAATAATGTGTCCTAAAAGCTTACCTTTATGGACAACAAAAATGTACTTTTTTGGGTTCAGAGACACCCCATACTACCTATTAATTTTAAATAATTTCATTAACTTTTTCATGTGCTCATTTTCATCCTTAAAGAACATGGTTATATCATCTAGATACACTAGCGACATCTCATTGATTAGACTTTGAAATCTATGTCCATTTGCCTTTGAAAGTAGCACCAACATTTGATAAGTTAAACGCCATCTTCTTATAATAAAATGTCCCCCATTTTATAGAAAATGTTATCTTGAACTGATCATCCTCATTCACCAAAATATGATTATAACTAGAATATCCATCTGGGAGTGAGAAGCATTGGGAACTTGAAACAACTTTCAAAATCTACTCCATAGGAGGTAAGTGGTAATGGTCTTTAAGTGACACCATATTAATATCTTTAAAGTTAACACAAAGTCTTATTTACCCATTATTATTCCTAATAGGCACAAGGTTAGCCACCCAAGTTGAGTGCTTGATAGGAAATATCATCTTAGATTCAAGGAGCTTGACAAGTTTCTTTCTCATGAGTTGTTCAACCATGGGATTAATAGGCATTTATTTTTTCCTAACTAGTTTGAATCCAGGTTATAACTCAATGGTATGATAGGATAGACTAGTATCAAACAATTTTATATCTTTATATTTCCAAAAAAATATGTCATGGAAGTCTCTACATAAATCATTAAATGCCTATTTTTCTAATGTGGAACATACCTTGCCTGGTTTGAGGAGCTTATCTTTGAAGATTAAGACTCTTTCATTGTTCTTCTCAATTATATACATGCTTACATTATCTTTTTTCATATGGTCATCTTCATTAAAGATACTCTCTAAAGTTACCAATCCTTTAGGAATCTTATTTATCCTCAATTGTATAATCTGATTCTCAAACTAGTCATGGAGTCTCCTCTGATTTCTTAAAGAGAACTCAGCTTCATTTTAAATAAAAAGTATAATATGTCTGCCACTATCAAATAATTTCAAACAAATCTCATTATCAATAATGGAAGGTCTTACAATGACCTTGATATGGGATTGTTTTCTTTCCTCTTTTATGGTAGTAGGTGTGCCAAATTATGCCCCTATAGTTGTTAACCTATCAGTATGTTTATTCTTCTCTCTTAGAATTGGTTGCATGTTGAATGAATTAAAATATTCAAGTAAATCCCATACCTTATTCTTATAATATTTGAGAAAAGGATTATTTTCATCACTCACATTAATTATTTAATGCCTTATCAATTCACTATCTCCATATACTTGAAAATCCTTGATCCCTTTCCTCTTTTCCCATTGAAGGCCATGAATCAAACCTTCATACTCAGCTACATTATAGGTAAAAATGAAATGGAATATATATGAAGAGTAATATATTTTTTTGAATGGAAAAACCAACATAACACTAGATCCTACCCAAATCTTATTCCTTTTGCCATCAAATAACATCTTCCACATTCCATCACTCTCGATCTCTTCCTTAGTGAGTGAAGGTATTGGTGTTTCTTCCTAATGTAAATAATACACTCCCAAAATAGTATCTTCAGTGAAAGCATAGGGATAATATTTATATTTGTTATTACCATAATTATCTAGGAAAATATCAGAGATAGCTTCAAGTTTGGAAGATATTCCATAATCTATAGTGTGATCTTCTTGATCATTGATGGTACATTTAGATTTGAACTTGCTTTCACATATGAATAAATATGAAACTTAGCCAATAGTTGTGTTCTAATAGTTAAATTTACTCCATGCCTTGTTTTAAATTCCAAGAAGGACCAATCAGCTAAGATACATCATCTTATCTTAGTTGTGAAGTCCCTTGATAGACAAATAGCTAATTGAGTAGGTAGATCAACCACCACTATGTCTTGTAAGATTGGGAAACTTGGATAGTCATACAAGAAAGCCTTCAAGCCTTTGATGAGACCCAATGACTTAGCTAGTGTCCCATAAAACACTCCCTTACTATATGGCTCATATTTCAAGCCCTACTTTCCCACCAAAAGTTTGGGCATAACTGAAGTACTCTCCCCACTATTTATAATGTAATTATGGACTAGTTTGTCTCCCATAATGAGGGTGAGAGAAAAAGGTGGGGGATTTTCATATTTGGTAGAGGGTTATAAAATGTGAGTAGGATCATTAGTGAGGTATAAAACATCATGTATTGATGGTTGAGGTCTAATGTGGATTTGGGATAGATGCTCTTGAAGTATCTCTTTTTGACTAAGCATGTGGAACACTTCCCAAAGAGAGAGAGACTAGTCTTAGCATTCTTCAAAGAATCAATGATATTAAAAGAAGGAACATTTACATTTTTTTTTTTTTTTTAGGTAAATAAGTGTCTTGATATTGAGTCACTAGATTACTTTGAGTCACTCTTCCCACATTTTGATTTTAAGGATGTGTAGGATTTTTAGAGGATGTCACATTTGCCTTCACACTTTGTTGCCTTAGAGGAGGATTATTTGAACTTGTATCAACATCTTGAACATATCCCAATGTTATTTTCTTTGAAATTATGTTATCTGAAACTAAGGTAACTTGGTTTAGGAAAAATGTGTCTTCCAATTGAAATTTTTCCAATCTCACTCCTTGGCTTCCACCCCCTTCATTGAATTATGATTGCATGAGGTTTTCATCTTCTACTGTCAATTGAGTAGATCCTCCTTGAGCTACCAAGGCTTGTCCTTTACCTCTATTTAAATTCATATACTATATTTGAGGCTTTAATTCTTCTCTTTGAACTAAGTTACTATGGACTAGAACCATGGATATTATGTTAGGAGTAGAGTTTGGATTATATACATTGGGTGGCCTATTGAATCTAGGTTGACCTTATCCCCTCCCTTGACCATATTGTTGAAGTCGGAATCTATTTTCTTATGGAGGGTAGTATTATAGATTTTTTTGAACTCTAAACTATTGATTTTATTTCCAAGCTTGAGTTTCCAAGGCCTTGTACTTTGCTTCCCAATCAATGTTATCTTCTAATTTCTTTGGGGAAGAGCTAGACTTGTTAGTTGAACTTGGGATTGGGGAAAGAATTGGAGAAGTAGAATACAAATTAGGTAGAATAGGCATAGAGACTTTTGGAGGGAGTTTACTAGCTTGTATCAAACCATTCTTAGCCCTAATTTTTATGTCATAAGCTTTAGGCAAAGTGTACCCACCCATAAAATTCAACATGATAGTTATATCAGTCTTAATAGCTCTTAGGTATGTTGGGAAGTCAAAAGTTATTGGGGATCTCATGGGAGGTGGCATCTTATACCATGTTTTTTGAAACCTCTCATTGAATTCATGCATAGTTTCTTTAGGGCCTGTTTGAATAACATTTAGTTGATGAATGAGTGATCACTTTTATCTTCAAATCTTTGAGTTAACAACTCTCCAAACTCATCCTAAGTGGTGATACATCCTTCTAGAAATGTCCTATACCAATCAAGGGATTTTCCTCTAAGAGACATGAAAAGTAATATGACTAAAATTTTAACTTCAATGACATTATGGATTTTTTTAGAAGTTAAAAATCTCCCTAATATACTCACTTAGGGTGGTAAGACCTTTCCCATTGAAAGTGGGAACACTCTTGGTAGCATTGGGAGGGATATCATCATATGAATTGAGGTGTATAGTATTTTTAGTATTGAAGGTTAGGAAAGCATGTTGCCTAGACATATTTTCCTTAAGTTCATCTTCACTCTCTTACTCTTCTTGACTTGTAAAGTCTTGTTTCTCTTCAAATGTTAAGATAGGCCTAGTATGTTAAACTTTAAGAGGAAGCTCAGGTTGAGGGAGTGGATCTATAGGATAGTGTAGACACTATAAAGCTATACACTATGATTCTAAAGGTCATAATCCTCTTTACCATCTTAGGACCCCCTTGCGAGCATCCACCTTCCAAAACCTAATTGAACCCAACCTGTAGTTAGTTTAACCTAACTAACCTAGCCTAACCACCTTTTTACCTCCAGCCATGACTGACGATGGTTAATCTAATTAGCGATGGTCACCCTGACTAGTGATGATTAGGTTATACTACTTGGAATTTTAGCATGCAAGCGACATACAAACCACCAGTTTGATTTTCTAAAAATAACTCATCTAAATCTTGTTTTGAGCCTTTTACATGGATGACTTATAATTAGAATATCTCTCCAAGCCCCAATAACACCTTCACTTCCACCTTTTGCTTGTGCCTATAAAAGAGAGAGAGGCTTGGGAGGTCATATCCATTTGTAATAATTATCAAGAGCTCAAGTATTTAGGATTTTTATTTTGCAAGTCAATCAAGTCAAGCAACATTATCAAGCATCAATAACAATCTCTTTGAGAACTGACTTGCCATTACATCTCAACCAAGTTCTCAAGTACTGTTACTTTACTAGAATCAAGCCAAATTCCACCAAAAAGCTAATTAATTCAACCACTCACCCAATCAACTTTTAGTAAGATAATTAATTATTTATCAATATTCATGTAGTTTATTTCCATTTTCTCATTCAATCCAACCCCTACCCATCTCCCAAAATCTATCTTTCAGATCTCATTATTTAGTAATTAGAAACTTAGATCTTCACATAGTAACTATCGATGGTTAACTCATTCATTGATGGAATAAAAAACTACTGAATTTCATCTTGACCACCAATAGTCACCTCAACCATTGACGGTCACCCTAACCACCAATGGTCACTATGGTAGTAAAAACTAGCAAGTTGTTTTTTCTCACTTACCCTCAACCAAAATAGATTTTGTATGTTTTTGATCACTCATAGACCTCTTTCAGATTTTCTAAATCATAACCTAACCCCTTAGTATGAGTATTAATTAGTTTATCACTAATTTGATCATTTCTAGTGTATTTTCTTGAGCAAGCATTCTTGTGTTCAATTTTAGTACCTTTTGATTATTGATGCAAGTACCTTCTTTCCATTTTTTTGAAATTAATTATTTAAAACATGTGGATTGACAACCCATAAGGAATCTCTCACTTCTCAGATCTAGCTATCACTAGGAAATCCACCCAACTATCTATCTAACAAATAAATTTACTTTAGTGCTTTCCTATCATAGGTCTTCCTCCCAATCCAAAGAGGATATCTTCATATTATTTTGATTTAGTGCATGCATAAACAAATAGGTTTTCATGCACAATTTTATCAATTTTCTTTTCTCTCTTCCCTATATCTTAAACTAAAAATTGACATGAAACATTCTAGCATGCCCAGTGGGACCTAGAGCCTTTACTCATGTTTTTATTTGCATTTGTATGATCTTCTCTCTATCTATGCTCATAATTAAATCTAAACCTAATTTTGGGCTTAAAATTAACTACATCAATTGATTATTTTTAATATTAGTTCACTTTGAATTAAAGCATAGTAATCTTATCATAGCACCACTTTTATTACACACAATAGTCAAACCACTTTCATCAATAAAACATCAAAATAATTTGAGACAAGTCCCAACTATGATTTCATCACCTAATGGTCACCTTACTATTTCTCATAAATCCTACTTGGAGGTCATTAACAAGGGGAGAACCTACTCATCTCTTTGGTTGAGTATAAACTCTGGATATCAGTATATATTAGCTAAGCACCTGACACTCTTACCATTATAGGACCATGAAGTGAGGGGTAGGCCTAAATACCAAGACACATATTGATTCTAATATAGATTATTTTGAGCACCTAAACAAACTAAAACCAACCATAGATTGCTTCTATAGTACCTGATCTACAAGCCAACTTCTATCACACATTCTCATAAATTAAGGCATAAGCCAAAAGTGAGATTAAAACTAATGTCTAGGCTTAAGGTACTTTATAGTGTGTGTCTTGATTGATTTGATCATTTTCTTGTCTTCTTCTTGTTTTAGTGGTGATTTTATTCTTGTTATCTCTCCCCATTTCTTGTATAGTTCTCACTCGTTAGTAGCAAGGAGACCTAGTAGAGCAAAACTCATCACTCGTATCAACATCTTCTACCTCTTCATCTATGGAGTACATCTCTAAGGTAGAAGACTCACCTCATCTATTGGTAAGCCCTATTTTTCCTTAGGTATTTCCCCAAGGAGACATAGACTTTACCACTTTTTTAGATAATAATCCTGATCCTCTCTACCACTACCTTAATACCTCCCCTCACCATGTCCCAATTCCAAATCTACATGAAGATCCTCCTTATGGCATGCCATCCCACCTTATGAGGGGTATCCTTATTACCATGGTCACCACCCATCCTTTAACCACCCAAGAATCTTCATTTACTAACCCCTTTGACACCATAGCTAAAAACCAACCTATCTAACCAACCACTACCCTTACACCTTCCACCCCTACCAATGAATCCAACATCTTAGGAATAATCCTACCATTAACCCATCATACTCAACTTATTATTGGAGCACCTACTACCAACACTACCAACCTTCCCTCTATCAACCCTAACCCATTTCTCAATACCCTTTTACCATTCTTAGGGGTATATATCCCTTCTACTTCACCACCTACTATCATGAAGGTCACTACCTGTCCTTTCATTACCAACCCAACTACCATTCATGCCCAATCCATAAGGACACCTCAGTAGGTACCAATTTCACCTAATATAGGATACATCCCTAAACCACAAGGGTATATACCCACTACTCTTCCACCATCATCTACCTATCCTTACATACCACCTACCCAACCTTTAGCATCCACATTCCAAAATGTGATATCCTCTCAATTGCCAAACAATTACCAATATATTACCCAATCTCAACCATAGTATCTACCTTATAACCCTTTTGATCCACCACCTCAAACCAACCTAATGAATATGCTCATGGACAAGATGACAAACCTCAAGTCATCCATTTTAGGGGCTCATAACATCCTATCTTATGAGTAGATTTATAAATAACCTATTCATCCCTCTATCCCTATCAAAACTTACCCTATGTGATCAAGATACCCATTTACCAATAAAATCTTCTAATGTGAAGCATTTAAAATGCTTATTTTCACTAAGTTGATCCAAATCCAGGTTTTTTTTGTCCTTAATAATGAAGAGGCATCATGTTTCTTTTCTTATCTTTTATTGGTTCATGTAGATGTACCTCTCATGATTCCTTTCACCATCCCCAATAATTGGTTTGTTATCTACTTACTTTATGTATTCTCATCGCATATTCAACCATATCCAAAATTGATCTCCATGATCATAAACAACAAATATCAAATCAAAGGCATAAAGTTATGAGTTATATCCATGGACCACATCACCTACCTATTTATGATCAAAACACCATGAAAGTGCATCATATCACGTCATGCCATAAACATAATCCTATCCATATACCATAAAAACATCATGTCAACATATATTATATCCTAATTCATTCTCATGAGCATAAAAAAATCAATATCATGTCATCTACTAATCTATCCATAAGATTACCATAATACATCTCATGCAAACCATGTCATCATAACCATAACTGAAGGCATTAATGATTACATCATCATATACCATATATCCATTCATAACACATCATATCATATCCATGAAAAAAATAAAATCATCATAACTATCTTTCAAGCATCACATGCCTAAGTTATTGAGTTAAACATCTCATAAAGCATATGCAGGAAATCATAAACCATTAACCATTAACATAAACATGAATAACCACATTAATCATATAAACTATGAACCATAAAAATAAATCATATATAATATCATAAACCATGAATCATCATCATATACATCTTGTCATCATAAATACATGAAATAATGTGTAAACTCTCTCTCAAAACATGTACATCTTGTTACATCAACATGCAGGCTGGTATCAAAACAATGTACACTTATCTATACGAACATATCAACACATATGTAAATCATGCCCCTAGAATACCTGTACCACTACCACCTACCATTTTACTTCCATATAGTGGTGGCCCCCTTATTATCCCTACTTGGCCCACTATAGAGGCCCATTATCCTAGGGTAGCTATAGATGGCCTATCAATGAAACTAGCTCTATACTCCCTGTATCTCATCATCTATGGTAGCTGATCCATAATCATCACCTCATAATACCTAAGATCCTCAATGGTGGATAAGTATTAGAGCCTCAAAAATATGTCTAGTGGTCCTTTAGCTACCAGTGTTAGTGCCCTTCTTGCTACTACCCTCTGTCTAAGAGCATCTCTCTCTTACATGAATACCCTAAGGGATGTTTGTGCTTGATCTCGATCTATTGTGATAGTCACCACATAACCCTATAACACAATAATCTAACCCTAAAATGTGGCCACCTATCCTTATAGTATTTGTACCTACACCTATGTTAACATAAGTGCCACTGCCTATCCATCACCCTAAACCTGTGCCCCTACCAAGTCTCTATCCATGGCCTATTAGCCCCCATCACCCCATCTAAAGTCACCTACCACATACCTACCCTAAAAACAAGTTGTGTATCCATTAAAAACCCACACATCATTAATGGGATATCTAACTAATAACTCCTCATAATCATGTACCACATCCTATGGCTATGGCTTGGGTAACATAAACTTAGCCGCATCCCTCTGATACCTTAAAAAGTTGGGTGAGATCCCTTGTGATAAACCAAACTATCTCCATATGTGATCAAAAGGTCTAAGCTCATCCTCACCATCCTAATGGCTGTATATCCACTACCATCTTTAAATACCTATGGTGTGATATCTGAGTCTTATCCACTAAGGCCACCCAAGATATGGTCTCCATATAATGGCTCTAACTACCAAACCCTCTAATGCATCCTAGAACCACTCAATATCTCTGGCTCCTCCACCTACCCCTATCATGGCTCCACCTCTCTTCTAACATAATAATCTCACTATGTAATTAGTTGGTAGATAACCCTCCATTGGTAGCCCTAAGGGTCTCAACACCTAAATATACTTGAATTCCTAGTATTGAAGTATGAAGCCAACACTGATCCCATCCACTTATGTGCTTGGAATACCTGAAGCTACCAATATATCTACACTATTAAAATTTGGGCCCATCTAAATAAGGTCCTCCCCAGTAACATCTCAACTAAAACACCAAGTAATAAATATGGAAACTTACCTCCAATTAAATTAAGCAACACAAAACTCATCAAGGCCATCATCGTCATCATGAGTAAGCATTTATCCTCATGAACCCTCACGTATAATAGACCATACTTAAATCCAACTAAATGAAACCATGCATGAACCTAATCCACACCATATACTAGCTCCATGAAATATTCTATCTCATCACTCTCTATGTGGTAGACTAGATCTCCTTGAATCAATAGTCATGTGATCCTATGCATATCCCCTAGAAAGATGGTGATATCTTCAATCAGTACCCAAAAAGTATTCATCATGGGATCACATCTCTTGATGAGTGAGATGATCATCAGAAGATCTTTGGGTAGGTGTTGATAGTGTCACATCACACCTAATATAATAGCCTCTATATGCCTCCACTCATCAGTAGTCATGGCATCATGAACCTTTTCGAAGAGCATGGGAACCTAGTCCCTTAATGTAATATGATCATGAGCATACAAGCACAACATACATCAAACATACATACTTATTTTTCCACTTAAAGATATGTACTAACATACACCATTATTTTAACCTATTATGATTCACCGCATTACATTTACCCTACATACATTTTTCATACACAAACTTATGCCTCTATTTAACCCTCCCCCCTCATATCCTACTTTTTCAAAATCACACCTATTTCATCTCTCTATACTCCAAACACTTATCACACACTCATCAACTAAGATTGTAATTGACTCACTAAAAAATTATCTTTATTGACCTTAAAATCTATCCTCATCAACTACATTTTTAAATCTTAAAATATTAAAAAAACACTTTTAAACCAAATTTTACCCCTTTTTACCCAATCCATAAATTGGCAATGGTTCTTAGAACCATCACTGGTCCCTTAGGACCCATTATTCTCCTTAGGCTTGACCGATGTTGGTCAAGGTAAATTGGCACCAGTTTCTGTCTGCACCCAGTAGTAGGACTTGAACCTGTGACCTTTGTATAATGCCAAAAAACTTGCAAATCAACCTAATTACCCTTTTTCAAGTCTTTTCTACCCAATAACAACCTTATAGACCCATATTTATCTAATTTCTCTACCAATTTACTTGCTTTAGCAAATCTTAGACCTAGGGAAATAAAATCAACATGCTTAAACAAACCCGTTTTCTCCCATCTATTTCTTACCACCAGATGCTATTCAAACCATAAACTCACCTAACTATCAATTGAAAGTAACACCTATCTTTTTCAATGATCATTAGTAGGGTTGAATCCCTTATCCCACCACTCAACTACATCCTCATCCACCCTCCATCAGCTCGATCCTTGCTCAGATAAATGAACCAATCCTAACCTTTCACCTTAGTAGCACCAACACATAAATGGCCAAAATTCACTATTCACCTAGAGAAAAATGTTAAAATTCAAATGATGAAAAATAATTCACCTTTTAAATTTTAACCTTTCAACTTTTTAGGGTTTAAATTGATCATCGATGATCAAGGTGACTAATGTTGGTTGATGGGGTAACCCTTGATCATTGCCAGTCAGGGTGACCTTTTCATTTTTAAACTTTATAAGCATCCCACGTAGGTGCTCAACCTTTAATCTACCCAAATGGGAATAAGTACAATTGGCCTAATTTTTTTGTTGGATATTATGTCCATGGAACTATGTAGGTAACATCCACTTTCCCAATGTAAATGGAGTCAACTTAGCCACCCCCTCCAACTAACCCCTCACCTTTGGCCACATCCACCTTGATGATGGTCATTTTTGACCCAACCTATTTGCATATTTTGTACTGACCATGCTTGGTAATTTTGACCATACCAACCTTACCTTGTTAACTATTTATTTTTGCACCACATAGTGCATAACTAGATCATTTATGTTTTTTGGGAGAACTTCCTACTTTTAATACCCATAAAAATTGGCCCATTGGTGTCTTCACCAAGATCACTTCTTGCCTTGGATACCCATGGAAACACTAACTCTACATTGGAGACTAACAAGTATATCCAACCACCATGCCTAAATGTTGTCACACAATACATTGATCACTTGTCTTCTTAGCACTGACCCTTATTTTTACCAAAATTTAAAACATTAGTCTTTACACAATCATTACTATCACACTTAGTCACATTTTATGTGTCTCTTTGTATTTCATAAGACCAACCATTCTTTTGTCACCTACCTCATGACCCACCATCTACCCATTATCAAACCCCAACCCAATTCTACTTTACCTCATCAACTCCTAGTTTGAGGGGGAATAATTCCTCCCATACTTGGGGAAATGAGACCTTTGACTAGAATTATTTTTTTGTTTTGTATCTTGTTGATTCAAGCTTCATAATAAAAAATGGCAAATATAGACACCAAAAAGTTGCACACTATGATTTTGAAGGTCATAATCCTCTTTACCATCTTAGGATCCCCTTGGAAGCATCCACCTTCCAACCCCTAACTAAACCCAACCCAAAGTTAGTTTTACCTAACTAACCTAGCCTAGCTACATTTTTACCTTTAATCACCATTGGCGATGGTCAGGTTGACCAGCAATGGTCACCTTGATTGGTGATGGTTAGGTTTCACCACCTAGACCTTTAACATGCAAGCCACATACAAACTGCCACTTTGATTTTATAAAAACAACTCATCTAAATCTTGTTGCATGCCCTTTGCATGGATGACTTATAATTATAATCTCTCTCCAAGCCCTAGTTACACCTTTACTTCCACTTCTTGCTTGTGCCTATAATAGAGAGAGGCTTGGGAGGTCAAATCCATCTACAATAATTATCAAGAGCTCAATGATTTAGGATTTTTATTTTTTAGGTTAATTAGATTTGTCAAGAATCATCAATAATATGATTGAGAGATAACTTGGCATCTCCTCTCAACCAAGTTCTCGAGTACCGTTACTCTAACATAATCAAGCCAGATTCCACCAACATGCTAACTATTTTAACCACTCACCCAATTAACTTCAGGTAAGATAAGTACTTGTTTGTCAATATTCATGTACTTTATTTCCATTTTTTAAATTATTTCAACCCTTTCCCATCTCTTGAAATCCATATTTTAGATCTAGTTATTTAGTAATTAACAACCAAGATATTCAAACAATAATCATTGACAGTTGACTCAACTGTCGATGGTTTGTACAACTGCCAATGATCATCTTGACCATTAACAGTCACCTTCACCACCAACAGTCACCCTAACCATTGACGGTCACTATGGTAGTGAAAAATAGAAAGCTATTTTTTCCCACTTAAACTTAACCAAACTAGATTTTCTATGTTTTTTATCACTCACAGACCTCTTTCAGATTTTCTAAAACATGCCCCAACCCCTTCGCACTAATATTAATTATTTTATCACTAATTTGATCATGTATATTTTATTTTCTCAAACAAGTATTTATGTGTTCAATTTCATTACCTTTTTATTATTTATGCAAGTGACTTATTTCCAGTTTTGTGAACTTAATTGTTTAAAATGTGTGGATTTACAACCCCTAAGGAAGCCCTCATTTTTGGTATCTAGCTATCACTAGGAAATCCACCCAACTATCTATCTAACAAACAAGTTTAATTTAGTTATTTCCTATCTTTAGGTCTTCCTCCCAAGCCAAAAAGGATCTCTTCACAATCTTCTAATTCAATGTGTGCAAAATTAAATAGGTTTTTTAACCACACTCGTATCAAGTTTCTTTTCTCTCTTCCCTAGAGCTTAAAGTGAAAATTTACATGAAACAGATAGTTACCTCTACTAGTAGTTGACCTAGTAAGGACCATGAAGTATGAATAAAATAAATGATAAAACTTGGTCTACAACTAGATATTACCTTTAATGGAGTCACCAAATGATAAGTAGAACACATGAATGCAACTGTGATGTTGTTAAGACTAGCATTCACCTTGACAAGATGTACTTAAGATAATTGTCCCATCGAGCATGCCATAACTATTGTCACTCAATATTACACCCTTGGAGAAGTAGTGTAGGTATTATAAAAATTTATTAAAATATTTTATTACCTCTAGTCTTGTGGGTTGCCTATAATAGAGGTAAACCTCTAAATTGAAAGGGCTATCTCCCTAATTTTTTCTTTGATAGATTATCACTTATTCTTCTTGATTGATTGGATGAAAAGAGATATAAAAAACATGAAAATAAATTATTATAATAAGGTGATACACAAAATTTATCTACACTATACTACCATTAACCTTCACTATGAAAGATTACTCACAAGACTAGTTTCAACATCCTACATTACTCTAAAATAAGTATTTCAGACATGAAGGTGATATGCACTAAAATTCTTAAGGTAAATGGAAAAAAGGCCAAATTATATACACTAATTATATTCCTTATAGTTATAAATAAACAAGAACACTAACTACACTTCATGTGACCTATTAGAGAGTGAATTACTTGCACACAACATGAGAGAGTAAGGTGAATATAATGGTAGATGATTATCACTTATCATTAAATGTTGAAATACTCCACACACTTAGACAAGGAATTATTTAATTAAAAATAGCTTCAAATATTTACTCAAAGGCAAACATAGTATTCAAACTAGTATGGATTCTCCATACTAGACATGCATTAAATACAAATGCCAAAATGGCTTACATATATAGAGCATAGGAAAAGAAAGAGAAGAAGTGAAGTTCAAGAGTCACAAAAATAAGAGTAAAAATGTGAAAAATATTTCAAATATGAGAGAAATATTAATAAAATAGGATACAAAGGTATTTTTAGACAAGTTTCCACTTGAATTTCATCATTCTCCCTCAAGTTGGCATAGAGATATCAATTAGCCTTCTTGAAACTACTTATCTCAATGAGGAGTCACTTGATAGTCCATAAATACATTTAGAATTTGTTGAAAAATGTTTCATGACTTGTTAAGTTATAAATAATATGGTTATATATCTTATACACCCCTCAACTGATGAACTTCTTTGCACCACTTGTTATTCACTACTTTGTAATTGCTCACTAGCCCTTTTAGGCTTGTATTCACACTTGTCACTTAAGTGACCCATAGTTTCTCAATAAGGCTCATTTAATATGTGTTATGAAACTATTAAAACCATATTGTACCTCTATCCCATCAATAAAAACTCAATATAAATTGAAACAACACTTCTCATCTTTCAACTAGGTAGTCACCTTCATTCTCACTATCTTCTTAAGGACTGCCTACAATTACCAACTGAGCAGAGGAGTTTTCATGAATAATTGATGTGAGATATAGGTATGGAGAATTTAAATACATATATACACACCTCTTATAATTTTATTCATCTATTCATTCCCTTATGCACCTATAAAATAACTCAAATCTTTTAAGAAACCTTGAATTAGACCTGTCCATATAAGTGACAATATGGATCAATTGGGTGGCAAAGAGAGTGATGAAGTGATATAAATTCCAAAAACACTTCCATGGAAATTTAACCCATTTTTTATGCATTTCCACTCATATTTTCTCCATCAAGTTCATATGAGGGTTTTAGGTCACTCAGATTGTTAACGATGATTCATAAAGGTTAGACATTCAACCTTTATACCAATTTCACAAAGTTTAAGTTCATGACCCTCCTAAAATAATAATATTTACTTGATGCACCATGTAGCTCATCCACACATATATGAGCAAATGAAATTGATCTCTTGAGCTCCTAACTACATTTTGGGTAGGCTTGAGAGGAAATTAGGCCAAAATGACTAGTCTTGGATTATTCTCTATAAATTGATGATTCATATAAACCCTAAAATTTATCATGAAAGATACCACATGGTTTATAAATGTCTCATGATGTTATTATTAAATATATACACCATTAAGGTTCAAGCCTAGTTTTAGGCCTAGTCTGTATATACTATGTATCTGAGCATATGGTCACTTCTAAGTGATCCCAATGGCAATGAGTGATTATATGAGATTTTTTACATTTAATTAAATAGTAAACATCACCCTACATTCATCCAAGGATCTAAAATTCATCCTTTTTACCATATACATATTAGGTCTGTAGATTGCATGATTATAAAGTAACCCATATTTGAGACAAAATAGAGGATACTTACCCTATTAGTTTGGCTCAACTAAGACCATGATGATATTTTTTATGTCATGATGACCTCTATACTGAATTTCAATCCTAGGTCATGTTTCTAGAGGTCTCAAACCTTCAAAATCCCAAAACTAATTTCTAGAGGTGTGATCGTAGTAATTTATAGATGATTGAGTGTGAAGTTAAAAGACCTAGTTTCCTCAACCTTTTATTTAAAAACCTTATTCAGATGAAAATATCAAATTAAAAGTGGATTGAACCTACTCATTACATGTTAAACCTTTTCTTACCACCAAAATTACACATTGTACTTGTTTGTGACTGAGTTAAATTATAAATGTTCATTAGGTGCATCAAGGGATGCCTATAGGTGTGTATTAGTGTGTGAGTATTATGTTTCATGATTTTGGTTCCATATAAAGTCACTAGATACATTTCATCTTATATCTTTATTCATTAACCAAATTTCATCCTTTATTAGCTTAGACTAGTCTATGTAGTGAGTCTAAAATGTAGGTATTCATATTAGGGAAACCAAAAGATTTATTTTAGGTGTTGATTCATGCTCTGATAACTATGTTTCTACTCCTTTTCATCTCTCTTCAGGTTACTAATACCATTTCACATATGAATGCATGCATTTTTACCTTAAGACTAGGATCTTTTTCCTTGGCCATCAATCCACTATGGGTAAGAATGTGGTTTGAGGTTTATTTTGGCCCAAAATGTACTATGTTACACTAAATATTCTTAGTAGAATTTTTTAGGATTGTGAAATAATATAATAGGCATACATAAACACTTAGAGTAGGGAATGAGAATGAATTCTAAACTCAAATAAAATGCATGAATCATTCATTCATTCAATTGATGTAACAAATTAAGCTTACATAGGGGGTATTTTTACTAAATACCTCTAACCAACCCTACATAGGATTGTGACAAGTGTCATGATCCTATGAGGTGAGAAAATATTTCAAAACACCTAAGTAAACCTAAATAATTAAGGTGTGAATGGAATCAGCCAGTGAAATCAATTTATGAAATAATCCTATTCATATCTGATGAGAGAAATAGATAGGAAATAACCTTTTTCACACCAACACCCCCCTCAAGTTAGAGGTTTATTAAATCATGAAAAAAAAAAGAAATGGGTACTAACAATAAGGCCTCATGAGGTATTCATGTATACACTGATCCACTCAAAACATATTATAAATAGAAAACCTATAGGAAAAAACTCCCCCATGAGAGGATGATGTAGGAAGGTCAAATGACCCCCCCAAAAGTAGTGTCCCTCACCTCTAAGAGAGTTATCAAGTGATCAAACTTAATATTAGTGAAAGTTTTGGTGAATATATCTACAACTTACTCTATCATAGGATAATAAAATAGATCAATGACCTATTCTTGAATTAGATCCATGATGTAGTGCATATGGATCTCATTTTATTTGGTCATCTAATGATGAACCGAATTTCTTCAAGATCTGAATGGTAATTTAATTATCACAAAGAATTATCGATGGTTATGGAATAGTGATGCTAAACTCAGTCAAAATATTTTGAATCTAAATAGCCTTAGTAGTGGTATTAACATCCCCTCGATTCTTAGCTTTAGTTAAAGATAGAGCAATAATATGTTACTTCTTACTCTACCAGTTAATGGGGCTAAAACCAAGGTGAAATCTCTATTTGGATGGAGACTTATGATCCTTAGAATTGCCAACCAAATAAAAATATTTATATTTTACTAAGTCAAGACTAATCCCTACTATATAGTGTATCCCATGTCGAGGAGTGTGTTGTATGTAATGTAATATGCATTTGGCTACTTTTTAATGAATTTCATGTGGGTATTGCATAAAGTGAGAGACCATGCTAACTAGAAAATAAATATCAGAGTGAGTATGTCAAATATATGAGACTTCCAATAATTTTAAAATATAAAGTGGCATCAACTAGTGAATTAGAATAATTCACCTCAATCTTATCTTTAGATTAGAAGGGAATCGATGTAAGATTATAATCAACCATATTGAATTGAGAAATTAGATCAAGAGCATACTTAGGTTGTATAAGAGTTATCATAGAATAACATTAAGTAATTTCAATCCCAAGAAAGTAGTGTAAAAGTCTCAAGTTAGTCATAACAAATCACTCATGCAAAGTAAATTTGAATCTATCAATGATGGATGAAGAACTCCTAATAAGAATTAAGTCATCAAGGTAGAGGACCAATAGTAAATGGGAGTCATTCTATCTTAGACTTTAGATAGTGTGATCTAAGTGATAATGTGAGAATCTAGTTGATAGAATAAATGAGTCCATCTTGGCATACCAAGCCCAAAGGGCCTATTTGAGGCCATAAAGAGACTTTCATAAAAAATAGACCAAAGAAGATCCCTCAACAAACCCTTGCAGTTGATCCATGTAGATTTATTCTTAAATATCCCCATAAAGAAATGCACTCTTCACATCCATCTGATGTACAACCCAACCATGAGTTATATCAATAGTAAGAGTTAAATTAATGGAGTTAATCTTAGCAAAGGGCACAAAGGTCTCAGTGTAGTCAACACCTAAAACTTATGGGAAACCTTTGGAAATAAGACTTGCTTTAAAATTATCAAATATTTCATTTTCTACATATTTGGTTTTGTAGATCCACTTACAATGAACCATTTTCCTTCCCTTTAGAAGAGGGACTAAATCCCAAGAATTGTTCCTCATCAAGGAACTATATTCTTCCTCCATTACTGAGTCCCACTTAGCATGATGAGATGCTTCATGAAAATATTATGGATAAGAATCAAGGGTAATGTATATATGTATAAGATGATGATGTCATGACTGAGTCTTTAGAGTGTCTAAAGGATCCCTAATAAAGGTTCCTACTAATTGAAGAGTCTGTCAGACCCATCAAGGTGATGATGAAGATGGGGATATAATAGTTAAAGATTTCCCTAGTAGAGGTGAAGATGCATCATCTGAATCACTATCATTTGATTCCACTATGGATGGAGGAGATAGAGTGTTATAAGCCAAAGGAGAAACTGTCACCTCATATTTAACACTCCTACAAATGAAAAACTCTTTTTTCTCTAGATCCAAGAGTTGATATCGTTTGACACCATCAAAATAGCAAATAAAAAGGAAATGTTGACTCTGTTATTATAGAGCCTTATGTTTCTCTAAAGGAATGTGTGCTAATTTAGGGGAGATAAAGAATAAAAAATGTCCTAAAATAGATTTTTTACCACACCAAGCTTCAAAAGGAGTCACACCTTTCAAGGATTTATGAGGAATGTAATTATGAATGTGAGTGGTATAATTGATAACTTTAACCTAAAATTCTAGACCAAGAGAGTGAGCATGTATCATATAAGTTGCCATTTCCTTCAAGATATAATTATTTCATTTGGTAACACAATTTTTTAAGAGTTTGTAGACAATGGAATATTAAAGTTTGATCCCTTTAAGTGTGTATAATTGCTTAAGGTGATGATTCACATATTCTTGGCCATTACATGTGTAGAGAATTTTGAGATATTTTTTAGATTATTTTTCATCATGAACCTTAAACTCTAGAAACCAATTGAAGACTTCACTCTTCTGATGAAGGAAGTAGACCCAAGTAAAACATGAATAATCATCAATTAAGGTGAGGACATAATGGGTTTTACTAAATGATAATGTGGGGAATGGATCCATAATATCACTATGAACCAATTTAAGAACTTGTGAAGCCCTTCAAGATGACCCATTATCAAAATTCTCTTCTTGATGCTTACTGATTGTACAACCTAAACATGTGCCATTGGAAAATTAAATGGGAGGGATTCCATGTACCATATCCTTTTAGATGAGTTATTGAAGATAGTGATAGTTGAGATGGCTAAATAACTCATGCCATAGTTTAATCACTAAATTTGTATGAGTGAGTAAAGTAGTAGAAGGGGAATGAGGTACAAAATTAGAGAATGCATATAACCAAGATTCATGATTATATTTTCTCATTAAAACTGAGGCATTATCCTCAAGATCTTGAATTTCTACTAAATTAGGGAAGAATTCAATTTTCTTTCCATTCCCAAGATGTGTGATCTGGTAGATTGAGAGAAGTTTGGCATCTAAATTTGGAAAATAGAGAATATATAAAAATGTGCCTTATTAAATTATAACTGATATTTTTTTGGTAACCTCAACTGATATATCATCTCCTATGATATTGTGACTCAATGAACAAGGTTCCAATGAGGAAAACTATTCTTGATTAAAACCCATATAATGTGTAGCTCTAGAGTCAAGTATCCATTGTTGAGAAAACTTGTTAGCTATGAAAAGTGCTTGAAATTTTTCTTATATTCTAAAGAAATAGAAGGAGAGGAATCCTTTTTATAATATGATGGTAAATTGATGTTCTTATTCTTGAGAAAATGATTCAATTCATCAAATTTATTATCATGACACTGATGCTCATCAAGACCATTTTTTTGAAGTATGAGTAAGTTGGTCATCCCTTCTTGTAAAAATCATTTTAATTCATATAGGATGTTGATGATGCTAGTGTAAGATGTGAAGACTATAGAGGTGCTTTCCGTGGCTTGGGTAGTTGTTTTTTATACTAAGGACCTTTTTAATGTTGAGGATGTCTTGACATTAATGTTTGTAACTTAGAGGGCTTGAGAAGACCCATAATGAGAAACTTGGTTTACTCAAGCATTAGTATTTTATTAAATGACTCAAATGTGGGCATAACATATTCCTAGCCCATTATTATTCAATGAGTATTAAATCTAGATACAAACATAACATATTCATCAAGAAGCTTGCCTATCACATTGAAAATTACTTGAACATCCTTTTTATCAAGTTCACAATCTTTGAGTTATGTGCAGAGTTAAATTAGATACCATTTAACCTCAAATATTTTACCATATAGTTTCTTAAGGATTTCCCATGCCTATTTAGGCATTTTAAATTGATCAATGTAAAACATTATATCTAGGGAAATAAATGTGTGCAAATAGCTAAATGTTTTGGTGTGTTCAATTAACCATACAATCTTTTCGTTAGGATTAGTGGGTTCTGTAAATGTAAACTCTACATAATGGGTGTATCATTTCCCCATTAGTGAACTCTACACATGTGATTTCCATCTAATGGAGTTAATAAAGTAAAAGTGGGATTATCCATGGTAATATAAATGCAAACACACACATAATGTGGAGATAAAGACACCAACACAACCCCCCCCCCCCCCCCCCAAAAAAAAAAAAAAATCATTAAATTAAGAAGCCCCCAAGAAAAAATGATTTGGCACTTTATATTTAGTGTGATTATAGTTACCACTAACAAGAAATGTAAAGTGGACATGACTTCAAAGTTTTACAAATTCTCATATAATGAGCATATACTAAAAGAATAATTTTATAACAATACTAAGTGAAATTATCAGCACTACTTTGAAGTATTCAAAAAATTATATACTTTCAAAAAAATAAGTGCCTTGATCTGAGGTCATATGTAAAAGTTGTGTAACTTTGAAGCTCCCAAAATGAGGACTAAGAAGTGACACCTTTGAGAATCTAAAATTTATGGAAAAACTAGGCACTAAAATCTAAAACCATCTACAGTAGTATGGAGAGCATGAATAATTATCCCATATAAAAAAATTCTCATAAAATATAGGTCTTATGATCAAGATATGGCCTTTTAAAGGTTAACTACAATTTCAAAAATGCCAATGAAGAGGGGGCCCATCCACAAGTCTGCCAAATTCAGTGAAACTATGTATTTCTCTTAATTTCTACCCATTTATTAATTATTTAAGAAGGTAAGAAACTAGTAATATGGGTGTGGTAGAAGAACCTAGTTGTTATGTTTGTGTAATCTACATGATTATGGAGAACTCCTCTTTGTCTTGGAAGGATGACCTATAGATAAAAATCACTAGGTGGACTACATGAGTTAGGTGGACTACTTAGCATGAGCTAAATCTTAGAAGTGTGAGCCTACTAAGAGGCTATCAATTGACTCTTTGATAATAATTAAGTTTAAAGAGATAAAAGGAAAGTAATTATATCAAATAGTAAAAGGTAACTGAAGTGAAATACAAGAAGCAAATGAATGCTTGTTAAAGAAAATGACTAAATATAACTATATTGGGTCAATACTAGTGCTAAAATGGATCAGGTCAAGTTCATAAAATCAAGCAAGGGTTTATGAATAGGTAGGAATATAGAAAGTTAGATTTGGTTAGGGGTAAGGGGTTAGAAACAACTTGTTATTTCATACCATAGTGACCTTCAATGATCAAGGTGACCATTAGTGTTTAGGCTAACCATTAGTAGTTGGGTAACCGTGGTTGGGGGTGACCATGAATAGTTGTGCTAACCATCGGTGGTTTCCTATGGAATTCTAGAAGTGTTCAAAAAAGGACATTACATAATGGCTCAATCATTAGATAAGGGTCTATTAAAAGTCTGGGAGATAGAAAGTAAGATGCAAAAAAGGTTTGATGGGGGAAAGAGATCAAAAACCAAAATAACAAAACTGAAGCATAAATATACTTGTTTCTTCTTAAATGGTTGGTAGTTGATGGCTAGAGAAATTTTGGTAGAGTAACGATACTTTGCCTTAAGAGAAATTTTGGTAGAGGTTTAGATCTCTATTGTTGTTGCTAAATTGCTAGAAGAAGACTAGTTGAAGAGTTTGAATACCTATGAGATAGAATGTTTGTGATGATCCATTTCACCTCCTACTCCCCTCATTTTATAGGCAAAGAGAGATAGAGGATAGAAGGTTCCTTAGGAGGTTGGCTTGATGATTTTGATGCTTGGGAGTTTGTTATCACTGGGTAAGGTGGATATATTTAATTATGTCATGTTATCTTACACAATTAGTGTTTATGTAAGAATTAAGAAGAGCTAACTATCAATGGTTAGCATAACTATGAGTGGTTAAGCTGACCATCAATAAATGAGTAATTGAAGGAAAAGAGTCCAAGGTTGGTTAAAATGGTTTAGGTTAAGGTTAAGTTAGTAATTTAGTGAGTTTAGATAATTAAGTAGATAGCTAGACCCAAGGTCTAATGGGTTGGTTAGTGGTTTGAAAAGGGTTAGGTGGTCCCTAGGGGGTCTTGAGGCATTTCAACATCTAGAACCGTCATGTGAAATTTTATAGTGTCTACATTTTACCCCTTTTTATTATGAAGATTTTAATTAACAAGATGCAAAACAAAAAAGGATTTCTAGTCGATGGTTTCATTACCTTAAATATGGGAGGAGGTGTTCACCTTCAAATTTGGAGTCAATGAGGTAAAACCAAAATTGAGGAAGGGTTTGAAAAGTGTTGTATGGTGAGTCATGAGGTTGGTGACAAGGGTGGTTCAATATTTGAAGTGTAAACATGCATAAAAAATATGACTAAGCATAATAGCCAAGATCATGCAAAGACTAAGGTTGTCAATGTTGGTAAAAATAAATTTGGTTTTATAACGACTAGTGATGGGGTAATTAGTCCAAAACATTAGGCATAGTTGATCAAGTTATTCTTATCAATTTTTATAGATAGGGTCAATGTTTTCATAGGTATTCAAGGTAGGAAGTGCCCCTTTGAAAAACAAAAATGGTCTAATTATGTATGAATGGGTGAAAATTCAAATGTTCAACATGGCAAAGTTGGTTAGTGTGGTAAAAAAAACTAGGCAAGATCATCACAAAAATATGCGATAGTTTAGGCCAAAATGGCCAATGTCAACGTAGACATGGTCAAATGGTTGGTTGGTTGGAGAGGGTGTTTTGCAATGGTTCATGGTTGGTTTTTAGAGAATAGGTGCTCTTTGAAGGTTGGTTTTGGTTTGGTGGAGAAGGGTAATCTCCAAAAATTTAGCACTTAGGTGTGGGTGCCTAATTTTTTTTAATGTGGGTTTCTTGACTATTGATGGTTAGGGAAAAACCCTAAAACTATGGAATATAAAAAGTGAAAAAGAAAATTCATTTTCACTTTTTGTAATTTGACTTCTGTGCTTTCCATGAATTTTGGTGATTGGGTGATTTAGCATTTTATGTGAGAGGGTTGACTAAGAATTTTGTTGACCTGGTGATTGTTGATTGGTTGGAGGCATGTGTTGAGGTGATCTATTGGGACTGAGGATGTAGGGTGGCTGAGGACATGGTCGAGTAGTGGGATGTGGGATTCATCTTTAATAATGGTAGAGGAATGAGGTAAGGGGTGTTTTAAATTTATATATTAGTGGATTTGGTTATTTTGAAGTTAAATTTGGGTAGTTTATGGTTGTTTAGGATAGGGTTTTATGGTTTTGATCTAGATTTAGGTTTTGTTTAAGATTGGAAAAATTAGGCAATGAAATTTGAAATTGAAAGAGTATTTGGGTTGGGGGTAGGGTATAAGATAGAATTAGGTATTTTTAATTTAATTTTAGTTGTTTTGTTATTTTTTAGGAAGGTAGGGTTTGGTGGTTTACTGCTAGTAGTCACACATAGTAACCATCAGTGGTTAGATCTAACTATCGATAGTCAAACTTGACCATTGACAGTCAACTACTGAAGGAAAAAGGTTAGTTGACCATTGGTGATCATAGTGACCATCAACAGTCAAATGATTGGGGAAGGTTTGTTTTAATAAAAATATATAAAGAATGTTTTAAAATGTTGGAAGGGGTGTAGGGTAGTTGAAATTCCAAGTGTAAGTTAGGCTAGTGTAATTTGTCAAGGAGTAATGTGTTAAAATGGTTGTTGGTTTGAGAGGTTTAGGGAAGGTGTTGAAATTTTTTGGAGGTTAAGGTTGAGTTTTAAGGAAGGTTTTAAAATTACTTGGATGTTAGGGTAAAGGTTTAAGGAAGGTTTTGAAAATATTTCAAGGTTAGGGTAGAGGTTTTTTGATAAAAGAGTTAGATGTTTAGTTTGGTGGGTTAAGGTAGGTATTTAAATGTTTATGGGTTAGGTTAGTAAGGGAATATGTTGATTTAGGTGGGTTTAGGTTGATAAAGATGTTGATGTAGGTATAATGAATGAAGTAAATGGAAATGAGCAATGGTAATGGAAAACTAAGTGTGTGTGCTAACTTTGATTTTTTTACAGGCACAAGATCATAGTTAGATGAAGGGTTAGGTTCGTAAGATATTTACAAAGATCCATAGAGGGATGACTGAGGATGATTGGACACACATGGGGGAGGTCAGCCTCAGGGCTATGATATACTATTAAAGCTTGCTATGAGATGGGGAGATGATTATGGCCCTCATCAAGAGATGTGATCTAGCCATGGACACCTTCCTCTTACTAACAGTAAAGATGACCATCCTACTAGAGGATGTTCAAAAGATTACATGGCTGCCCATTCAAGGGGATCTAATTTACCATATTGAGAGTGAGGAGAGGGATGAGTAGATGGATCTCTTATATAGTGAGGATTGGGCCCTTGTGATGTGGTATGCTAGTGGTTTTAGTTATGGCCCATTATACTAGAGGGTTCCAAATTAGAGGGATTTGATGATGATAATGATGATGATGGAAACTTATTATTTTACATTAATTGATTCAAGTAGTGGGTGGTTTCCTTATCTACTATTAGGAGTGTTGGTGGAGATGTTGCTTGGTAGGATAGTGTTTGGTTGGGCACCAGTTTTGTTGGTCTAAATATATATGGAGCTTTGAAAATTTTGAGCTCACAGGAGGTACATGATCAACATGGGGTTTGTGTTCTATTGTTGGGGATATGAACATATCAAGGTTCTGAATTTATTGGGGTTATCATGGGAGGAATACGCCTAGATGGATTTTAGAGTGGGCTTCATGAAGTGGAGGGGAGATTACACTCTCACAAGATCTAGAGGAGGTGTGAGAGATATTGACTAGTTTAGGGATGCATTGGATACCTTGGTTATGGGTGATGTTTTTTGGAGGTCGTATGTTGGATTTCCTAGGTGGGCCTTTTATAACTATCATACATTATCATTATAGAGCTGGAGATGGATCTATGAGAGGAGAGAGGGTGAGATTGAGCTCATCCTATTTGATAGAGTTTAAAGGTAGATCATCCTAGTACAAAGGATTCTAGGTCTATTCTTGAGGTACTAGAGGGAAGATGCTAAATTTTGACTACACAAGCCACAACTAGAGGAGGTAGTCCTAGATCATGAAGAGATACCCATTAGAGCAAGGGTTGATGATGCCAATTTTATTAATGGCTATATAGCATGGTACCAAGCCATTTATGTGATGGTTGATTTTGGGTGGGATGATGGGGGTTGATAAGCCATGGATGTAGATCTAGCTGATGGAGGTCCATAGGTATAAGTATAGGGTGGACAACTAGTAGTAATACTATCGACTACATAGGCATAGATTAAAACATTATAGGGGTAGGTGGTGACATTATAGGGATAGATTATGATATTATAGGGTCATGTTGCCACCATTATAGGTGAGAGAGATCAAGCTAGGACCTCACTAGGCTTGGTGACCCAAGAGAGGGACATTTTGAGAAAGAGGAGAAGAGTAGTAGTAGCACCAACAAGACCAACAAGTACCATCCTTACAGTGTATTACTTGGCCATAGTGAAAGAGTTGAGGTATTATGAGGTCATAGTGCTAGTATAGTGTCCTAAGTAACCTTGATGGGGTGACTATAGAGCTAATTTAATAGGTGGGATAACTATGGTAACTCTAGGTCAATGGGCCACTTTAGTGGATGGATAGGTAGGCATCCGAAGAGGATCAACACCAGATGGTGGAGGTAGAGTAGGTTGAGCTAGTGGTAGTAGTGCCCTAAGGGCATGATATGATATGATGTACATGATTTTGATATTGGCCTATGTGCCGATGTAGCGAGATGCAGATGCTTTGAAAGATATTATATATTATTACATGTATCATTTATTTTGATGACATGATTTATATAATATTTATGATGATGTATATATGTGGTTTATGGTTCATGGTTCATGGTTTATAATTTACATGTTTTGATGTTTTATGCTATTAACTTTATGAGATATGGATTTAATATCTTAGACATGGGATGATTATGGATGATGTTTTATTTTATTCATGGATATGATGTTGATGTTTGAGGATGGTTTGATTATGGTTATTGATGTGGTTTATGATATGATGTGGTTGTGATGATGTTGATGATTATAGATGGTGTTTGATTATGGTTATTTATGTGGTTTATGATAAGATCTTAATGAAAGCACATAGAGTAAGTTAGATTAACAAACTAGATGTAGGAAAATAGATAAGAATCAAGAGACATATTTCATGAACCAATGAAAAGAGGGTAAGGAAAAAGCACAATGCTTTTCCATTGGTAAGGACAAAATAAAACCAAAGCTATATTGGCTTAGGGAACATAAGCCTTTTGAATGATTCACATTAGCATGATTTGGTTGATAAAAAGGTGTCTTGACCACATTGTGTCAAGTAATCTCATAATCCCTTGATATATAAATGGTATAAAGGGGAGATAGGTGGTAGGTGAAGGGTAAATAAGTGATAGGTAAGGTAACATTATGTGGGTTAGTTTTCCCCTTCTACACATGACCTAAGAACCATATTAGACAAGTTTATCTTTATGTAAGGTGTAGACTGATTGATGTGGGAAGTCTAATAATGCTAGTTATAAAAGCTAATTACAGCTTTCTTGGGATAGCTTGTTCTAATTTTGACATAGGGTATTTTGTTATTGTTTTTGTTTTGATAAGTTTGTGAAGCTCATCAATGTAAAAATATTTAAATGAATTTTGACAAATTTGAGTTATCCATCATTTAAGAGAGTGGTCTAAGTTAGGGTTTATTTATTTGGTAGTTGTCCTTCAAGGGATCATTCTATCTTTTAATAAATTTAGTTTTTTGGGTAGCTCTCCTTCAAGAGAGTAGTTTTCAATGCTAGAGACATGTGACCCAAGTGATATTTTGGTATCCCAAATAGTTTTGATTCTAGGTTTAGACATAGACAAGTCTACATAGGCTTAGAGCTTTACCTTTATGAGGTAAAAAATTTAGCACAAAAGGTTAATGATATGTGAAAGGGTTTTTAGAGACAATGACCATGGGATTTCATTTGATTAGAGATGAAAAGTATCCATTAGAACTATGATATGGGTAGAGCTGGGGTACCATATTTAGGATTAGGCTATAACTGTGATGGTTAATCACATGGTTCTATGTTATAATTTTGTCCTCAAAAGGGATAATAAGAAGGTGTGAGGGTGAAAATATCATAAATCAAGGGATGAGCTTAAGTTAGAAAAGAAGGTGAGTTTGATCCTTGTTTAACAAAATAAAAGACATAGATGTGAAGTATTGAGAGGCTTAGGTTTTAATTTTCCTTTAAGAAAGGACAAATGGTAAGATCTTAATCCATACTTGTGGGTTATGATGTAGGGTCCAATATAATTGAAAGCGAACTTACCTCTTTTTCTTTTCTCCATATTGGTTACATGTTGGTTTTCCTTTAAGATGAGGTCTCTGATATTGAATTTTTGTTCTTTTAGGTGATTGTTATAGGCATGCTTGATTTGATTTTGGTAGACATGAAGATGGTTAAGCAATACAAGTAAATCAAGTCATGATAGATTTTATTGATGATAGTCACTCTCAAAAATGATGTCTTATAAAGATATGCATCAATACTACCTCTAATTCAAAGACTAGAAAGAAAAGGGTATCACTCGTAGAGGTTTGAATGTTAGTGTGATAGGCCCATAAATTAAAAGGGATGTGCAAGTACTAAACTTGACCTGAAGCACTGATTGCTTTGGTTAACATCTTGTTAAGGGTTTTATTAAAGGCTTATGCTTGTCCATTTGCTTGTCAATGGTAAGGTGAGGAAAATATTAACTTGATGCCAAATGTGTCACAAATACCTTGAACTTGCTTATTTTTGATCAATTTTTCATTATCAATGATGATCTTATGGGGAAAATTGAAATGATAGATGATATGATGATTGATGAAGTCAACTATCTTATCAGTTTTGGTTGAGATGAGAGGAATGGCCTCCACCCACTTGGTTAAATACTCAGTGGTGGTGATAATGGATTGGTGTCACTATGAAGAATGAGGATTGATTTCCCTAATGAGATCAAGTCCCCATTGTGAAAAAGGCTAATAGTCCTTAGATAATTAAAGGCCATAGGTAGGTGCATGATGTAAATTAGTGTGTTGTTGACATTTAACACACTTCTTCACATAATCAAAATAGTCCTAATTGAGGTTCAGCCAATAGTAGCCAAGGCAAAGGATATGTTTAGCAATAGCTAAACCACTAAAGTTTCCATCACATATTTTATCATGTGTTTCCTTGATAGCATGAGAAGATTCATGACTATGTAGACAACAGAGAAGGAGTTAATCAAAACCATGCTTGTAAAGGATTCCCCTAGTATGGTGTAATGAGAGGTACTCTAAACAAAAGTTCTTTGGGCATTCCTAGATAAGTTGGGAGGAACAATGTCAAGGTTAAGGTATTCGTAGGTTTTCTCATACCATATGTCTGATGTAGATGCTTCCACACTACAAATGGTAGGAAGGTCAGAATGCATATAAGAGGGTGTGATAAAGAGGTGGACGGTAATAAATATTTTAAAATTCATAGGTGTGGATGGGATTTGGGAAGCAAGGGAAGCCATTGTATCTACGAACTTATTGGTATATTGTGGATAAACTAGATAAGGTAATGATTAAATTATGCTAAGAGTATATCTATTAGTTGTTTGTACTTTTACAAGACAACATTTTTACATTGGTAGGATTTATTGACCTAATTAACCATAAGTTGGGAATCACCAAAGATACTAATTGTCTTAAATCCCAAAGCTAAAGTGGTTTGTAGACCTATTAGTAGGGTTTCATACTCAACCACATTATTGGTGCACTCAAAATCATGTTTAAATGAAAGGGAAAGAGGTTCACGATTAAGGGGAATGAGAATAACTCTAGCACCCCCACCATATTGGCATTTCAAGCCATCAAATAACATGGTCATTTGGTAGATGGGGTCCTCTTGAGAAATAGTCATGATGGACTCATCAAAAAATTCAATAGGAAGTGGTTGTTTTTGTGGTAGAGGAGCTTCAGCCAATTTGTCAATAATGACTTGCCTTTAATCGAATTCTACTAGAAAAACTCAAAGTCAAACTTAGCTAAAATCATGAGCCACTTAGCCATATTTTATATTTGGTATGGTTTAGAGTGCATGTACTTAAGTGGGTCAATGTTAGTGATGGTGATTTTTTTGTGATTGAGGAGGTAATGATGAATTTTGGAAGCCATAAAGACTAAGGTAAGGAAAAGTTTCTCGAAATGGGTATACCAAGTCTCATACTTTATAAGTGTTCAACTTATGTAGTAGACAACTTGTTCTTTATTTTGTTCATCACAATGAATGAGCATTTCCCCTAAGGAATGGTCAGTGGTAGAAATATAAATGTAGAAGGTTTGGCCCTCTTTAGGAGGGGTAATAATGGATGGATAAATAAGGTACTCTTTGAGTTAAATAAAGGCTTATTGGAAGTCTTTAGTCCACTTAAAAGATGTATCTTTCTTGAGAAGATGGTAAAAGGGTAACAACTATCCAATAACTGAGTAATGAAGTAAGGATGGATTGGAGCTTCTCTTTTAGGATGAGAAGTTTCTTAAAGTTTTTTAGAGGTATAATATCCAAAATTTCTCTAATTTTGGTAGGGTCTTCTTTGATTTCTTGAAGAGAGACAATAAATCCAAGAAGCTTTCCAGCTAGGACCCCAAAAACACATTTATTAGGGTTGAGTCTAATGTGGAAATGGATTAGGGATTTGAAGATGATTGTGAGAATGGCTAGATGATCCTTGTGATGTTTATATTTCCTAAAGAGATCATCTACATAGTCATCTATGATTTTATGGACGAGATCATGGAAGATGTAGGTCATCACATGCTAGTAGGTTGCTTTAGCATTCTTTAGACCAAATAACATAGCATTGTAGTAGAAGGTTCCCCATGGGGTAATGAAGGAAGTTTTAGGCTGATCTTTGGGGGCAATCAATATTTGATTGTAGCTTGATAAACCATCCTTGAGAGATAACATCTCATGGCCAATTGTAAGGTTAACAAGTTGGTCAATGATAGGTAGAGGGAAATCATCCTTTGGGAAAGCAAGGTTGAGGTCACAAAAATAAATATAGTGGCAAAGTCCCCCTATAGGCTTGTTAATGGGAATAATGTTAGAAATCCATTGAGGATAGTTGATGGGTTGGATGAATTTGATTTACAAGAGATGTTGAATCTCTTCTTTGACTAGAAGGGCAATATGAGGGTGCATCCTATGAAGCTTTTATCAAATAGGCTTAGTGTTAGGATGGATGACAATGTTGTGGATGGATATATAAGGGTCAATTTTGGGAATATGATGATAGGACCAAGAAAATTCTATGCTTTGGTCATAAAGGAAAAAAGGGTAATTTTGTTGCTCCATAGAATCTAAGGATTGACCAATCTTGACAATGCAAAAGCTATCCTGAGTACCCAAGTTAACATCGATAATGGATTCATTAAACATGGTTTGGTTCTTAGGAGGAAGGGATTTATGGATAAAATAATCTCATGCATCAAAGTAGGTGAGAATGGAATCATTGTCTTGATGTTGGATGGTGTTGATGGTAGGAGAATCATTTTCTACCAATTAGGGTGAATGAGAGGAGGGTTTTAGTTTGGCCATCCTTTTAATAGGTTAAGGGGCCTAAGATAATAGTATTGACCCAAAATAAGTTAGGAGGAATGATCTTGAAATCCTCATACTTCTCAGGATATTAGGTTGGTGAGGATGGGATGTTCTCATCAATGGTGGTGACTAATTTTGGTGAATTAGTAGGTTATTATAGTGATATGAACCTAAGGCCAAATAGCTCATGAGGTTTTTAGGTTTTGATGGAGGGTAACTCATGAGTTCCATGTTCATAATAACCTAGGCTAAATCCCTTCCAGGCACACTAATGAAGGTATAATTTGGAAAATGTCAATTTGTCAAGATAGGAGAAGTCAAAGGTAAATGGTTCAATGGTAGAGGTAATGGTGGACACAAGATGTGGATGATCAAGTTCCCCATAGATTAAGTTGGTTTTATGGTTGGGAGGCTCAAAGGGGTGATGGTTTTAATGTTGGGGTCATAACTAGGATCATTGTCAAGGTTCCCATACTCTTGAGGAAAAGGAAAAGCATCAAAGGCTAAAAAATGATACTCCCCTAGTGAGAGATGTTGGAATGTGGGTTTCAAAGGGTCATCTATGGGGATCTGAAAAATAAGGGATAGATGAGCTAGTTGAAGCTTCATCATTAGTAGGGGTGGATTTTTTTTGGGTTGGTGGTGAGGTGGATGAGGGAGGAAGAAGAACATCATTGGGTTTATATGTCATTTTTTAAGATGTAAAAGGACTAAGGTCAACTTTTATGGTAATAACTTGACCTTCATGTTCAAATTTGACACATTAGTGTAAGGTAGATGGGACATAACTCATGGCATGAATCCAAGGGCATCCAAGTAAGATGTATTAGAAATCACTTATAAAACATAAAAGAGTTATATAATTATGCAATGTCCTAAGAGAATGTGGAGGATGATTGTCCCCAAGGTAGTGGCCATAGTGTCATTGAAGGAGAAAAAGACCATTGTAGTTTTTGACATGATATTCCTAGGTAGTTGGACCTGGTCATAAGCATGATAGGAGATAATATTAATATTATCTCCTCCATCAATCATCACCCTTTTGATGTGAGTTTGATTGATGTATGTAGTGATGAAGAGGGGAGGATTGGGATCCTCAAAATGGATATAAGGTATTTTTGAATCTTAGAAGGTGACAAAGGTAGAAAGTTGAAGGGATCTAACAAAAGATGTAAGAGGTTGAGGGTCTTCTAGTTGAACCTCTGTTTAGGGCCTCTATCAATGCTTGGTAGTGATGGGTGAGGTGTTGATTAGTTTGTAAAGGCTCATCTTTATCGATGTCTAGTGAAGTTATTTTAAAACCACTCACTAGATGGATTTAGAAGGGTTGGAAGGAGAGGCACCTAAACTAAATATTTTGGGTTTTGGTGAAGGTGAAGGTAAAGGTAAAGGTGAGGGTGATTTGGTTCAATTGGAAGGTTAAGGTGTGGAAGGTTATGTCCATGGTATGAACACTTTGGCTTTTTCCTTATCATTTTGTTGGGACCTAGATCAGGTAACCATATGGATAGTGTGTATTAGGGGAGGCATTGGGCTAGATGGTTGTTTTGGTTCCTCCTTACTTTCAAATGAGAGCAGAGGATTAGGTAAGTGTTGGGTTGGTAATGGGATCAAGGGAGGTTCATCTTATAATAGATCATCCTCATCCGATAGGTTATGGACAAGTTTTTGGAGAGCTTTGTAATTCTCTATGTCATGTCTAGGTGTCTTATGGTATGAGCATATAAGACTATCATTCAACCATGATGGTTTAGGAATTGAAGGTTTGAAAGGTTTGATATGTGGTAGGATTAAGGAAGAGGTTTACAACAACCTTTGTATAATGGTTGAATAAGATTTGAGCAAAGGTGTTAGAGGTGATAGGTTTTTGGTTTTAAGAGTGGAAGCCTTCTTAAAAGTAGGCTTCGCCATGGAAGTTGTAGGTGGTGGAATGGTTTTGGTAGGTGGTTTTGGTTGGGATTGATTGGTTGTGGTCAGTTTTGAGGTGGAAGATGAAGGTTTGAAAATAGGTGAGAAGGTAGAGGTAGATTGGTTAGTTAAGAATGATGGCGAGTTTGATTATTTGGTAGAGGTAGGTGTAGGTGGAGAAAAAAGGAGAACGTTTACTAGATGAGGAATAGGTAGTTGTGGGAGGGTTCACCTTCTTGATAGAAGTATGGGGTCCTAAGAAAGATGGTAAGAGGGAAAGAGGTGGTATAGCTCTAGTTCAAGGTGGGAGTTTAGGTGGTTCCACATTCTTAGTTGGTTTGGTTGGGGTTTTCTTTGGTGGATTAGATGGGGTTAAGTCCAACTTTAAATATGTGTGATAAAGGTTAGATGTTGTAAGTATTCCTATATTATTTATGGGTTTGGTTAGATAGGCATAAGGTGATTTGAAAATTTTATATGGAGGTGGTTTGGGTGGTTCTCCTATAGTTTTGGAGGAAGAAGTGTTTGATGAAGGTATCAAAGTGATGATAGGTTTGATGGTGGATGCAAGTGAGGTTGAAGGTTCATGTTTGTTTTGATAAGGGATCACAAGATGGTGCTAAAAGGTGGCTCTATCTAGATTGGGTTGAGAAGTGAACTCTAGACTTTGGACCAATCTAGAGAAGGGTTTGTAAATGGGTTTAATTCCTTGGTTATTAGTTTCAAAATATTAAACCCATAGGTGGAGGTGAGGGAATGGTTTATTCACCTTTATTCTTGATGAAAGGTTCTAATATTTGGGAGGATTTTTCCTCCATGGATGGTGTATAAAAGTTAATCTCTTCTTTTGGGATGGTTCCCAAAGAGAGAATGGGTCGTTCTATGATAGGGGAAGAAGGTGTGATGGCCTAAAGTGAAAGAATGGGGATGGTTGTTTCCTTTATTTGGGTGTCTGAAGGAATGGTGGGTAATTATATCACTTCAATGATTGTAATGGGGGAAGAGGTAGTTGAAGCAATGGTTTCCTCCTTTGGTATTTCTATCAAAGGATATGTGGATAGGTCCATGGTCTCATCAAGTAAAGAAAGATGGGTGGTTATTTCCTCTATTTGGGTGTCCAAAGGAATAGAGGGTGAGTTTACCACTTCAATTAGTGGAATGGAGGGAGTGGTAGTTGAGGTAATGGTCTCCTCAATAATAGGTACATTGCTAATGACATTAAGCTTATGGACCTCACAAGCATGAGATGATTCTAATTTTTTATCATCATAGTTGGTAAAAGGGGCATGATTGGGGAAAGGTTTATGAAAGATGTCAAAGGAATAATTTGGGGGTGCATTAGGATTATCAAATATAAGTTCTTCCTTATCAATAATGTTTTATATAATGATTTTAAAGGTGATACACCTACTAACATCATGTCCAATGACCTAGTGCAAAGCACATAGATCATTCTCATTGTATCAACTAGGTGTAGGGTAAGAAACATCAAATTATTGGGGAGGTTTTATGGGAGGAATTTGTATGATGTTAGCTTTAATAAATTTGTTTGAAACTAAATCATAAGACTCCCCTATTAGAGTATATTATTTTTGTGTAGCTCAGTTTTGGTTTTAGTTTTAGTTTTATTGGTTGAAAGAGTTAAAGGAGTTGGTTTGGTTGGGTTGGTTGACAGTTGGTGGTGGAGCAGTTTTGAGGATAACAAAGTTTTAAAATGCCTTTGGTTTGCTGTTGGGATGGTTATATTGATTGGTGGTTTTGGATGAGGAAGGATCATTAGATTTAAATCTAGAATTCTTGTTCCTCAGTTTCAATTTTCTCTCATCAATGGCTCTGATTTTTAATTTACATGCCATAGTTAAAGCCTCATCAAAAGTACTAAAAGTTTGAACTTGAAGAGTAGGGTAAATATGTTTGGCACAACCTTGAGAGAAAATTTCAATAAATTTAGGTTGGGGTAAAGATAAATAGATCTGGTTGATAAGACCTCTCCATATATCTATGAAATTATCAATTGATTTGTCATCAAATTGCCTAATGGAGTAGAGGTTGGTAATAGAGACCTTTCTAGATATATTGATTAAGAAATGATCTAAAAATATTTGGGCAAGTTGAGAAAAGGAAAATATTAAGCACTTGGTGAGAGAGTTATACCAATCTAAGGCTAGTCTAGATAAAGACATAGGAAAAGAATGAAGGAGAAGATCATCGTCATATGCAATCAAATAGCAAAAATGGCAAAATGCTCATATGTGTTGTTAGGGGTCCTCCTTGCTTGGGAACTTGGAAAAATTAGGTAGTTACCATTGAGGAGGATAATATCAGATAGGGATGGATGGGTGAATAGGTTCATTATAGATTTGATCATAAGATAAAAGGTTATGGGCCCCAGAGATAGATGACTCTAGGTTGGTCATTTTGTCCATCAACATTTTGACTAAATCTATTTGAGGTTGGAAAGATCCATAATTATGTGGTAAGTTTGGTAGAGTTTGGGTGAAATAAATATATGTATAAGTGGTAGAAGGTTGATAATATACCACATATTGGTATGTGGTCATTAAAGGTTGCGATGATGACACATAAAGGTTAATGGGCACAAAAGGTTTTGTAGAAGGTGTTATGTATCCTTGTGGATTAGGAACATATTGGTAGGATGCCATGGGTATTTGTTGATGGATTCATATGGTTTTATTTGGAGGTATGGATAGATTGGTATCTAGTTTGGGTTGAGTGGTAACTCTTGTGATAATAGGTGGAAGGGTAGGAGGTATGGAAAGCACCAAATTTTGAAGTGGAGTGGAAATTGGTAATGATAAGGGAATGGTGTGAATAGGTGTAGAAGATACCCCCATGGTATATGAGGTGTGGGTAACAAGAGGTGAGGTTACTCCTATGTTGGAGTTGTTGGTAGGTATAAGGGGTGTTTGGCTATTGGTTGGGATGTTGGATTAAGTTTGGGTGGTGGTAGTGGATGGGATATTTATGGAAGAAGATGCTTGGGTGATCATAGGTTGGGTAGAGGTAGCACCAACCATAAGATGGGGAGGAATACCATAAGGTTGATCTATAAGAGGAACCAAATCAATAGTGGTGTGGTGAGATAAGGTTTTGAAGTAATGTTGAAGGGCCACGTGGTTGTTATCAAGGAAGGTAGAGAAATATGCATCACCCTCGACAACTATTTGAGGCATGTTAGGAGGGGGAAAAGATGAGGAGAACTCTCAACATCAAAATTATACTCCATGGAAGAAGAGGAAAAGGAAGATGGTTCTTAGTTGGTTTGGTTCCTCAACTATTGTCTACTAAAGACCATGTGAGGAATAGAAAAGAAATGATGAAAATCTCACAACTCAAACACAAGGAAAGTAAAAGGAAAAGAATCTCAAGGAAATCAAAACATGCACTAAAGTATGTTTAAAACTTAGGATTCTTTTTAGATCACTTTTGGATTATGCTTTAAAAAGTGTGAATAGGAAATTTGATTTGTAGATCAGGTACTAAAGAGGAAATCTAATGTTGGTTTTGGGTGTTAAAGGCTCTCAAAAAGAATATGTATTGAAATTCAATACATGGCTTGATATTGGGGCCTACCCCCTAACTTCACACACCACAATGATAAAGGTGTTAGGTGCTTAGCCAAGATATACTAAATTTTAGATTTTATACTCAACCAAAGAGCTGATTTGGTTCTCCCCTTAGTAATGACCTCCAAGTGGGATTGCTGAGAAAGTGTAAGGTTACCGTTAGGTGATGAAATCATAGTTAGGCCTTGTCTCAAGTTTTTTTTGATGTGTTGATTGATTATGTGGTTTGTTAAGGTGTGTGATAACAAGAGTGAAACTATGATTAATTACTTTGGTTTTAAGTTAATTAAATGAACTAAAATAAGCAAGCAATAAATGTATGCAAGGTTTATTTTAAGCCCAAAATAAATTTCAGATTTCCTTGTATAAGCATAGAATAAAGGAAGAAAGAGGCACCTAGATGATGATAGTGTCCCACTGGATGTGCCAAAATGTTTCTCTTAATTTTTGATCATTTCTTAATTATTGAAGAAGTAAAAAACTAGTAATAAGGGTGTGGTAAAAGAACATGGTTGTTATGCATGCATAATCCAAATGAGTATGGAGAGCTCTTATTTGTCTTGGAAGGATGACTTATAGATAAGAAAGCACTAATAAATGGGGTTGTTAGCAAGATAATTAGGTGGACTACCTAGCCTAAGCTATATCCAAGAAGCATGAGCTTGCTACAAGGCTTTCAATCCACTCTTTGATAACAATTAAGTTTAAAGAGATAAAATAAAATTACTTTTATCAAATAATCAAAGGTAAGTAAAATGAAATACAAGAAGCAAATAAATGCTTATTAGATAAAATAATTAAATATAGCAATAGTGGGTCAATACTAGTGCTAAAATAGATCAGGTCAAGTTCATAAAATTAGGTAGGGGTTTATGAATAGGCAAGGACATAAAAAGTTAGATTTAGTTAGGGGCAAGGGGTTGGAAATAAATTTTTGTTATTTCATACCACAATGACCATCAATGGTTAGGGTGACCATAGGTAGTTAGGTTGATCATTGGCGGTTCGGTAACCATTGATGATTGGGGGTGATTGTCAGTGGTTGTGCTAACCATTGGTGATTATCTATGGAATTATAAAAGTGTTCAAAAAAGGATTTTATAAAATGGTTTAGTGATTAGATAAGGGTCTATTAAGGGTCTAGGAATAGAAATCAAGATGTAGAGGAGGTTTGATGGGAGAGAAAGGTCAGAAACTAGAATAACAAAACTAAAGTATAAATATACATGTTGCTTACTAAATGGTTGATGGTTGATGGATGGAGTAATTTTGGTAGAGTAATGGTACTTTGCCTTTAGATAAATTTTGGCAAAGGTTCAGATCTCTATGATTATTACTATATTATTGAAAGAAGATTGGTTGAAGACCTTGAATACCTATGAGATTGAATTCTTATGATGATCCATTTCACCTCTTACTCCCCTCCATTTATAGGCAAAGAGAGATGGAGGATATAAGGTTCCCTAAGAGGATGGCTTGTTGATTTCTATGCTTGGGAGTTTATTGGTACTGGGCAAGGTGGATATATTTAATTGTGTGGTGTTATCTTGTATAGTTGGTGTTGGTGTAAGAATGAGGAAGACTTGACCGTTGATGGTTAGCCTAACCATTGATGCTAGTATCTAATAGAAAAAGGGCCAAGGTGCGTTAAAAAGGGTTGGGTTAAGGTTAAGCTAGTAAGTTAGTGAGTTTAGTTAACTAGTAGCTAACTAGATCCAAGATTCAATGGGTTGTTTAGTGGGTTGAGAAGGGTTAGGTGGTCCCTATGGTGTCCTAAGGAATTTCAACATATAGAAATATTGTGTGTGGTTTTTTAGTGTCTACACTGTCTCTAAATGTAAAAATATGCTAAATTTAGTAGAACTACCACCAAGTTTAGCAAAACTTTTCCAAATTTAGAATGCCTCCATGTTTAGATAGAACTACCATATCTAACCAAAATTTTCAAAATATTTTAAAAAATTGGGCATTTTCCATGTGGTGAGTGATTCAGCCAATTTGAATCACTAGCTAAATTTGACCAACTTTCATGGTCATGAAACAATTATTTTTATTGGGTTTCTTTCCAACCTGAAATTGTAGAACCAGTGAAGGATAATCCTGAGTGTGACAGAAAATTGGGAATGTTTAGATTTTTTTGACAAAAACATGGATATTTTAATAATGTAATTATTTTTTTGAAGAAAAACATTAAAACTATGTTTTAGTTTTTTTTAAGAAACTTGGAAAAATTATGAATGGGCTGAAAAACCTAGTCACCTAAAGTCCTACAACCTTGGTGTTAGGGGGAACCCTACCCAAAGAGCCATCAGCCTAGGTTGGGTTGAGCCCTCTTCCCCTCCCACCCCCCCCCCCCCCCCCCCCCCCAAAAAAATGACTCATCCTTGAAGTTGCAGGCTATATGGCCTACACACCTCTTTTTTTCTTTTTTCCTTTTTTTTAATTAAAAAAATATTGATCTTTTTTTCAATCTTTTTTTAATATCAACAATTTTGATATATATTTTCTCAAAATATTTATTTATTTTTTGTAAAATATTATTTATTTATTTTTAAATATAAAAAATGGCTTTTTTGTATATAAAAAAGGAAAAAAATAATTTTATTTTTGATAATACATTGATTTTTTTGTGTCAGAAAACTAATTTTTTACAGAGGACCGGTGAGACTGGATTTTTTATAATTATAATTGAAGGAGGATTGTTTTTCAAAAATTACAATTTTAAGAAAATAAAAACTTATTTTTATAAATAAACCTTCAAGTCTCTCTCCTTCAATTCATCGGATGCATGCAGAACTATTACACAAATCACTTGATGATGTATCCTCCAATGCTCAACTTGAACAAAATAGTAGTGATCCAATATATCTAAATGTGATGGTGAGCTTTGATGTGCTTTGAAAAACATGAAAAATAACCTGTAATTGAAACACTCAATGGAATATCCCCCTAGAATCTAGTTAATCTTCTCACATCTTTATGATTCTTGGGACCATCCTATGGATGCAAGAGAAGAGCATACATACAGTGAGAGAAATTCATAGATTGATTACCTTAATAGACTATGCTAGGTACCTTAACCTGATATGGTACCATGTAAGATTGGGAAAGAATATATTAGGCCTAGGGAATCACTTAGACTAGGGAATGAGAATTAAAGCTAAACTCAAATCAAATGCATAAATCATACATTTAATTGATGTAGCAAAATAATCTTACATAGGGGGTATTTATACTAAATACCTCTCAGCAACCCTTCATAGGATTGTGGCAAGTGTCATGATCCTATGAGGTGAGATAATATTTAAAAATACCTAAGTAAACTTAACTAATTAGGGTGTGAATGGAATCAACTAGTGGAATTGGTTTGGGAGATAACCTTGTTCACAGCTGATGGTAGAACTAGATAGGAAATAACCCTATTCACACCAACAAATTTTGATTGAGTTTTGAAGAACTCAACCATATTTCTCCCTTAACCAAATAATCTCATCCTATGTTTAGATGTTACATTTTCATCTAGGCTACAAGACTGGGACTGTTAGACTTATTTAAACTTCACCAAATTTCACTAATAGATGATAATATATTGATCAAAGTCTCCTTTCAGAGAAGTTAAAGTAACATTTCCCTTTTACAAATTTCTTCAATTCTAAGACTTTGGAATCAAGTGTGGATGTTGGTAGTGGTATCACCACTCACACATTGATCTCTTATTGATTATTGAACCTATTTGAGATGCCAAAATATGCTCAAATGCTTCCAAACATGCTTTGATCTCTCTTTTAGGTCTGAACATGAAATCTGTAGATGCCTGTTTCAAGGCTACTTGACTGTATCATTTATACCAAGCCTTGCATCCCATCAATGATCATCTTGAGATCAAAAATTTAATTAATAATATGATCAAACCTACACTATGAGGTTAAAAACAAACATATTGGATTTGACTTAAATCCATCTATATGAGAATAGGCTATATAATTAATAAAACATTGTTCACAATCTTCAATAGTGTTCATTCTTAGCATAATAGGGTGAACTTGCCTATTAATTCACATCCTCACATGTCAAATAAACTAAATTCAACATGAAAATGGGTTAACATGTTTTGACAGTCCAAATACACCACCTGGATCACATAGATCAAAGCAATTAGATGAGAAAGCTAAAGCCATTAGGGTTATGCAGGCAATTTACAGGTGTTGATAGTCTTAGTGATTGTTCATACCATGAAAAACATAAATCTAAAGACTATGACAATGAAATGGAAGGTTATAAGGACTAATTTCATCTACCATGTGCATTTACCCCAACTCTATTCTTATTATCCATACTAAAGGAAGACCATAGACCTATTCTGACCTGTCCAAGAGAGTGATGAAAGAGAGAGACTAGTTTTTGGAAATTTTTATATTTTTAAAGATTTATAAGCATAGAAGAGACCTATGGGGACATGAACAAAAATTTTATAAGCATTCACATGTGCCATATGAGCTACCTAGTCTATAAAACTTGCTTAAAACTCCCTTTTTGTAGTGATCTTCTTGTTTGTATGTTATACCTACAACATGTCAGTTCCAAAACTATTCCTTGACATTCCCTGACATGTAATACATTAGTCTAACTAAGCCTTGAAATTTGCATTTTTTCTAAAATATATGTACAAATTCATTTAATGACCAAAAGATGGCATAAAATAACATTTAGAAAAGGATAAATGTGACAAAGATGAAATCATACTATGTGACCTCATTAATGACCATGACATTATTATAGGACCATGGTGACCATTTTATGATTTAGAAGACCTTTTGAAATCTTTTCACATGCAGGTAAGTTAATTTATTTTGACCTAGGGGTAAAATTAGTCAACAATTACCATGCCAAATTCTCAAGCCAAGCAATCACAAAGCCAAGGTGCCAAGGAGAGAAGGAGCCAAACAAACTTCATTGTCAAAGACTTCTTGATACACAAGTTGAGAAAGCCATTCAAAAATCCATTTATAGATTTAATTAAGGTAAAATATATGTTTATTTTATGTTTTTTTTTGCTTTCATTTAGTTTTGTTACCTAATCTCTCCTTAGTGTCTAGGCTAGAGGTGTTAGGATCTTAGTGTGTTCATTTCATTTATCTTATGAAACTAACACAAACTAAACTCCCCTTTATGTCAAATTCCTAGTTCACATGTTGGAATGTCCAATGGGATGATAATAATCCCATAAAGCTAATGATATTAATATGTTACTTTTAGTTTTGCTAATGGATGCTTTAAAATATTCAAAATTTGAGTTTTTAGTTTATTTTTGACATTTTTCTATTTTAAAAACTCATAAGTTGCATGTAACCGATGAAAATTTATTAAAAATTTAATAGATACTGATTTCAATTCTCCTAGATTGATGTTCATCACACATATCATCAACTGATGTTGATCTTTGTGGACTGACATCAGCCCCTATATGGACCGACCAATGTCAATTTCTATGGACTAATGCTAATCCCTATGTGGATCGATGTTGATCTTTCTAAGATAAAAAAGTAGGAAACATAAGAATTAAATCCTAAATATTGTTTTCTCACTTGATTTTTGGCTTCTAAGTAGGTAAACCCACTAACAAATTGCATGTCCTAAGGTGGAGAAATTAAAGTTTCAACATGGTTAAATCTCACACACTTTGTTTTTTGGTCCTTAAAAATGAACTTAGTTCTTTTCGTGCCTCAGTTGTTTTTGAAGTATTTTTTGAAAAAAAATATCAAGGGGCTAAAATTTCACAACATACTTTGTTTTGGTATAGTAAAACGAACTTTCATATTTAGTTATATACTCCTAAGAGTTATTCATTTTATGCTTATTTGTTAAAAATTGTTTGTTTGAGTAAAATGAGTGATGCATGTATGCTCTCCCCCCATCTCCTTTAGGGAACTAAGGTGACCAAAATCACTCATTATTTGCCTTTATTGATTTAGTCTAAAATCATGAAAATAAATTTTTTAAGTCCTTCCCTAAATTTGTATGGTTTGGGTGACCCCAAAATGACCTTGAAGTCTTTTCACTTGTCTTTATTTTTCATAAATTTGGCTTGTGAGTGAGAGTTTATTACCACCTCATGGGTTATTTAGGTACACATTGACCCAAAAATTCATCTCTTGGAATAATTTCAACCACACTCCATGCTGGGGTATATAAATTTAGATTGTGAATAACTTGGATGGTAGTTTGAGCAGTTAAACTACCTCCATTAGCAACTATTGCCCTCAGAACATATGATCAAATCAAACATCGCACTACACTAAGTAAGTTATTAATGTAGTCATTTTGAAAAATAAAATAAATTTTCATAACAATCTATTTGATATAGATATAATTAACATGAGCATATCTAGTATTAGCCAAACTTGGGACCATCTAGACATATTATTGATGTAGGGTGAGTACCCCAAAGTTCAATGTCACATTACAAATTATTAAGATAAAAGGGGGGCATAAAAAACCTACTTTTATGTGCTTTTACTTTTTAGATTAAAAACTAAAATCCTCTTAAGAGTGAGTATATTGATAGAATTTGACAGTATTATGTAACCTTGTCAGTTTTAGGATTTAGGACGTTACACTTAAGTGTTTATGTCACTTTAATCCTTTATTGCATGGTCTTGAGTCAAAATATCTATTTTTTTCTATCTTACCATGTTGAAAAAAGGATTTTTTATACATTACTCTTTTGTTTGAGGAGGTATTACATCACCCATTTGACACTATACCTTTGCCTTAGTCTTTTTATAAACCTTTGTGTGTGTGTTTTAGTTGATTGAAAAGGATGTCATTACACTACCCAATTCATTTAGAATATTATGTCTTTAAGTATTGAAACAAACCATTTATCATATCTTTAGAGTGTGATAACATTGTTATGTTGCTTGATTCATTTCAAAGACTTGTTTTCTGAAATCCTAATTTAAAACCAAAGCCACATGTGATTAATTTGGATATGTCTTGTTACACTCATACTCAAGCCATGTACAATTCAATTTATGATAACATGGTTGCATAAATTAACTTTGATCAAGATCCCTATGGTGACAATGTGGTTTGTGAGATAGATCCTTATCCTCCTTATAATACTCAATCCAGGGAATGAAGCTAAGATCCTCAAGAGCAACATGTGATGATACCTTTTTTGGACTGATTAACATAACAATTTCACCCTTTCATGCCTAATGGAACCCAATCCCACACCTATACCATTAAACCCCTTTGGATTGTGTAACCAACCAAGCTCCATAATATCCAAGGATCACCATTTTAGGACCTCATCCTTTAGCTCATGATAACAACCAAGATTTTTAATACCCTACCATTAACATTTAAGTAACTCATCCTTTAGCTTGCAATAACAACAAAACTTTGTAATGCCCTACCATTACCATTCTAAGACCTCATATTTTTGCTTGTGATAGAAACCAAGATTTTCAATGCCCTACCATTACCATTCTATAACTTCATCCTTTGACTCACAATAGCCACCAAGCATCACAATACCCTACCATTACTATTCTAGGACCTCATCCTTTAGATGTAATAGAAACCAAGATTCACAACACCCTACCATTACCATTATATTTCATTTCAAGTATGGTATCTCATTATCTGAATAAAGTTGTCAACTTATGGCTAGATTAGTCACAATTACTATCCTAGGCCAGAAACCAACCTTTGTTAAGCCGATCATAGATAATCTTACCTTTTCCCAACCATCGACCATTCTTCATCCCTTATCAACCATCCCCCACTTTAGAAAACCTATACCAATATTTGAGCCATAATCAAGTCAATCAGTACCTCTCTAATTGAGCCAATCATTCAAAGACCAAGATATGTTCAAAACTAATATTTTGTAACTAATTATAAACCAAGGCCAAGAAAACCAACCAATCCATGATGTTTTTGTTGAAACACCTATTTTTAAAAAGTAAACCTGTGATGAATCATATTTTGATACTATACCTATTGTCAAGGAGTCTCACCTTGATAAACAAAGCTTTGATAAGTCACTTCTTAATGATTATAAATATCTTTCCAAAAATCATTATCTTGACCATTATCCTATTTTTAAATATTCTTCCTTTAACATTCTAGTCTCTATGGAGTTATCTCATGACCTTTTTTCCCTCATTGAGGAGTCTCACTTTGATTAACCAATCTCTCTTGAGCCCATTATGCCATCACAGACAATTACTTGTCCAATACCAAACATTTAACAAGACATCATTGTAGTAACATCCACACTAGATGAAGAATCAACATTGAAGTTAGGTTATATTCTCTAATTTACATTAGATTTAACATCAAAATCAGAATCAATGTTAGTCTCAACATTAGATTCAAAGTCCCTTGAATAATACCTATCTTCAAAATCAGAATAAATTTGTGGATGCTACAATATTGGTTATGCATGCCTTGAAAATAAATTTGAATATATTTTTTATCCTTATATTGTTTTTGTAAAAGATTAATTTAACTTCAACACAAGTTCTACTAGTATCTTCTATGAGGATTGTGCTACCTCTTTTCATACCATTACCATTCCATATTCCATTAACATCAACCAACCTATCCATTATATTAGCATTCCACCTCCTATAAGTGCCAATTGTGATCAACATAATCATACCTTGTTGAAATACATCCATGGCAACATATCAGTTGAATAATATTAGGAGAACCAAGACGACATTCATGCAAAAGAAGAAAAATCTCCTAGTGAAACCTTGTTTGAAGCACTAGAAGACAATCAAATTCAAAAATCAATGTTCCTTAGTGAAACCTTCTTGGAGGTTATATTGGATAATCAAGATAAATTCATTAATTATAAACTCATTGAGGCACCAATAGCTAAGCATAATAGTTCTTGATTACTTGATGAACACATTATCACAAATAATATAAATATAGCTTCCAATCTATAACATAATTAAATGATATCTACTCTTAGACTCAAATAACATAAACATTCGGTGGTCTTATTGAGAGCATATCCAAAAATCTTCATCTTGCCACAACCAAAGTTATGTTGAATCCAGAATCAACAACATTGTGTGTGCCTAAAAATATCAATAGTCATTTGTTGCCTAACCATTATTCATTCCATTATCATCCACATTCAAATTTACAAATAAAACCTATCATCCATAATTTATCCATATTTACCATCTTTGGTTGTACTTTCCTTTACAGAGGATACAAAGACATCTTGTCTTGACATTTAAAAGAAATAGAATAAATTACCAATGAAGATCACAATGACATTCTCAAAGTCCAAATTTTCATTAGGTTCTTGATGAATCATCTATTTAGATTAGGTATGGGATATCAACTTCCATGAATGATTATTTTGGTTATATCATATGTTGATCAGGACATGCATCTCCACATCAGTAGAAATAACATAACCATTTACCTTATCATTTTCATTTTTCATTTGTCTTGTTATGATTTTCCATTCATCTTTCTATTATTTCATACCCTACCATTTACCTTATCATTTAGGGTAAACCCTATTAGCATTGTATCTAACTACCATCCTATCATCTTCCTTATGTTTTACCATATATCATCTCACTATACCTTCACTATTGACCACAACTTGTTTTAACCTACCCTACATACCCCTTTTGACCTTAGTTTTATTATTTCTTTTAGCACCTTCCATGAGGGGATCCCAATCCAATTTCATTAGTTCATAATTATGTGTTTAATTGGTAGTCTATAAATGTAGTGTGATAGTGGATCTATCAAGTTATCTTTCATTTATGTTTGACTAGTGCCACTGATTATAACTGCCTATTGGAAAATTAGTGTTCCACCTTGTGTTACTAATTATAATTTATTATGGGAAAATTAATAGCATAGACCTATGCTATTGTTTCCTAATTATAACCACCTATTGGAAAATTAGGAAAAACACCTTAACTATGCATTGTTGCATCACCTTGACATTACTATTATCATTTGCCTTGCCATTTTTTTAATTTTAATAATTTGTTTTTACCTATTTGGATCTCTCCACATTTTGTATGGGTGGAACTATAGTGACTTGAGGTTATTTTGGGACTATGTAGGCATCACTCGATTCACATTATAGTCAGCTCATTCCCCCTTTTCCATACACTCTTTCCATTTTATAGTAACCCTTTGCCACACTCTTGTCATTTTGAGAACAATTCAAGTTTCAAAAATCTCTCCATTTTGTGAGTTTTAACATTTAGTATCTCATCATTCTTGATTGAGTTGAGATACTTCAAAAATTTAAGAAAAAAATTGTAAAAGATTTATAAAATCTTAAACATTAGCCACTTGTTTGCCTTATAGATTCTAGGATCCTTAGCTATTTCACAAGAAACCACTTGTTATTTAGTTTCCCCATCTTTACTAGCCTAAAAGGTCTCATGCACTCATCATTTTTTGAAACCATTCCCACATTCTTCTATAACACAATCAATCATGTTTTTTTTATCATCATTTTCTTCTATCCCATAGCCTAGGAGAACTATAGTTGGCTTGAAGTTTATATTGGACCTTGCATCCATGAAACTATATAGGTAGCATCCACTTGACTAGTGCATCTGGAGTCAACTCAAGTGCCCCTTACTTTTCTTCTATTTCCCCCATTTTTGTTTGTTTATTTCATTGTCTCCTACAGTCTAGGGGTAATATTTTTCATCTTTTTTGTTCTCTAATTGTACTAGCATTGTGATTAACCATTCTTTGTATTTTTTTCATTTTATTCTCTTTGTTTTTTATTCTTTATTTTCTTGGTGTTTTATTTATTTGTTTGCATGTTTGCCTATTTGTTTATTTTATTTTTGTGCCTTTATTCATTTTATATGCATTCATTGGGTGATCCCTATTGATTATGCTTGAGTTTATCCATATTCATATATCAACATTGTCATCATGGTTCTTATCATGGGTGAATTATTTTTAATTATTTATTGGATCACATTTCAGTCCTTATGCATATTTTAACTACATTATCATGATGTTCTATCATGATGCATAACATCATGTGCTAAAGTAAAAATCAGCTCCAGAAGTCTTAAAACAATGTCACCATGATATATCTCCTTGGCACCTAAAAAATTCTTGATCTATCTGAATCATATCATATATATAGTAACTAAATCATGACATAATTTTAATCCTTTCTAGTTTGGACGAGCATATCCCTACTAATAGGTTACCTAAATTCATCTATGTTCTCTGTATCAATTTTCCTTCATCAAGGTACCAATGATTATAACCATATCTAGGCAAATCATTGTATACCATCCCACTTACGATGCCAATGATTATAATTATCTCTGGAAAAATAATTGTATACCATCTCACTTGTGATGCCAATTATTATAACTTCCTTTGGGAAAATCATTATGTATCAACCCACCTATAGAACCAATGATTATAACCACCTATAGGTAAATCATCGTGTTTCAATATATTTGGAGTTTAATGATTATAACTACCTTTGGGCAAATCATTATATTTATTCTATCCAATTAGGGCATGTTTTCATTGTGATAATACTTATAACCACCTTTGGGAAAGCCATTATCTCTATCTACCCAATTTGGGCATATTTTTATCCTACCAATGATTATAACCACCTATGGGAAAATCATTATTTTCCCTTTTAATTATTATAACCACCATTGGGAAAATCATTATCTTATTACCTTAATTCTTTTTTCAATGATTATAGAAACCTTTGGGTAAATCATTATCTTTTTTTTCCCACCCATGATGATGATTATACCTGCTTGTGGATAAATCATCTTATTTTTATGCCCAATTAGGGTAGCTCTATATGGCACTAATTATAATTGCCTATAGGCAAATCAGTCTTTTCCACCCCATTTTATCTTTTTGGTCCCATAATTTCCTCCTTTCGAGGGACCAATCATTGACCCTTTTTTTTAATCTCTCCCTTTTGTTATGAATATAAAACATAGATCAATATTGATGACTTAAAGACAAAAATAAAATGTAGAAAACACAACACAATAGAAACACAAATTTAATGTGGTTCACCCACTATGGGCTACATCCACACAAAAATAGCCAATCCTTATTATTTAGTCCATAAAAATGAAGGTAAAAACTTGAAATACATCCAATTTAATATCATCTTCACTCACACATAGTATGCCATGTTGATTATAATTCCCTCATATCAAAAGTGGGTTACATATTAGGGAAAAAATACACAAACATAATTTCTACTTTTAGATCTGTGACCTAATGGTGAACAGTATATATTTACTATGAAATTATGATATTTTACAATGCATTTTTAAATAAAAATTTTATTTGAGGGTGTTGTCCTTGAACCCCCACCAAGGGGGATCTAAATATTATTGCCACCCCCCTTAGACCTCTATGGAATCCCTATTGGGGAGGGGGGGTGGCTGGGGCGGTGGCATTTCCCTCCCACACCCTCTATAGGGAACTAGGCATTATAATAAGATCAGGCTCCATCATCCAAAACCTTAAGGGGACATTTATATCTCATCCATTATCATTGAAGTAATAGGCATATAAGACCTTTTCATTCTTTAAGAAGACATTACTATGCCTATAGCTTACAACATATTCCCAAATAGGGGTAAACTATAGACACCTAGAATTGGCCATAACAAGCTTCTTGATTGGACTTCAGACTAATTCTTATCAAGCATTAAAAATTAAGCCTATGAATCATTGAACATCCCAATTTTGTTTTTGCATCATTCATCAAAGGTCAGAATCATGTTGATACATTTCTAATTGGGATATTCTATCATATGCAATAATAAACTCTCACATATTCATTTCTAATCACCTTACGACATCACAACTATCAATTTGGCCTATGTACCTATTAAATGGGACACTTGCACATTTGAATAAATATTTAAAGAGATAAAAGGCTAATCAAAATCAATTAACAAGCTAAACAATATTAAATGCTTAGTTGAATTATATATTTGAAATTAATGAATATCTAAAAAAAGAAATTCAAAAATTCAAGATATCTTAGCCTTTCATCATTGCCTTTATGAGTTGTCAAGCTCTTTGAAAATATCCTAAAATATCTAATTTGAGAGCTATGCCTAGTAATTATAAATCATAATTACTTGAAAACTATTAACTTTACTAAAGTTAGTTTTAACTTACCTAGGTTTAGTTTGAATGCATTCCAAGCCTAATCTCAACCTTAACTTACATTGGGTGACAATTAATTCTTATGTCTATAAATATAAGGCCATGCCTATTGGTTTTCAATCTATTTTGGTGAAAATTTATTATGCACAAATATCTTCAACAAGTTTTGTAAGTAAGGTTACCATAATGAATTTTTAATCCAAGCAATCACAAAGCCAAGGTGTTAGGAGGGAAGGAGCCAACCTAGATTCATTGTCAAAGACTTCTTGATGCACAAGCTAAGAAATCCATTCAAAAATAAATTTGGAGCTCCAAGAAAGGTAAATGATGTGTTTCTTTTATGTTTTTGTTATGATTTCATTTAGTTTTGTTACCTAATCTCTCCCTAGTGTCTAGGCTAGAGTTGTTAGGATCTTAATGTGTTCATTTCATTTGTCTTATGAGACTAAAACAATACTAACCTCATAAAACCAATAAAATTAACACACTAAATTATTAACACCTCTAGCCTAGACACTAGGGAAAGCTTAAGTAACAAAAACTAAATGAAAGCACAATAAAAACATAAAAGACATAAATCTTTTACACTCCACCCATGCCAGTATAACCATTTATTTAGTCATGTTCATTTGTAAAGTGGGTACTTTATTTTTTGGGGGATATCAATGATAAATCTTCCATGGGACACAAAATTGTCCTTACTAAAACTAATTACTTTATGCATTAGATGCAATGTCCCCTTCTTCGCAATGAGGCATTTGAAGAAGACCATTAACCTATTTCTTTCTTATAGGTTAAATCAGGTTATACAAGGGAATTTTTGAGGGTAAGTTACTATTCATAGGTACTATTCACATGTACTATTCACTATCACTATTCATGGTGATGTGATAGGTGATACAATTGGTGATGCGACAGATGAGGTGGTTATGGATGATGTGACATGGTTTATAGAGAATCTCCCATGGAATCTAGTGTATGTGATAGAGTAAGACAAGTTTTCTTATTTTTTGGTGAGTCGCATGTCTACCATTTGGGATGAGGATAAAGGATGGGTTGAATTTATATGGAGGCCCATTATTTCGGCATGTGAACTCATTTTGAATGGGTCAAAAGGTGTTGGGAAAGCACATGGGATAGTGGAGGATTAAGTCACTATTCCTAATTGAAGTGGGAAACAAATTGGAAAGAGATTCCCACTACATTTGGAAGTACATGGAAGGTGGGAGACAAAAACAAAGTAAAAGGTGATCATGTGATCCACTTTTTACCTTTCTCATATGGGGAAAATCATCTTTCTATTGCTCACATTTGTGAGTGAGGAGGACATTTTGGACTCATTTGTAAAATTGGTGGAAAGGAGAAGATTCTCTCTTGTCCCTTGCACATGGGGTCACATGACCAACAATAACATTTTTTTCCTACATGGATATGGGGTGAAAATATCTCTCTCCTCATGTTCCTTCTCTCTTCCCTTAATCACTTGTAAATTTTATATATTGAGGCTCTTCCTTTATAAAAATCATGTTGAATATTATTAAACCCCTCATCTTTTTAGAGTTTGAACTTTTGTTTAGTTTAGCCTCTCCCAAGGATGAAAACCCTTGAAATGAAGAAATATTTAAGGATGAAAACCCTCTAAGGTTTTTTGGTCTCGATGGTGAGAGATCTTCCCTTATTGGCTTTGGTGGTTTCACTCAAAAACTAAAATCATGCTTCATTAGAGATATTATATCAGATAATTGTAATAAATTGTTGTATTTTTTTAGTATTTTAATGTATTTATTCAATTTTTGATTGAACAATAGAGTTGGTGGTTTTATCAGTATTTAGATAGTATAGTTGTATGAGTATTTTCATTTGTATGTTATTATCAAAAAAATCAAAAAATTGTAGTAAATATCCTTTAGGGATACTATAGTGGTATAAGAGTTGGTAATCTTGTTAGCCTATAAGTCTTATATTATTTTATGTTTCCAAGTGATAAGAAATTTAGACACTAGAAAAGAGAGCAAAGAAGATTGTAACTATAAGAAATAATGGTTGATTCAATGGGAGATAGAGATGAAAGATCTAGTAGAGACCCATTTGATATGGATGAAAAAGATAACAACATGGTGGACATAAAAAGGAGTCTAGTATGATGCAGGTTCTTAATGAAATAAAAAGAGGACAATGAGAGTTTTTCTAGTGCTATAGGTAGAATAATAATGGCAATAATGACAATAATGACAATAATGAAAATAATGATAATAATGGTAATAATGGCACAAATGGAAATAACTCAACCAATAATAAAACTACTCATCATGTGAATTTCAGTGGATTAGTTCACTCAAGGCCTCTAATTCCTACTTTTATTCTAAGGAATAATCCTTTAGAAGGGATTAATGGACTCGAAGATGATCAAGAATTTAATAGAAAAGTAATGGAAGAGTAGAGATCAATGCGAGCATATTTTTAGGCTAAGATAACATATGTAGAGTATTTGGATAGTAAGAAAAAGTATAGACCCTGTAGAGGTAGGAGACATCAAAATCAAGGATTACAGAGAAAGGTGGGTAAATTACCCATTCACTCTTTTTATGGAGATGATAGGACTACTACAATATCTTGGGTTCAAAATCTTGATACTTACTTTTAGCTCAATTCCATGGATAAATATGAGGTAATCAAGTATGCAACCCTCCATTTAGATGCTTGTGCATATGAATGGTGATACCATGGGTTGATTACCTTGGGCCATGATTAGATCAATACTTATGCTAAATTCACAAAGAGGTTGATCAATAAGTTTAACAAGAGAGATCCTAAGTTTCACTTCAAGGAGTTTGATAGATGCTTACATTGCTAATTTCCAAAGATTATTAGTGTTGGTGATCAAAATTTTAGAAAGGATATTGATCATGATTTTTATGGATAGGCTCTTTGAACCCTTGAGAGGTTACACTAAGGCTCATAGTCCATCCACATTATAGGAAGTAATTAAAAATATAAGAGACATGGAATCTTGTATCTCTGGAAGAAAATCTTAGTCAAAAGGGTTCCAACAAGACAAGAGAAAGATAAACATCCAAAATGATTTAAATTAGGTTAAGAAAGAGCCAATAAGGTTGAATGTAGATAAAATTAATGAACTCTAGAGGAAGAAATTATGTTTCACTTGTAAGGACCCATGGATTCTAGATCACAAATGTTTACCTAAGGCTAAAGTTAATCAAATTGAGTACTATTCAATAAATGAATCTACTACTAAAAAATTAGACCCACAATTTGATTTGGAAGATCAAGAGAAAGAGAGATCTTTAGATGAGTCTAAGAAGGATCAGGAAGGTGAGGGAACACTTGCCCAAAAATTTAGTTTTCAAAGAATTATTTCTTTTAGAGTTTGGGGTGTATTATGTCGATAGTGGATAGTTGATCTTATTAACACATGTGTTACAGAACATATAATTGATGAAGGAATTATGGCTAGAAGGGGAATTAAAATAGAAGAATTTGATGGTTTCAAGGTAATGGTAGCAGATGGATTCACCCTCACATGCACAAAGAAGATTCCTAACATGAGCTTTCAGTTGAGATATTATGAGCTCAAAGATGATTTTTATGTGATAAGCATAGGAGACACTGATGCAATTCTTGAAATGTAGTGGTTACAATCTATTGGAGAGTTCTACATGAACTTGCAGACTATAGAGATGAAATTTGAAGCTATTGGTAAGAAGGTTTTGCTCAGACGCATGTCAAATGGTGGACTACATTATAAACACTATAATTTTGTACCCTTAGGGATAATTTATTAAGTGTTTTAAGTCTTATTTATTTAAATCCCCTAAATAAACCCTATTCTAAGGTTGACATTAGTTACCATTTACTAGCTCAATATATAGCCTTTAATTATACCTTTTAACCCCTCCCAACCTCCTACTCCATATATAACCTAAGCATATTCCCCTGTAACCATTTTATCCTTGTATGGAGTTTTTACCAACAACTCCACCCATTGTCAAGCTATTCTCACCCATAGTTAAAACAAAGGACCTATTTTGGGTGAATTGGTGATGATTCTCTAGATCAGTGTTGATCCATAATATACAGTCTACCTTTGCATTTTGGACCAAAAAACTTAGAGCCTTGAATTATTTTTAGAATTCTTGGAGATTTCATGACATTCCTAATGACACTCTACTAGATTTTAATTGTGTTCATCCATATCCTTTGTGCAACCAAAGCAACTACCTCTTCTTATGGAATAATTTCATTCTAATCACAAGTTATTCGAAGGCAAGTATCATATTCTATTTTATCATTCTCTGTCCACTAGTATTTAATTTATCTATCTATTTAATCAATAAAATATTGTTACCATCATTCTGTATCAGTTTATTGACCTTTTTAAGAAAATTTGACTCATTCTACTCTCTATTTTATTAAACTCAACCATAAGAGAGAATTGATACTGATTCATTCTAAATCAACACCAATCCTATTAAGATCAACATTAATCTATTGTATTTAATTCACAAACTTTGAGACCTTAACCATTAACCTTTGTTTGCAATCCTTTTTTGATTACTATTTTTTAAACATGGCCTTTTGCTTATAGATGACTATACCTAGCTTAGTTCATGATGTGACCAGTATCATTGATCTACCCACAGTTTCCCAATCTTTATTTATGGATTAGAGCCGCATAACCTTTGATCTATAACTCTATGAAATCATTTGTTCACCCTCTCATGAATCCATTGAAGAGTAATTAGTTGTTATCCAAGATGTATATTTTTCTTCCACTTATTGGGAAGAATATTTCATTTACATTGATAGCTTATTTGAGGACTAAATCTTAATCAACATTGTAATCGTATCATTTATCTATTTTTAATTTCTTATGATTTTTATTTACATACTTGGATAAATAGTGGACTAACATCCCTCTAAGGAAGTATACCACTTCTTAGAACTGATCTCAGATCAGGCAGTCTACCCATCTCTTTTATTAATCTATTTTTGTCAATTATTTATATGTGTGTATGTTAGCCTTCCCAACCAAAAAAGAGCCATCACTATCATTGGATTCAAGCGGTGTGTAAAATCTTTTGATCCATAGGTATTCCCCATAAACCCCATTTTATTTTGAATTTTTAATAACATTTTATTTTAAAATAAAATGAAAAAACTACTCAAACATTTTTTGAGTTTTTAGTAACATTTAATTTTAAAAGAAAATGGAAAAACTACTCAAACATTCTAGCACACCCGGTGGAACCCCTAAGGTCTCACTCTTCTTGTAAAAATTCATTTCTAAATTTATTTTCCCCCCTTTTCTTCTATTTGTTGAATTCATTCAAAGAAAATCAAATTGCATTTTTTCCTTTTTAAAGGTTAAAGAATTTGCATCCATTTTACTTGCTTTATTTACTCATATAGAATAATCTAGGTGGTGAAATTTATCGTAGTTGTCACCTTTTATCACACAGACCAAATCAAATTCACAACAAACTCATAAAAACATCTAACATAAGGGAACTAACATGGATTTCATCACCTTGTGATAACCTTCTTCTTGGTGATTATGTATACACATAATATTTTTAACTTTTATTAATTACTGACACTTTGTATCTTGTAGGAACCTATTTACTCTCAATCTCTCAAGTGTATGCCTTAAGGGGTGCACCAAGAAAGGGGTGAGCATACCATCGGTGATTTGTAAGATTGTTTTTCTTTTTTCCAATTACCATCCACACTTTAGCCTCTTTAAACCATTAAACCCAAGCTTATTCGTCTTAGTTCTACCTATTCCTATCACTTGCTATGTTTTATCCTTCCTTTTTTTCCTTAGCACCCTTTTGACCTATCAATTGTCCTAGGTCAACCTAACATAGTTTAGGGACTTTTTCTCTCTTTTGGTTTGTTGGCCTCTTGACTAACCTAACACAAACCTAGTGAGTTAGAACCAAAAATGTGCTAGGTCAGCCAAGTTGACTTAGCACAGCTAAAATTCTTGAAATATTTTAGGTTAAGATACTACTATATATACAAGGTCATTCCTTACCATTTAAAAAGAGTGAATAATTAATCAAAGAAGTATGAATGAACATCTGCCTATTGACCATTCTACTTGGGGAATAAAGCTTTAGGGTTTAATACTTTCTTTGGAGCTCTAATCTTGTCTTGTGGATAGGTTTTTTGGATGCTTGGATAGGTTGTGTAGCCTAGAGCTGACTTATCTTAGTTTTCCTTACATACCATGATAATCTCTTGTGAAGAACCTTGGCCAAGGGGGAGATTGAGGCTTAGTGGATTCATCTTTAAAGGTAAGTATTCCTAACTTTATTCCTCCTTTATAAGAGTAGATAGATAGTGAATTTGTATTATTATCTTCAATGTCTTAGGATTTCATATACATTGACATGAGTATATGTATTCTATACATGCTTATTTTAGTTATTTATTTATTTCATTTTTGACCTCCACTTTGTGCCTTAAGTTTTGGTGTGCACTAGATTAGATTAGATTTTCTTGTTATTAGATTAGTGAAATATTAAATCATAGGACTCTTTTAGGGTTGTTATGTGATCATGTTAGACTATATGCTTTGGAACCCTACCTCACATAATGTTTTGTGACAAGTGATCCCCTAATAAAGTCTATCATACCCTCACATTGGTTATGCTCCCACTTAATAATTGTATGCTCCCTAATTGGAAGTGTAGGTGTGCTCTATCCCATCTGATCTAGGATTGATTTATGGATATGATGCATTTTTTATTACATACATTCTAGTGAACCTGACATGAATCAAACCCTTTTAGGATTTATTTCACTTATTTAATTTCTATTCATCATTATTTTTATCATATCTTTACTATGTTGGATTGACCCTGTCAGCCTAGTTATTTATTTTTATGTACAAGTTTGTAGGAACAAGTAACTAGATCAACCAACTTGACCCAGTACAAGTTCTAAAACTTGTAGACTCTTGTTCATACAAGTAGATTGACTAGCTCGACCTAGTACAAGTTTTTCAAGTTTTTAATTCCTATTCAACCTACTAGGTTAACTAGGTTGACCTAGTGCATATTTAGCACTTTTTTTAGTAGGTTCTTGTATAGCTTGATCAACTAACTTAACATAATTTGTAGGTTTTTTCTAGTTTTCTCCAAGGTCTTAGATCAAAAATATTCTCCTTTTCATCTCTAATCTATTTAGGTAAGTTTCTATTCCTCTGTGTCTTTCTTTTTCTATACTTTTCTTTCATAGTTTGTAGTCTTCAAAACTACCTATGCATAGTCAACTAGGTCGACCCTATGGACCTAGTTCTATGTTCAGTGTTTTCTAAAATAACTAGGTCAACCTGACTAACCTAGTTCATTTTCAAACTTTGCTTCTATATTATGATTTCAACCCTGTTGACCTTATTCTATATGATTATTCATATAGTTTCTCAACTATACCTTGTTTCAAAGTTAGAATTAACCATATATATTAATCACATATTTATTTTTAGTTATTTTCATGCTTAAAATAGTTTACATAATTTAATTAGGGTATTTTCAATCAATTGCTTAGTTTCACTATTTATATTCTTTTGCACACATGGCCAAATCACATAAACATCAATAAGCATTTAAACATTTGACTACCTAGGCTAACCTACTTGGATCTCATCACCAAGGAGGAAGTTGAATTAATGTTTTGGTCAAGAATAAAGCATGGTTAATGGCATATTTTGGCTAAGCACCCATTATCCTTATTACTACAGTATGTGAAGTGAGGGGGTAGGCCACAATAACAAGCTTGTATCATTTCTACTATAGTCCCTTTCATCCTAAACTTACCTAAAACTATCCATAGATTGTTATCTAGTACCTTACTTATAGCCAATCTCCCTTTCACACTTAAAATCATTCTAAATAATCTAATCAGCATTATTGGGTGATCAAGTAGTTAGCTTTACTTTCAAGTTATTTTCTTGCTCTTTGATCAATTATGTTTGCAAAAGCTTACATTAGCCCGCATTAGTGTAAGATTTTTCTTTGTATGCATTAGTTGGATTAGACAATGTCAATTTAATTGATTGATTGTTTCCCTTTCATTAATTACTATTTTCTTACATTACTTGTAATTATCTTCAATTCTTAGCTTGTTATCAACTTTCTTTTCTTCACTATCTGTTATACATGGTTGACCCTAACAACCCTATATCTTTTTCATCCTAGTTGACCTAGTACTATATACAACATATTTAAATCTTTATTCCAGTCATTGTTCACTGATTTGGGTTGATCCTATAGACCCTATATAGTTTTACAATAATTTTTTTGTACTAAGTTGACCAAGCTAGCCTAGTACTATTTTAGTCACTTTTTTATTCTTTGTTTTCTCATCTTGCTTCTTTTCCTTTCATCATGGACTTTCTATTTGGTGATAACACTAAATTTCAATCAATAGACATGATAAAATTCACCATTCATAATAGGCTCTCCCATAGACAAAGTAAGGTTCCTTTCATGAATGCTAGTAATGTTCATATTATAACCCATATGATGAACTATGGGACCCCTCCTCATACCCCTTTATAGCAAAAACCTCTTCTTATCTTAGAGGATTAGTTTGAGTTAAAGTATACTCCTGAAATGCTTTTCTTTATCATAGAATTCCCTTAACATAGAAGGAAGGATCCTTCTACCATCTATAACCTCATGATTAGCCATCAATTTGAATAACCTCATTCTCCTACTCCCATTTTCTCAACTAGATTTGGGGGTACTAATTTCTTTGCTTCTCAACCTCTTCCTTCAGTCTTGATTCCTTATACCATGACATCTTATTTAACTTCTTCCACCTCCATACCTAGTATTTCAACTAACATGATAGGTTCTACATCTATTGGGCCTCTCATAAGATCCACTATCCTTAATTCTTCCACTAGTTCATCATTTTCAACCCAAAGCACTCATGCTTCTAGTTCTTCTTCTTAACCATTTACTAGTCCATCTTTTACTTCACAAGTAAATTTTTCCATGAGTGCCTCAAATTCTCATAACTCTTCTCAAACTCATATCAACACTAATAGTAATACCCAAGACTAACACCAACACCAACACCAATACTACTTCTAATAGCACTAATCAAAATCATTAACTATTGTTACAAACTCTCAATCAAATAAACACATTCGAAGATCATAATACAAATAAAATGATGAGAATGCAAAACCACCTTCTTAATCTTCAACCCAATCCTCAATCATTGACTTGGGGCACACATAACCAAAGTGTTCCTCCTCCTATTTTTTGAGATTCTCAAGTTATTCTCATTCCTCAACCTTCAATAGTCAACAAAGTCATAAAGCATTTACAAAATGAACCTCTTACCACCTAAATTGCTAACATTGACATTGGAAGTATAACACCTATAATTTGTTACAATGAATCAACCGATCCTACCCTTCACCTCAAGACATTTATAAATCTTTACAAGGATTGGGTCAAGTTAAATACCTTTACTGCTACCAAAATCTTAGCCAAAATCCTCATGGATGATGCCTTGGATTGGTATAATCAATTTAGAACACACTCTATCACTAGTTTGGAGGACTTAGTAAATGTTTTATTACAAGAATTTAAAACTAGTGATCTTCTTGAGAATAATTTGGCCCATTTCATCAATTGTAAACAAAACAAAAATGAAACTACCTAATCCTTTGTTAAGAGATGGAAGACTTTGTCAAATAAATGTGAACATATCATGATAGATGATAATCTCTTTCATCTCTTTACAAATTATTTATTTCCTAAATTATAATATCGAGTCTATACCCTTTCTCCTCATACCTTGGAAGAATTTATCAATCAAACCAAAAGACAATATTTCCTTATGCATCAATTTGAGCTACCCCAACCTTTCATGGGCCCTCACCTATTAGTAAAGAAAAAAACCACAATATTACCAATGATGGTATTACAGATTCATATGAAACCATTCATAATGTTTAAGATGTCATTCCTACTCCTCCTTTGAAACTAGCTCCTTCTCAATAATTCAGTAATCCTCATTTCTCATTAAAAATTATTAATGTCCATAAGCCTTTACCCTTGGATAAATTGCTTAAACATCTACCAAGGCCTCTCCCCTAAGAGATTGACCCTCCTCGACCTACGAAATAATGGTATGATCCTAATAAGTTTTGTTGGTTTCATGCTAGTTAGGGTCACTCTCATGAGACTTGTAGATAGCTCTGTAGTTTAGCCATGGAATTTTTCCTTGGCCCAAATTTTGATAATGATTTTATTATATATAAGCATCAATAGCCTATGAGATTGATTTCAAAGACTATAAATCACATGATAAAAATCAAGACTTAAATCAAGAAAATGCTCATTTAGCTATCTATAAAGACCCCTTACCTAATCATCAACCAATCCAATAAGGTCAAGATAAGCCCACCTCTTCCACCAATAATTTAGAAAGTCTTGTTGAACCAAATTTTGAAGAGAATGTTGTTAGACCAATATGTGAAGAGTGGTGGCTTTCATTGATTCACAACCTATCTACACTCCTCCTTCCCATAAGACATATTGTGTTATCTAGGATTCTTCTCCAGCTCATTTAAATGAGTTGGGGCAAGAAGATATTATTTATTTTAATGGTCCAATTTTATTATTATCACTTAGATAACACATCTCATACTATTTGTAATTCTCTCCCATCATATTCTAATACTAATGAAAATCCAATTTATACTAACACTTCTTCTAAACTTCAAGATCAATCTAAACCAACTACTTCTTCATCACCAAAAAATTTACAACCTTATTATCAACATTCTCATTCTATCAAAATAAATTTCAATGTTCTTCAGATCCACCTTATGAAGATCTCCTTGATCATAATGCACCTATATCTAACAATATTCTTATGGGTTATGATGAGTGGGATCCCATTGTGGAACTTACTAATCTTCCTTCCTAGATACCATTTCTTGAACTCATGAGGACATCTACACATCATATAAACCACCTCATGCAATTCTTATTCATGATGAATATCCCTTTACCTCCTCTAATATGATGGGAGGCTAATTTATCTAGATCTAAGGATAATATAATACATCAATGTGAAGAGATGTCCATCAACATTGATGAAACTATAAACACTTCTCTTTTTTTATGATTTCCTATCGCATCTATGATTCTCGATGAGATTCTACTTCATGCAGATAATACTCCATTATTTATTAGCATCCAAATCAGTGATATCAAAGTGAAGCAAGCCTTGACTAATTATGGTTCTAGGACCTATGTCACTTCTATTTATTTCATTAAGACTCTTGGGTATTCTGAATGTAATCTCAAGTCTACACGTAACACATGACAAGGATACAATAGAAGGAAAATGCCTCCTTTAAGGTGTGTGTAGCTTCCCATTAGTGTCCCACCTTTCATCATTCATGTGAAGGTGATGATCTTTAACTTTTCCCTTTTGTATAACATCTTGCTTAGTAGGTTATGGACTCATTATATGTAAGTCATCACATCTTTCACTTACCAATGTGTTAAATTTCCTCATAATGGAGCCATTTACAAGATTCAAGGAGATACTAACCCTTATAATTTTGAATAATTCCAAGATCATGGTATCTTAAAGATTCCTACTCTTGAGACTTTGCCTAGTATTCCATTCTATGAGTCATAATGTCTCAAATTTCCTATCAACTCAACCAAAAGTTATAATGGGCATCCTGAGCTCATTGGTAGGATTCCTCCCAACCTTTTAGAATCTAATGACAATGAGCCCAATGTGATTAACTTAAAGATCAAAAATTTTGATCTATCACTTCATCTTGTCTCATAGCTTTGTGTTTCCTTACAGCCTTATTCTAGCAAGCCTCCTTATGATGACATCTTGTATTCTTAACCAATATTAAGCACTCTATTCACCAAGATTCCTCTAATGACAAGGTCATCCTAACTTGTGTCATCGATATTCATAATCTAGATTATGATGATGGCTATTCTTTAGATTATCCTATTTTAGGTGGCCTTATCCAGGTCCTTGATGTTGATATTGTTCATTACTACTCTTCTTTACGTGATTCTTTTCATACATATCATCATTATCTTTCATTTATAATACTTGATTCTTGCATTCTTCCTCTTTATCATAGGGTATAAATGGTGTTGATACCTCTAGTTTATGAGGAGCCACTTAAGACCATGCTCTTTGATCATGTTATGATAAAAACTTATCACTTTTCCACACCTAGAGTAGTCCTCCTTAGACCTTCTACAAATATTACCCCTCCTTCAGTAAGGCTAGTTATAGTTAAGCCTATTCCTTTTTCCACTCTAGTTGAACCTATTTCCTCTCCTACTATTGTTGAGCCTCTTTCTACTTCTCATCCTAGTGCTCCTCATATTGAGCCTAGTTCCACTCCTTCCCCATCATCACCCTCCCTTAATGATGGTTTGCTTCTACTACCTAAAATGGCTCCTTTTCCCACCAAATGGACGGATGAGTCTTCTTTGGCTTATTCCACTCCTATTTCACCTCCTTTTGTGAGTGTTCCTAAAACCACTCACAACCATATCTATTGCTTCCATAAGATAGATAATCACTCTTCCACCCACTATCATAAGTTACGAAAATACCATGATACCTTGCATCCTTCTTCCCCATAATTAGAAAAAGCCATACCTCCCCCAAAGGTACTTCCTAAATATTTACCTAATTATGGCATGGTATATTATCTATGGCACCTATGTGGAACGCATCACACTGATCATTTCCACATTCTTCAATAACATCTTAAATATAACCTCATATCCATCCCTAGACCTTCTACCATTGTTCCCACAAGTCATTCTCTCATGAAAGATACTCATTCTTCTCACATGGCTCCACCTCTAGTGGTTCCATCACCTTATATGGTCCCTTCACCACCTCTGTGTCTCCACCTATGATTCCTTCACCTATGGACATTCCTTCACATGTGGATCCTTCTCCACCTATGAATCCTTCACCCATGGATCCTTCTCCACCTATGAGTCCTTCACCCATGGATCCTTTTCCACCTAAGATTCATTATTATTCAATATATCTTGTTTCCATGCATTATCCTGACTATCCTTTGCCTAACTTCCCTCCTCAGTATGATCTTTTGAGAATTCCTAGTTTTTTAGTTGAGGAGATCATAAAAGAAGTACTTGCCTAGTATTTACTAAATATTGATGAGACCTTAGTAGTAGTTCGATTACAACTTCATAAATACTAATTTGATGTATTGGATAATGTATGTGGGTAGATTTACTAGTATTTATAAGTACAAGCATGGTGATTTCTCATTTATGTTTGGATTGGACATGTGATCCAATCTTATTTCTATTTTGATTATACCATTTGACACTGTGTCAAATTCTTTCTTATATTATATCATATTTCTCCTTCTTGTTGGATAATATTTATCTTATGTTATCATTTTAGATTTCACCTATAATTATCTTTTCCTTATCATTTCTATTTTTCCCTTATCAGTATTTTCTTTTCCTTTAGAGTTTTTCTCAAAAATCTTCCTTTGTATCTTCATGATTGTTTGATTTCTTATCTTTATTTTTCATAGATAGTTGTCATGGTGACTTGGTTATATTTACCCTCTTCCATTTCATTAATATATCCTATTACCATGTGATAAGTTCATAGGGAATATTTTTCATTACTATTTCCTTTCACAAGTCCTTGTTTGGATCTCTTTTTCCATTCTTCCTTTTTCTACAAACTAAGTAGATACACGATTGAGATTTGAGATCACATGCTCTTTTAATTGTCAATCCTAAGTGCTATAGTCATTATTTTTTCTTAGGTCACTTAGCTTCCTTTAGCCTTAGCCTATAGCTCATTCTTGTGTATCACTATCTCTCTCATGATTGGTCATTCCAAATTTGTATTAGGGAAGAATATTAAAAAGCCTTCAAAATAAAGTTAAAAGCCAAATCATTTAAACAAAAGGAAATGATATCAAAAGGCATAAATATTGAATATTCTTAAAAGTTTAATCACACTAAAAGATGTGATTCAAAGCACATCTCCTTATTATAGTTGAAGGTCAAACTCCATAGTTAGCCTCATAATAGAGCCAAGGTCCTTTGGGGTGTGGTAGGCCAATAGATTAGAAGAGGAGAATAAAAAAATCTTTTAGTGCTAGCTACTTTATCATGAAAGTACCCAATATTCACAATAGATTGATGGCTCTATAATGGGTCCTCAGGAGCAGGGAACATGTTGTGGGAAGATAGGTCCATTTTACTTTTACTTGTACTAATATACCATCATGAGTTGATCTTAGTAGCACACCTATTATTCTACAAATCTATGTATATAGTAAGTAGGTTTCCTTTGTACATAGATGACCACTAGTTAATTATTGTCTTTTCATGTCCTTAGTATGCCTCTTGCCTCATAAGGTCTTTTCATAAGATGTCTAAGTCTTGATTCTTACACTCCCTTCTAATTACTTTCCCTTCATATTTCCTCTTGGGAAATATTGTTTTACTTATCGATCACTCCCCATGGGATTTCATTTGTGAGTTGCTTTATAAGACCATGAATAAGCCCCAACATCCCTAAAAAATTAACACCTTTTCCATCCTATTACCCATATCCATGATTTACCATTTCTTATCCTTATGTTTACCAATATTGATTTGGTACCCCTTGGGTTTTTATTTTGTGAGTTGTAGTGTAATACTGTGGATAGGACCTGACCCTCCTCACAAAATTTTCTAATAATCAAAGTCACCATCCAAAATTACATGTGTCAAATATGAGATAAGATTCGACTGATTATGAAGTTACACATCATTGACATGCTTCCCATCTTGATATTTAGTATGTGTTATGCTTACTTCATTTTTAACTCACCTTTTGTTTTCTTATTTTTTGAATACAAGTAAAATTACAACCATTTCTTGAATTTCTCATACTTTATAGCTTGAATTAGTATGATAAATTTAAGACCAATTTTTTGAAATTTTTGCTTTTATTTTGTACTTCCCATAATGATATATTATAATTGATTGACTTAATTTTGATTTGTTTTTATTACCATTTGTGCCCTTTTACATACTTTCCATTGTATTAAATTATTTGTCATACTTCCCAACGTGATATTTAGTATGATTTTACTTATTTTAATTTGGTGCAAAAATATTTTCTATTGGTTTAAAAACAAATCCCCTTTGACCATCTTGTTTTCCATTTTGTTGGATTTTTATACTTAGTCATTTTTTGTTATTACACATTTCCCATTTTGAACTAGTGTATAGCACATTTCTTTGATTGATTATATTTTTCCAAGTCCTTTTTGCCTATTATTTGTAACCATGTATGTGTACTCCATAATGCTAAAAAGGAAACCACACCACATATATTTCCTATAGCATATAAAATAAAGCTAAATACATGTGCTAGATAGAAATATATCCAAAAGCATCCACAAACACAACCATCATAAATACAATATATGCAACCAACACCAATAAGCCAAAATGATACATTATATATATATAATAAGTTTGATACAACCATATACAAAGCCTCAAAACTAGGGTTAGGGATCATCTTGTCCATCTCATGGCCTAGTCATATTGCCTATTGAGGCCTCAATCTAACTCTTCCAAATGATATGATATAATGAGGAAGTCTATGATCTCAATCCCTCTACCTATCCCTATAAGTATGCTATCTACACCTGTGCGTGCACCAATTTAGCCTAGGTCACTATATGTGCTTGTGTTAGCTGAGTTTGCATCACTATATATGCTTGTGTCATCTATGTCACTATCTCCAAATGCACATTTCTCTCATCTATTAAAGCCTACCAATCATGTCTCTCACCTACACCCATCTTTGATAGTGGTTGTACTATCCTTCTCTACATATATATCTACCTCCCTACCTCATCAAATAGTCTGAACCAACTCACCTAAGTTGGGGTAGATGGTACACTTAGATCCTCTAGTGTCATGGGGTCGTATGGTTGTAGAGTCTCATCTAGGATGTCATGGAGTATTCCCCTCACTAGAGACCCCCATCTCTCTTCCTCATCCTTAGGTACACCTACAAAATCACACCAGATGGATATTAGATCACTATCATATCTCATAATATCTATATATATCTCTTTACTATGAACTAAAAAAATTAAGAAATAATTCAACCATCTTCATACCTATCTATGTCTCAACACCTATGATATTTTTATCTACATGATATCTTAATATAGTCTCCCCATCTATGTGGCCTCCTAGTACATCCTTCGTAGGTTACCTCCTTAGCTCGAACTTGGCTGGCATGGCTCATGTCCATCTTAGCATTCATTTGAATGGTCTCTCTATCATCTCTTATGGCTTATTTATGGGATTATTTTGGATGTTTATAGTCTTCAATCTCTCTTATCTCCATCACCATTGTGTCTTTCATTGCCATTACTCATCTCATTATTGGGTTAATAGTGGTACATCTAGTATCTTTGCCTCTTTTACCTCCTCCTTTACCACTCATTATTCCTGATCAGTGCATGGTCACTCTTAACATGGCCTCAATGTTGGCCTCATTATTAGTGTTTTGAGTCCCCTCTTCCCTCATGGCTCCCTCATAGGCCAACCCCACTAGTCAAGTATTAGTATCAATATCACCAAATGAGGTAGGTCTATCTATCCTAACATCCATGCCACTAGATGTGGCTGTCTCCACCATTTATAGTATATAATCACCTTGATATTATCTAGTAATGGTGTAACTCTGTGTCGACTCACCCATGTAGCTTCTATATGCCCATATAGCTACCACATGATGTTTTCACATCTCATTGACTATATTGACATGTGGGGCATGACCCACATTACCTGGTCTTCCCTCTATATTAACACTTGAGGTAACCTATCATCAACTACATGGGGAAACCCAATTGATTGATACATGGGAAATCTCTCATATATATATTCTATCAATAGTATAATCAATCCCATCATCTTATACCCTCTAACCAATATCTAAAATAGATCATGTATGAGCTAGACCTAGATGACAATACCTAGATCATATAGTAGTCCCTCCTCTAGTATCATTTTACTCAAAGCTACCATGAATAGTGGTACCTTATCATCAAAATTATGATAGAGCACCCACTTTGTCAAAAGGCCTATCACTACCTTTCAAAGGTCTAAAATTTGTGATATATACACATCATCGATACTGAATTTGAATCCTCTCAATATCATCTCTGAGCCTATGTCCCACATGGCTAAGGCTCTCTTCTCCTATAAGCTATCTAGTATCCCTATGGTCACTAGTGTTCTTTCTAAGGGAAATCTAAGGATGGCATGGACATCCTCTAGTGTGATACCCACCTCTATCACATCTTCGTCCACCTTTCATATAAAGGTGTTAGTCAATCATTTCTAGCATCCTAAGAATATGACTAGTAGATCAGTGTTGAGGGTGATCTTTCACATCTCAAATATACCTCCTAGACCCATGGATACTAGTCTAGCTCAATCTCCATCTATCAATATAACCAACAAATCTATCAACCAAGAGATTCCCACCAACCTCTAGAATCTTGGTTGTCTTTGCAACCAAGAAACAACAAAGGATGTATTAGTTCCTCCATGTCATGTTTAATCACAATACATTATTCACACATCATTTTTACAATTTTAATTAAAAACAAGACTAATTACTTTCACCTTATTCATTTTATCTTATTTATAACTTTCTTGGTCCCTCTTGCCCTCCTTTGGTCATTTTGGTCTATTCTAGCCCTCTTTCAACTTTCTGCATGCTTTTCTATGCTTTGGTTCCTTGGTCAACCTAGTTTGACCAAAATTTCCCTATTTTTGTCATAGTTGACTTCAAATTCCAAGTCAACCCTCTTATTTTACCCTCTCTAATATTGAGTTTTCATTTTGGCCCTTATGGACTAGTTATCACTCCATTCTAGCTTTTTAGCCTATAGATTACACTAGGTTGACCCATACTTATTGGGTCGACCATATGGATATACCTTGTTTCATCCTACTAGGTCAACCTAGTTGATCTACTATATTATGTATTTTGACCCAGTACATTTTGCCCAAAATGTGTATTTTAATCACTTTATTCCTAAACCCTTCCAACTCATTTCCCATCTTCTTATTTTCAACCCTTAAAATCTAAGTTTGCTCAATTTTGACATATATAAATTCTTAAAATCAAATTTTATCAAAATTTCACATAATTCACTATAAATTTCAAAAATTGGTTTGAGATTTGTAGTTGTATATCTATAGTGCATCTCTTACTACCTCTGGGTGTCCTCCTCATCTAGCATGTCATTCCCTAGCCATCCTAGCCTTGTTTGGTCTTAGAGCTCTATTTTCTTTCTTTCACAATTCAAAATGCCAAATGAATTCTATTTTCCCTTTTTAAAAACACTTTTTAGCAACTCAATTCTTTCATTTTTTTTAGGTAGATTCCTTGTTTTGCCTTTATCTTTGGTTTCGCTTATCCATTTTGTAAATCATAAAATGAATTAGAATCATGATGACGTAGAGATTAGTTTCCACTATCATATGTCTATCTTCCAAAAATTTCAATTTTTGGCACTTTTTTCACTAAATTCTATAGGTTCACCTGGTGTACTCTACATTGGACACCTTCATTTCTTACATCCTACTTCTTTATCTACAACACTAAGGTAAGTTAAAGGTATGTGTTTTTCAATACATTTTTTTAATTTATCTTATTTTATGCTTAATACACCATACTTATCATTAACATTTCATGTTATCATGTTCTCTTTTGAAGCATCATCCCGTGTTGCACTTATATGACACGTGATGAGCTTTGGCCAAGGCATAAGTATACACATAATATTTTTGACTTTTATTGATTACTAACACTTCATATCTTATAGGAACCTATTGAGTCTTAATCTTTGTGAGTACATGCCTTAAGGGGTATACTAGGAAAGGGGTAGGTAGACCATTGGTGCTTTGTAAGATTGTCATTCTTTTTACCACTTGCCATCCACACTCTAGCCTCTTGAAACCATTAAACCCAAGCTTATTCTTCTTAATTATACCTATTGCTATCACTTTCTATGTTTTATCCTTAATTTCTTGCCTTAGCAACCTTTTGACCTATCAATTTTTCTAGGTTGACCAAGCACAGTTTAGGGACTTTTCTCCCTTTTGGTTTGTTGGCCTCTTGGCTAACATAGCACAAACCTGGTGAGTTAAACCAAAAAATGTGCTAGGTCAGCCAAGTCAACCTAACATAACTTATGTTCTCAAAATATTTTAGGGTAAGATAATAATATATACAAGGTTAGTCTTTACCATTTAAGAAGAGTGAATAATTAAGTGAACAAGTATGAATGAACATCTACCTATTGACCATTCTACTTGGGGAATAAATCTTTAGGGTTCAATACTTTCTTTGGAGGTCTAATATCATCTTGTGGATAAGTATTTTGGATGCTTGTATAGGTTGTGTAGCCTAGAGATTATTTATCTTAGTCATCCTTACATACCACAACAATCTCTTACAAAGCACCTTGGCCAAGGGGGAGATTAAGGATTTAGGGGTTCATCATCAATGGCAAGTATTTCTAACTTTATTCCTCCTTTTTAAGAGTAGATAGATAGTGCATTTATATTCTTCTCTTTCATATACTAGTATTTTTTATACATTGACATGAGTATATGTTTTCTATATATGTTTAGTTTAGTTGTTTATTTGTTTTGTTTCTAACCCCCACTTTATGCCACAAGATTTGGTGTGCACTAGATTAGATTTACTTTTTTGTTATTAGATTATTGAAACATTAAATTAGAGGACTCTTTTAGGGTTGTTATGTGATTATGTTATACTATAGGCTTTATAACCCTACCTCATATGATGTATTATGACAACTGATCCCCTAATCAAGTCTAGCAGATCCTCACATTGGTCATGCTCCTACTTAACAATTGCATACTCCCTAATCAAAAGTGTAAGTGTGCTCTATCCCATCTGATCTAATATTTATTTATGGATATGATGTATTTATGATTGCATATAAATCCCACTTAGATTTCAACACCAAGGGGAGGACCAAATTAGTGCTTTGGCTGAGTATAAACTCTAGTCTATCAATATATTTTGGTTAAGCACCTGACACCCTTATGCTATGGTGTGTGAAGTAAGGGGGTAGGCCCCAATACCAATCCAAGTATCAGTACCAATACTAAAATCCTTGAGTGCTAAAACAAAAACTAAAACCATCCTTAGATTACCACTTCTCAAGATCCTTGGTATCCTTCTCTTTTCCTTTTATAATACCTTAAACTTAAAAAAGTAAAAACTTTTTAGGAATGTCTTTAACATGTGCATATTTTTATTCTCAGTTAAAATGAGATAATCAAAAATAATTTGTTGTGTTTTTTTATATTTTTTCCTTATTATCACTACAAGGTTTTTATGTAATAGCAATCATAAAATAAAAACAAACCCC